>CAUJNA010000404.1:55084-144138 GCA_963377175.1 Effrenium voratum | reverse complement strand
GCAGCATCCACCAGCACCTCAAACTGCATGCCCCCTAGCACCCGGCCCTCAATCTCGCAAAGCAGCATCCACCAGCACCTCAAACTGCATGCCCCCTAGCACCCGGCCGTCAGCAGCATCCACCAGCACCTCAAACTGCATGCCCCCTAGCACCCTCAATCTCGCAAAGCAGCATCCACCAGCACCTCAAACTGCATGCCCCCTAGCACCCGGCCGTCAAGCTCGCAAAGCAGCATCCACCAGCACCTCAAACTGCATGCCCCCTAGCACCTCAATCTCGCAAAGCAGCATCCACCAGCACCCTCAAACTGCATGCCCCCTAGCACCCGGCCGTCAAGCTCGCAAAGCAGCATCCACCAGCACCTCAAACTGCATGCCCCCTAGCACCCGGCCCTCAATCTCGCAAATCACTTTCCCCTCTTTATTAGAAGTTAGAACCCCTATAGCTTTCAGCTATCTGGGGAAAAAGGGGGTCATGGACCCATTAAGGGTCATGGCGGTTAAGTGGGGATTTCAACCACTAAACCACAATAAGCAGAAATGGTTTCAATGTTTCCCAACAACAACCATGATATCGGGTAGTTTGAGGGTGCAGGTACTCGTCTTCTTTCGGGTCCATGCCCGACCAAAACAGAAGCCATACCACCGGCCCTTCCTTCGAGGACAGATTCTTTTGCTTCGACGCCTTGGAATCCTAGCCTCTCTTTTTGGATTTTGCTGTGGTTTTCCGGACAACCAAGAAAAACAACGCAACACGTTCTGAGTCCCGCTGTCTAAACAAAAACAACAACAAAACAAACAAACAAACAAACAAACAGACAGACAGGCAGACAAACAAACAAACAACCAAACAAACAAACAGTAACCAACAAAAACACAACAACGCACACAAAAAACAAAAAGAACAATCACATGGGGTGGATGGCCTTGCACTCAACGCCTCCGGCCTCTGCCTGAAAAAGGCTCCGGATCTTGCTGGGCAGCGGGTGCAAAGGGGCAGCTTGCAGAGATACCTGGCGGCTCGAAAAACTTTCGGCTCGTCGGCTTTTAAAGGGGAGCCAAGAGGGAAAACGCAAGTACTCAGTTGCCCAAACGACCTGTTTATAAAAGGTTAACCTTTTGGGACCTCTACTAAAAATGGACCAAAAAGGGAAAACCAAAAGGTCAAAAGGTCGGCTTTGAACAACTGAGCCCTCAGACACTTTCCGACTAAAAGAGGCCCGTCAAAGAGTTTGGCTCGTCTTCTTTGGATTGGATCGGTCAACATCCAAATCGTACCCCCAGTGAACATCAACCAATCCTCACTAAAATAGGCTCAAAAATGGGTGGTGCACCTAGCCCAAAATGGGATCCCATTAGTTTTGACCCACAGCCATTTCAGCCCCCCAGGTTTGCAGGGCAACCACCTTGAGCTCCAGCAGTGACCCGGGAACTCGATCCCCCCGAATGAGGATGAGCACCCCAAGCATGTGGTCAGATCCTTGTTTCGCTTTTAAAGGGGAGCCAAGACGGAAAACACAAAGTGTTTTATTTTTTGTGAACCCTCAAACTACCCGACTAAACAAATATATTCGCCATGGCCTCCAAATTCATGAGCGGTTTTCCTTTGGTAGTTTGAGGGTCCAGGGATCCCCTTTTGTGAGTTTTAGATTGATTCGAACGCCATTTGAATCCTTTTAGGTTCCTGGACGGGCGATCGGCGATTGAGTCAGTCACAAAGACCAAACCACCCCCAATTGCAGATTGAGCTGACTTGGGTGCCTTTTTGTGGAAGGAACGCCACAAATTTGGGGTGTCAGAAATCCAAAAAAAATGACACGCCCAATCGTAGATTTATGGCGAGGGCCCCAACTTCCGCCACTTTTGTGTCTGTGTTTGAGTATCTTCCAGTAGCAGACCTCAGATTCGGTCAGCCCAAAGAATGAACATGGCACCGAGGGACCAAGTTGCAGGAAGGTTGCAACCCAGAATGGGTTGACTTCCCTCTTTTTGACTGGGCTGTCCTCAGATCCCCGGCTAACATTTTAAAAGTGACTTACATTCAGTGGACTAAATGGAAACCCCTACTAAAGCCGGAACCGGACACGAACAGCCAAGTGGGTAGTTGCAGCTTCAACCTAGCACTCTACCCTCTCTATGGGGAGGGACCCTTATATTCGTGGTAAGCATCCATCCCTCCAAAAACCATACCTGAAAATGCACTTCCTCTCACCAACATCAAGGCTGCGCAATGAAACCCTTTCAGCGACGGGGCCCCATTCACACCACGAGTGTCATCTAGGTCCTCCAGTAGAGAGGTTAGAATAAGGGTACCAACTTTTTTCTGCAATCTATTTCAGTAACCCTCCCAACCAACAAAGAAACAATAAGAAAGGGCACCTAGCTGGGGGACCTAGTCCTGGTTCAACCTCCGTTCCACGGCTTTTTTTCGCCATCTCCACGGTCGGGCATCCGCCCCCCGTGGGCCTCGGGGCCTTGGGCCTTGGGCCTTGGGTCTCAACTCGATGAGTCAGTAACCCGAACCAAAAGCTGAATCTCTCTGAACCCTCAAACAGGGATCCTTACATGAAACACACCGATCGAACATTGCCCTGTAAATGGTGTCCAACTTTGTCTTGGTGTTGAAAAAGCAACATGCTTCACATGGTGGCAACATGGAGATCTTTTAAGGAGACCTGTCAAACTAGCCATAAAAGAATGGTTCTTGCCCCGAACCTATAGGGTGGTGTCCCTTCTTAAAAGTAGCTTGACAAACCAGGTGTTCCTCAACATGTTCAGCGGCGCTAAGTTCTGTCCCTTTTGCCCCCGATGCTTGAGAGATCTCCTTTTGGCTCAAGGCACGGCTTTCCTTGGTAGGGGTGCTGATTCAAGGGATGATTCGGGAAGCCCTGTTCGAAAATCAAAGCTGTGTGCCGCTGTTGGCAAGGAAATCGGCTGACAAGCGAACAGTAGACTCGGCTAAGGATCGTTTCACTGTCAAGTCGAAATGATTCGGGGCTTAGATCTGCAAAACGAAAAACCAACGAACTCATCCTCCGGTGTTGTCGCTTAAGAGAATCAGCTGCTGAACAGGTCACCACCTCAAATTTGTCCAGTGACGCCCGTGTAGTCGGTGCGGTGCCGAGACAGACAACTAAGAGTCATCCATCCCCTTGAAAGATGCTCTCAGATTTAAAGCGCCTCACATCCACATCCCCAGGCCCAGTGGCGCATTGGTCAGGGTTAGGCCAACTTGCAACTCATGGAATGCGCCTTTGGGGGTGCTGACATTCGGTTGGCCTAGCCCCAGCCACTGAAAAGGCCAGGACATGGACAAAAAGCCGCGCAGAACGCGCATGTCTTGTCCAGGCAGGTACAAGCAATCATGATTGATCATCAGCCATGTCCTCCAGAGGGAGGACAGAATAAGGGTACCAACTCTTTTCTGTAGTCTATTTTAGTAGGGGAACCCTCCCCCAAAAAAATGAGTAAAAGGGCACTACTGGGAGACCTAGTCAAAAACCCACCAAGCGAGCTATGGATCTCGGGATATGTGGTCTTGACAACAACGCAAAATGCACCTGCTATAAGCCCTTTGTCTGGCTTGTCGGGCCCTTACCTGGAATGCAACCTGCCACAGTCAAGAGCGTCCATTGAGAGGAGCGCTGCTGCCGCCCATATCAAATATGTTGCATCCACTTCAGACATGTCCGACGTGCATGTGAGTTGTAACCTGTGTAGCTTGTCAAACTTGCTCTTTTCAGCAATATTCCAGGTTTGACCAGGGCAAAGTCTCCATGTACCCCAATTCTTGAAACCTGCAAGCTACAGACTTCCCTGACCCTCGCAGAATTGAAGCGATGCCCTGCTCTTCACACCACATCATGTTTAGCCACTTCAACTGTTTGCTTCCTGAACCCTCAAACTAGCCATAGACTTGGGTTATTGCCCCACAATTCTGGGGTGATTTCCCTTTGTAAAGGGTAATTTGAGGGTCCAGGTTCATGTTTGTTAAACATGAAGCAAATCCAGGACCTCTAGCCGACTCTAGCCCATTGGATGATGCTTTGGTGCCTGCCATGGTTCTGTCGGTTTCACAGCTCGCTATCAGCTGTCGAGACCCGGTCTCTCAACGTCCAACTTTTGCGCTCAGGGGTGGGTGACCTGGAAAACCTGGGGCTCCTAGACTCAGTTGTTCAGTGACCCTGGAAAAGAAGGGAACCTTTTTTAAAAAAGGGAGCCACTGAACAAGTGAGTAGATTTCCAATCTGAGCTTTGAGAATCCTCCACCTAAGAAACCCAGGTGTCTGATGATACTCTGTAAATACCAACGAAAAATTGCTTCCCATGCTTTCAAAGTAGTGCGAACGGATTTCGCAACCATCCACAGGTGCTTCAAGGGGAAAGGGGGGTACTTGGATCTTCGATTCGCCAAGCTAAGTGGTAAGCCAATTGCCTGGACCCTTCACTTTGAAAAGGGACATCACCCCATTAAGTTTTGGGGCAACAACCAATACTTATGTGTAGCTTGAGGGTTCATGTGACTTTTTCACCCGAACAAGGCAACCGGTACTGAACTTGCCTTGGCGAATCAAAGACAGTATCTCCCGACGGCCTCTCGTAGGCGAGATAAAACGGAAGCTATGAGAAAGCGCGCATTCTGGTCCCAACTTGTCTGCCTTGAACATGTCAAAGCGCAACCATGACGCAGTGCTTGGGGTGGCAGGAGATGTCTCTATGTTTTGGGCGCCCTTGTTGCTCGATGAAGTAGTACAACTTGCGTCACCACCCCTGTCCAACCCATTTCGCCGGTGAGGTCGGTGCCTGATTGAACGGAGAAACAACAAGCCATGATCTCAGACTTCAAAAAATCGAAGCGCAATCCCTCACAACCCATGTAGGTCACGACCTATCTGGGTCAATGTGGGCAAATCTTCCATTGGTTTCGGAATCAAGCCTCACAAACATCCATATCCCGAGGCCCAGCGGCGATTCACAGGTCAGGGTTAGGCCAACTTGCAACTCATGTACTGCTTGCGCGAGATGCTACTTGCATTCGCTTGGCCTAGCCCTGGCAGCCACTGAAAAGGCCAAGGCACGACATGGACAACGCGCAGAACGCGCATAAGTCTGGCCACTACGTATTGGGACACCTCAGAACATTCCAGGCAGGTACAGGCAATCATGATTGAGCATCAAGAAACCCACCAAAGAGCTATGGATCTCGGGATATGTGGTCTTGACAACAACCCAATATGCACCTGCTATGAGCCCTCCTGAAATGCAACCTGCCACAGTCAAGAGGGTCCATCAAGCGGAGCGCTGCTGCCGCCCATATCAAATATGCTACATCCACTTCAGACATGTCTGAAGTGCATGTGATTTGTGGGTGTGATTGTGTGTTGTAAGGATTGTTTTTCAGGGGCCCAACAAGGGGCTTAACGGCTTTCCTTTTGCTTTGTCTTGGAAACAGAGGGGTACCAACTCTAAAATAAGCCCTGGAACTTCCGGAACCCTCCATTTCTGAAAGAAGCCCCAAGCCACCAACTAGAGCTTATCTGCGCATATCGATCATAGCTGAAAGAGTTGATGAACTTTTGGTGGCTCAAATGGAACCCCCCACCAAAAACCGAGGGAACCAGGCGACTGGCGACTGCCAACAAAAAAGGGGCTTGAATTCTCAGGCAGTTTGACACATTTGGCATTCATGTCTGCAGCCCTGAGCGGGTGCTCTTGAGCGGGTGTTCTTACCATTTGGAAGGCTTGCAAGCTTTGTGGCAGACGTGGGGGAAAACGCACGTGCGAGCGCGGAAGTGACTGGGAGTATGTGGAGCTGGTGCAATGTGTTTGTGTTACTGAAATCGACTCTTTTGGCATACTTGACTTGTTCGTTGCAGCGTCGGGGCGCGGAATCAGAAGCTGAGACCATCGACCCAGTGGAAGAAGACGCGAGACCCAGCTTGAGTACCAGTTTGTCGGCTGCGAGGGCAGACGTGTTTGTGCAGAGCTCGAAAGACCGTAGAAACCTAGTATGGACGGTGCCCCATCCACGGCATCGCACGAACACCATGGGTCTTTCGCTCGGGCAAGAACGGCGGCCAACGTGTGGCCGTCTGCCCGCTTTTTTTTGTTGGAACAGGACGCAGGTAATCGACCGGCGTACTAGCAGTGGATCATCTATCCAAATTCGAAGATCAAGGACTTCCCAACAGCCTTGAGAGAGCAATTGCGGCAGGGCGGTCAGCCTCGAAAACAGGCGCTCCGGAGACTTGGTGGGGGCCAGAGCCAAGCCTTGCGAGAGCAATTGCGGACTTGGTGGGAATCGGAGGCGGGGGTAAAAACCACTTCGACTTGCGGTGGGTGAATACCCGGTACCTTTTAGTAGCCTCCCCTCCCCTCCCCCAAGGGTAAAAGGGCACTTGGGGGACCTAGCCCTTTTTGAAGAGGTTTCAGGGTCCAGGCAAGCACCCATTTGGATGCGGCTCTAAAAACCGGAATTCCAAAATGGGTTGCCCGATCGGTAAGTGGAGAAACATGGTTCCCAAAATTCCCGCGGTTTGCCCCTCCGATCGTTTAATTTTGAGCCGCACCCATTTGGAACCTTGGCTCTTCCGAAGCTTCTGGAGCCGGATACCTGGACCCCATGGTGGAAATCAGGGGGGGTTCACCACCCTGGACTCCTCACACTACCCTTAAAACATGGGAAACCAACCTTTTCATTTTGGGTTGCTGCCAACCCAATCTCATGTGCAGTTTGAGGGTTCAGGCCCCTGTCTTCAGGATTGACAGTCCAGGTACCCCTTCTGTGGGTTGGTTTCGTCGGGGAAATGCGGTGGAAAACCGCCATTCTGCGGGGTCCCCTAACAGAAAGACACACCCAGCCAGCACCCAACTCGGTCCAACCCAACCACTGCAACTGCAGCGTACGGTACCAAGGGGGTTCTTGTTGCATATGGCCGTGGCTCTAAAAACCGGAATTCCAAAATGGGTTGCCCTGGTAAGTGGAAACATGGACCAAAACCTGCGTAACCCCTCCTTGCAAATTTTGAGCCACAGCCATATAGTTGAAAATCCAGAAAAGTTGGGGAGCGGGGGGGTGCTGGTGTTTATTGGTATTACAGGGGAATCATCAGAAACCAGGGTTTCTTAGGTGGTGCGAACTGGATTTCGTCCATCAGTACCAATCAACTGCCTTTGATCGAATCTCCGAGTGAAGGGCGATTTGTTGATGGGAAACACCCCCAAGCACAACACTGCTGCAGAGATACGAGGCTGCGCCTAAAAGTCCAGAAGGGCAACTAAAGCACCCATGGGCGAGCAGCAGTCACTGATTCATTATCGACGACTCGCAAGATTAAACTTTTCTTGCGCGTCATCACATGACATGCGCTGTTGTAAAGGTCGACGTCACATTCGCTCTGGCATAAGAACAACACAAAGACCATCCTCTGCATTGAAAGGAGCGACCACGACTTCTCGTTGTACAAGTCACAGTAGTCAAATGTTCTCCAATTTGGCGGTGCGTGACATGTCGAGTACCGCGCAAGCCGAACTGCGCCAGCTAGTCAGCGTTTGTTGAACGCTGAACAGCCACTGAATGGGTTCCTCAAAACTACATCCTGTGGCTCTACATCACTGTAAGCGTGTTACCCTGCCATAGGCAAAACGGGAAAAGACCAAACATGCATGAACATGTGCTTGTTTTGAGGAACCACTTCTCCAAACAAATTGGGGTGCTTAAGCCTAAGCTCAGGCGGGGCTTGCCGCTCCGGATGCATTCTGAAGCCTCTCCAGTGCATTTACTGGAGTCGACGGGGTTCCCGAGATCTCCCCTGAAAACATGCACTGCCACAACCCAGAGGGTCCCTTGGCACCTCATGAGGATGGCTTTGGGTAAAAAGGGGTCGTTGCGTACCTTCCAAGGCAAGAACCTCAGCTTGAGCAACGTCTTCAACGCACGTCGTCCCTCAAGCGTACTCCAAACCGTCTCCTGCCAACGTTGCCATGGAACCAGAGACTTGGTCCGTTTAATTATAACAAAAATGATTAGCCTACTCCAGGACCTGTTCAACGAAACAGCCAGGTTTCATGGCAACGCGAGCAGGTAATTTCATGACCCTCAACAAATGCCGATTTCAGGAACCCAGCGCTTACAACGAGATTTGTCGACGAGGCTGTGGCTGTAGAGACTGTAGCAAGACTCATGCACCGCGTGCTGCCCTCTAATCGCCGTTGTTGGCAGCCACGCTTTCTCTTCTTCGAAGGTTTCAATCGTGCTTCTCAGCTATCCTACATCCAGGCATGCCTGTTGAAACAACTTCTCAAAGGAATGATAGAGCAATGCATCAATTGACAATATATACTTGGGTCTTTACTGGAACGTCAAACGATATGGGCGATAAAATTTTCGCTTTTTTTGTTTTTTTCTGGGAAATCTTGAAAGAAATGTCCACTTGTTTTGGGAACATACACGCAGACTCAAAATTTGGAGCCCCTGCTAGACACAGATTTTGGACTGAAGATTGATCGACGCATATCGGGTATATAGCACTCACTGAAATCAAATCGAACCGACTCAAGTCAAAACGTATATCGCAATTTTTGCGACAACTTTGGTTAGATTTCGTTATAAAAGAACATTTTCTGTTTCAAAGAGTTGAAGAAACACAAATTAGTCTCGTTAAGAGTAAGGAATATAGACTTTTTGGACCTTCTCAAAATCAAAGCCGACGAGGGGTTCTAAATTCATTTAAGGTGGCTCGCCTGTTGCCAAGCCCTAGCCTGGATGCCTGGCACAGCTCTCTGGGTGGACGGGTTCATTTGTCTCCCTGTGTCTCCCTTCATTTGTCTCCCGTTGTCTCCCCGCCTGGATGCCTGTCACGGCTCTCTGGGTGGACGCGTTCGTTTGTCTCCCTGGGTTCACTTGTCTCCCTTTGTCTCCCTTCATTTGTCTCCCGTTGTCTCCCAGCCTGGATGATCCAGTCTGGGTTGACGGGTTCATTTGTCTCCCTTTGTCATTTGTCTCCCGTTGTCTCCCAGCCTGGATGCCTGGCACGGCTCTCTGGGTGGACGGGTTCATTTGTCTCCTTGTTTCTTCTTTCATCATCTCCTGCGCCTGATGCCCAGGCGCGTTCGGTTCATTTGTCTCCCTTTGTCTCCTTCACATTTGTCTCCCGTTGTCTCCTGGTGCCTGGATGCCTGTGGACATCCACTTGTCTCCCTTTTGTCTCCCTTCACCTATCTTCGTTGTCTCCCAGCCTGGATCTGGCACGGCTCTCTGGGTGGACGGGTTCATGCGTCTCCCTTTGTCCCCTTCATTTGTCTCCCGTTCTCTCCCAGCCTGGATGCCTGGCACGGCTCTCTGGGTGGACGGGTTCATTTGTCTCCCTTTGTCTCCCTTGTTGTCTCCCAGCCTGGATGCCTGGCACGGCTCTCTGGGTGGACGGGTTCATTTGTCTCCCTTTGTCTCCCTTCATTTGTCTCCCGTTGTCTCCCAGCCTGGATGCCTGGCGCGGCTCTCTGGGTGGACGGGTTCATTTGTCTACCTTTGTCTCCCAGGATGTCTGGCACCCGTTTGTTTCCCTTCATTTGTCTCCCGTTCTCTCCCAGCCTGGATGCCTGGCACGGTTTTTTTGGTGGACAGATTCACTTTTCTCCCTTTGTCTCCCTTCATTTGGCTCCTGTTGTCTCCCAGCCTGGATGTCTGTCACGGCTCTCCAGGCGGACGGATTCACTTGTCTCCCTTGGTTCCCCTTCATTTGTCTCCCATCTCTGTGGGTGGACGGATTCATTTGTTTCCCTTTTATTTGTCTCCCGTTGTCTCCCAGCCTGGATGCCTGGCACGGCTCTCTGGGTGGACGGATTCATTTGTCTCCCGTTGTCTCCCAGCCTGGATGTGTGGCACTCACGCTCCGCGGTTTCCTTCACTTCCCGCGGTTCTGTCCTTTGGCGGGGTCTGGTTTGCCTTCGGCTTTGGCCCTGGCTTCGGTCATTCCTTGTCTTGTGGATGTTGGGGACAGGATCCTCCTCTGTCTGCCCTTCATCTGGACTTCGATTTCGCTTGGGCTCGTGGTGGGTCGTCTTCCTTGTCTATCGTTGGCTACACCCTGTCTGTTCGTTCAGTGCCTCGTTATCAGTTGCGGTCCCGAGCTGACGATAGCGGTGCGCTGCGGTGCGCGGCTTCAGCTACGAGAAGGCTCTGTTAACCCCGGTGAAACAAACGTGAATCACGCTGGAGTTAAATCCTCTATCGATTCTTCGAGGATGTTCAACGAACCTTACGCTGAGATACCCAGTGGTGCTCTTGGCACCTGGGGTTGTCCCGGCTCTCCCGGCGGACGGGTTCATTTGTCTCCCTCTCCCTCCATTTGCCTGACGGATTCATTTGTCTCTCTTTGTCTCCCTTTATTTGGCCCCGGTTGTCTCCCAGCCTGGACGCCTGTCACGGCTCTCTGGGGTGGAGGGGTTCATTTGTCTCCCTTTGTCTCCCTTCATTTGTCTCCCGTTGTCTCCCAGCCTGGATGCCTGGCACGGCTCTCTGGGTGGACGGGTTCATTTGTCACCCTTTGTCTCCCTTCATTTGTCTCCCGTTGCCTCCCAGCCTGGATGCCTGGCTCCCTTTGTCTCCCTTCATTTGTCTGGCACGGCTCTCTGGGCCTTGTTTCCCTTCATTTGTCTCCCGTTGTCTCCCAGCCTGGATGTCTGGCACGGCTCTCCAGGCGGACAGATTCACTTGTCTCCCTTTGTCTCCCTGCATTTGTCCCCCGTTGTCGGCTCCCCTTGTCTCCCAGCCTGGATGTCTGTCACGGCTCTCCAGGCGGACGGATTCACTTGTCTCCCTTGGTTCCCCTTCATTTGTGTCCCATCTCTGTGGGTGGACGGATTGATTTGTCTCCCTTTGTCTCCCTTTATTTGTCTCCCGTTGTCTCCCAGCCTGGATGCCTCTCTGGGTGGACGGATTCATTTGTCTCCCTTTCTCTCCCTTTGTTTGTCTCCCGTTGTCTCCCAGCCTGGATGCCCCTCTAAGTGGACGGATTCACTTGTCTCCCGTTGTCTCCCAGCCTGGATGTGTGGCACTCACGCTCCGCGGTTTCCTTCACTTCCCGCGGTTCTGTCCTTTTGGCAGGGTCTGGTTTGCCTTCGGCTTCGGCCCTGGCTTCGGTCATTCCTTGTCTTGTGGATGTTGGGGACAGGGTCCTCTGTCTGCCCTTCATCTGGACTTCGATTTTGCTTGGGCTCGTGGTGGGTCGTCTTCCTTGTCTATCGTTGGCTACACCCTGTCTGTTCGTTCAGTGCCTCGTTGTCAGTTGCGGCCTCTCTCTGTCCTTGCTCGCATTTGGAGTCCCGAGCTGACAAGAGCGGTGCGCTGCGGTGCACGGCTTCAGCTACGAGAAGGCTCTGTTAACCCCCCGGTGAAACTAAATCGTCTATCGATTCTTTGATGATGTTCAACGAACCTACGCCGAGATACCCAGTGGTGCTCTTGGCACCTGGGGTTGTCCCGGCTCTCCCGGCGGACGGGTTCCTCTCCCTTCATTTGCCTGACAGATTCATTTGTCTCCCTTTATTTGGCCCCGGTTGTCTCCCAGCCTGGATGCCTGTCACGGCTCTCTGGGTGGACGGATTCGTTTGTCTCCCAGCTTGGATGTCTGGCACGGCTCTCCGGGCGGACGGGTTCATTTGTCTCCCTTTGTCTCCTTCTTGTTGTCCCCCAGCCTGGATGCCTGGCACGGCTCCCTGGTCATTCGCGGTGTATTCCGCGGGCACGCATGTGTGTTTGAGGCTCAGACACGTGTGTTTGAGCGCGCGCGTGCGCTTGATCAAGCCACAGGCAGCATGCTGCGGATGCACGTACGAGTGCTTCAAGTAAATGATTGTGTGTTCTTGGTGTGTTCCAGCTGACCACATCGGCGCGTTCCAAGTGAACACGCACTTTTTGCATGTGACCACATGAGTGTGTTGCACGTCAGCACATGTTTGTGTTCCAGGTGAAAGCATGCGATTGTTCTGATAAAACACATATGCGATCCGGTCAAAATTCCTAGTAAGGGGGTTTAGTCTACAGAGGCCACCGTCGCAGTCACTTTGTGCAGTTTTTCATTCACACAAAGCGGAGTCCTGCAAATACCAATGGATTGCCCGCTTCTCACTGGAGGCGCTAGGATGGCGCTTGGTTTGCGCTAGGGTCTTCGGTGATCTTGGTTTCCAAGAGTTGGCGCGTGGGTTGCCGCGATGGGCTTTGCGTGGCTTTCAAGGGTGTAATGTTGCAGTTCATACTTAGTACTTGAAGCCAGCCCGCACGTTTACCTTCATCTTACGTGGCCTTAATTTGTCAAATCCACACAGATGGTCGCCGTGACTCCAAAAAATACGGCGAACCCGCGCTAGCCGCGCGCTAGCAAGGCGCTAGCGCAGTGGTCAGCTGTGACCGGTTCCCAGTTACGCTTCAATCCAAATTTGCTTCCGCTCTCCTCGCATGCAATTATCATGGAGTGCGATTTGCTGGACAAAGGGGAGAAACAACGGCTGAGGCAAGACGGCAGGGATGCCTTGTACCGAGCATACGGAAGAATTGGGTTCGGGTTGCGTATTTCCCTGCGAAAGCGAATGCTTTACTGAATCGATACGAAGAGTTGCCACAATACGATCAAAGCACTTTAGCAATCGATACGAAAGACACTGTGCAGCTAAGCGAGAAAGAAGCGCAATGCGCCGGAAAGCTTTTGCTAAGCTGAAGCCTGTAACTGCTGGAGACGCATCCGATACCGATAGTACTAGCAGTAGTAGCAGCAGCAGCAGCAGCAGGCTCGCGCGCTAGCAATGTGTTGCAAAAAAGCTAGATTGATCGTACACGAACACTATTTTCCTACTTGGAACACGCATATAAAACCCAAGCGTTGTTCAAGGCAGAGCCCCATGGAATAGCGCCTCACAGCCGGCTTCGGGAACTTGATTTATGTGTCGCCCAGGCGTGCAGGAAATGTAAATTCCATGTGAACACATGTTTGTTGTCCAGGTGAACGCATGTGTGTTGCACATTTGTGTTGCACATGTTTCTCCACATGTGCACACACGTGTGTTCCATGTGTACACATATGTGTGTTACAAGTCAACACAGAAGTTTGTTTTGGTCAAACATGCTTGTGTGATCCAGGTCTGCACCAGTGTCGCACGTGAACACAAATGCCTGTTCCAAGTGAGCGCATATATGGGTTCCAGGTGAACACATATGTGTGTTGTAGGTGAACAGAAATGTGCTTTCCAGACATACACATATATGTGTTCCAGGTGTACGCATGTGTGTGTGTGTGCGTGTTCCGGGCGCGCATATATATATATGTGTGTGTGTGTGTTCGCGTGTGCACATATGTGTGTTCCACATGTACACATATGTGCGTTCACGTGCGCACATATGCGTGTTGCACGTGTACACATATGTGTGTTCACGTGTACACACATGTGTGTTCTTATCAGACACGTGTATGTGTTCCAGGAGAACACATGTTTGTTATCAGATGAACACGTGCGTGTGTGTCTGCTCCGCGTGCACTTTTTTGTATGTGTGTTCACGTGCACACATTGTGTGTTCACGCGTGCGCACATGTGCGTTCCAACTGGACACGTGTTTGTGTTCCAGGAGGACACATGTTTGTTATCAGATGAACACGGGTGTGTGTGTGTGTCTGCTCCGCATGCGCATGTGTGTGTGTTCATTTGCACACATATGTGTGTTCCACGTGCACACATTTGTGTGTTCACGTGTCCACACATGTGTGTTCCAATTGGACACGTGTTTGTGTTTCAGGTGAATACATGTTTGTTTTCAGATGAACGCACGTGTGTGTGTGTGTTCCGGGTGCGCATATATATGTGTGTGTGTTCACGTGTACACATATGTGTGTTCACGTGTACACACGTCTGTGTTCCAATTAGACACACGGTTGTGTTCCAGGAGAACACATGTTTGTTATCAGATGAACACGTGCGTGTGTGTCTGCTCCGCGTGCACTTTTTTTGTATGTGTGTTCACGGCACACATTGTGTGTTCGCGCGTGCACACATGTGCGTTCCAACTGGACACGTGTTTGTGTTCCAGGAGGACACATGTTTGTTATCAGATGAACGCGTGTGTGTGTGTGTGTCTGCTCCGCGTGCGCATGTATGTGTGTTCATTTGCACACATATGTGTGTTTTATATGTACACATTTGTGAGTTCATGTGTCCACACATGTTTGTTCCAATTGGACACGTGTTTGTGTTTCAGGTGAATACATGTTTGTTTTCAGATGAACGCACGTGTGTGTGTGTGTGTGTTCCGGGTGCGCATTTATATATATATATAAATATGTGTGTGTTCACGTGTACACATATGTGTGTTCACGTGTACACACGGTTGTGTTCCAATTAGACACACGGTTGTGTTCCAGGAGACCACGTGTTTGTTATCAGATGAACACTCGTGTGTGTCTGTGTTTTCCGCGCGCGCATAAATGTGTGTGTGTTCACATGTGCAGTACACATGTGTGTGTTCCACGTGTGCACATGTGTGTGTGTTCACGTGTGCGCATTTGCGTCTCCCACGTGTACACATATGTGTGTTCACGTGTACACACACAATTGGACACGTGTTTGTGTTCCAGGAGAACACATGGTTGTTATCAGATGAGCACACGGGTGTGTGTTCCGGGTGCACATATATGTGAGTGTTCACGTGTGCACATATGCGTGTTCACGTGTGCACATATGTGTGTTCCACGTGTACGCACATGTGTGTTCCAATTGGACACGTGTTTGTGTTCCAGGTGAACAGATGTGTGTTTCACGTGAACACATTAGTATGTGCTAGATGAACTTTCTTTGGCATCTGACGACATATTTGCTCTCCAGGTGTGCACATGTATGCGCTCCAGAAAACGCATGATTGTTTTCGAGGTGCGCGCATGTGTGTGCGATTTAGGTGAGCATTTATGTTTGCTCACGTGTGCGCATATGTGTGTTCCACATGTACACACATGTGTGCTTTAATCGCACACGCGGTGTTCCAGGTGGACACATGTTTGTGTTCCAGTGGTATACATATGTGTGTCCCACGCGTACACACATGTGTGCTTTAATTGCGCGTCTTTGTGTTCCAGGTGAACGCATGTGTGTTCCACGTGTACACACATGTGTGTCTGAATTGGACACGCGTTTCATTGTGTTCCAAGTGAACACACATGTGTGTTCCACGTGAACGCATTAGCGTGTCGTAAGTGAACACATATGTGCGTTCCACGTTTGCACATGTGTGTGTGTGCTTTCCAAGAAGCACATGTTTGTTTTCCAGCTCAACACATTTATGCGTGTGCCGCAGGTGAATGTATACTGTTTCAGTCGTATACGTATGTGTGTTCCACGTGTACACACATGTGTGTCTGAATTGGACATGTGTGTTTGAACTGCCCATGTGACTGCGTGCTTGCGCGGCCACACTTGCGTTCACGCGCGCGCGCTCGCCCGCCATCGCGCGCGCTTGCCCAACCTCAGTTCTGGCGCGGTGCTGAAGCGCGAAGCATGCCAGCAACACACGTGCAGCAACGCAACGCGCGCCAGGTTCACGACTGCATCATTTTGATTCATCCGTGTTGAAGCGCAGAAAGCCACAAGCTGTTGGCATGTTTGTGCTCGCCCGTCAGCCCTCAACTGTTTGGGGTCTCTGCTGGTGTAATTTTTTCTTTCGGGGGGGGTGGTTTCACATGGGTTCCATATCCCACTTGGAGACAAACCAATGTGTCACGACTTGGACTTTCTGCAACACGCGGAATTGTTCTGAAAAGGGCCAGGAGAGATCTGCGTCACATGTGCGCACTGGGTTTGAGCCGGCTCAGACAGGGCTTGTTAGTGCCATTTGTAGATTGTCATTCTCTCACTGCTGCCGGGTGAAGCCCGGACCTGTCAAGTGACCACGTCTTCTTTGAAGACTACCCTTCGTCCCAATTAATGCAGTTGCTGACATGAGCAATTCTTGCCCTTCAAACAATTACAGGCTTTTTATCTGGTATCAGACCTCAATCCGAAGAGTCAACACATGCCTGGGGTTGGGTTGGTAGGGATGGTCATGGACCTTTTAAGGCGTCTTTGACCATGGGAGTTTCTCACTATGGGAGGTGCGCAAAATGGCAAAGCCCGCCATAGGGGACACGATTTTGAGGAACAAGCATATGGCAAGTGACACCCTTTTCCCTCTGACTAATTCGGCGGGTTCCCCACCAAACATGGTCAATCCACACAGGGTTCCCAATTGTCAGGGTTGCTTCCACGAAGTTTCCCCAACGAGACAGCCGTAAGATGGGTTCCAACAGGCGAGACGGGGTTGTCACTTTAAGTGGCTGTATGCCAGTAAGTTCCTCTGGTGCCCACCGTCCCGCCAAAAAATCAAGCACCAAAACTAAGACAAAGGGAGGTGGACACCAATTTAGTTGGGGAAGCGTGACCATGGCCCGCAGATTTAGCGTTATGCAACCATGACTACGCCGTCCTGGCAAGAAGCTGCCAATACATCCAATGGTTCCCCTAGTCCCGATAGCTTCGGCTTGGAACCGGGAATCTTTTGTAGACTTCAGACTTGCTGAATTTCCAAGATCCGATCAAACTCATTCAGCCCCTTTCCATTTCTTTTTGGGAGCCAAGGAGCCAAGGAGCCAAGAGCCAGCTTCATTCACCATTTTTTTGGGCGCCGACTTCTCGTGAGACGCTCTTCGGGCAAGGCCTGGTGGCCTGCACTGCAGTCTTGGGCGCCTGCGGAAGATGCGCGCAGTGGCAGCTGGCGCTGCAGCTGCTGCCGCTGATGCGGCGGGGGGGGGGGGCAGCTGGGGCAGTTGGGCAGTTGGGCAGTTGGGGGTGGGGTGGGGTGGGGTGGGGTGGGGAGGAAGCCCCCCCCTTTTTTCCTTCTCCTCATTTTTGTTCTCATTTGTTGTATTTCGTTTTTGTTTGGCGAAGGGGGGGACAAACATGGGAAACAACATAAATGGGAGCAAAACAGAACCAAACTGGGAACACCATAAAATGGGGGGGGGGGGGGAAAACCCAGAACAAAATAACACGGGGGGGGGGGGAACAGAATCAATAAACCAACACAAAAACCCATCTTTCGGTTTCCCAGGCGCGCGCGGGTGCGCGTGGACGCCGTGGCCTTCAACCGGGCGCTGGATGCGCTGAAAGCGGGGGGGCGAGGTGTGGAGGCCCACCGCCTGCTATTGGCGATGCCCAAGGCCGGGGTTGGGGGTGGGGGTGGGTGGGGCTGGGCATGTTTTGTTCCGCAGGGACCTGAAGTTTAGGTTTGCCCAAAGGGGGGGGAAGTTGGGGATGGTGAAGTTTAGGATTGAGGGGGGGGGGGGGTGGGGGGTTGGGGATGGTGGAGTTTAGGGGTGTGGTGGTTTCTTGGATACAGAATGGCTGGGGTGTTGGGTATTGCCGCGGAAACCAGGAAGCCTCAAACAAAATAGGGAGATGGCCGGGTTTGAGGTGTGTCAGAAGGGCCTATTCAGAGTCTCATTTGAGGGGTTCTTTTTTTTTTGCCGGGGGGATAAAGGGAAACCGCGAATTGAGCTCTAAGCAAATAGGCAGGGATTTGGTGAAGTTCAACACCCGGGCCAACTATTCTTTTGGTATTTGGTGGACAGGTGGCCGGACACATCACTTAGGGAATGGGGTGGTCGATGGACTGCTCACAGTGTCCCAAGGCGTCTGAAAATATGTTGAACCTCTTTCTGGATGAGATTCGGGTTCTAACGGGATACGCAGGGGTGGTTTCCCTTTTTAAACAGGCCCAAAACAAAACAACAGACACAAGAACCAGGGAACCGAACCCGAGGTTTCCCATGGCTTTTGAGGGTCATCGAGTTGTGAGGCGATGTTGGTCCTGGAAACCCCTCACCATTTAAGAAAACCACGACTCTGAAACATAGGGAGAGAGCTGGAAACCATCTACAACCCGCTGACTTGTATCATTGTGAGTGCCCAAAGTGGGTTATATCAATGCTTACCGTATCCTTCAAGTATAAGCAGTCCCATTCCTGGGAGATCCCAAACAAAACCCCCCTCGAAGGATCGATGCTTGAGGCGAAGAAGGGGCAGCAGGTGGTTGCCTACAACACCACCATGGGGGCCTACAACTCCCAGCAGAGCTGGCAGCAGGCCCTTGCGCTATTCGCAGCGATGAATCGCCAGACCTTCAGACACAATGGGCCCGCGAACCGCCTTTTTTGGTTTGGAAGCCCAATGTTTTGGCTGAAGGAAAGCCACGGCTGCTTTGGTTGGGTTTGGAAGTGCTCAGGTTGTCTTTCAAAGGGAACCTCGGCCAGTTTGGTGGTGTGCTTCGATTTTTCGGGGAGCCGCCCTATTTGGCCGCGTCCTCTTTTTGAAGAGGGGGACCCACTGTTTGGTTGGCTTTAAAAGGAAGCCCAAATGAAACCCTTGCCACCCTTGTCTCGTGGTCAAAGCACAAATCCTGTGGGGTCTGGACAAGAGGGAACCATGCGACAAGACAGTTGAGTACCCAGGCTTTGGTTGCTTCATAGGGTTGAAATGATGCACAGGGGTTGAGCCATGATTCACTGGTTTTGATTGGTTGATTGGGGTCCGGAGTAGTAAAGTTTTGCTTCAACCAATGTGGATCTGGCTCACTTTTGGGGAGTTTGCCATGAATCCGGCAACCGGCAAGCCGAGAAGCAGTTCCGGCTTCCAGCAGCAACTGGTCAGGGAAGTGAGGCACTTATGCACTGGAGCCACAAAGACAGGGCTGGGTGTTCCATATTGGCGGCTTTGCCTACACGGTCCTTTTGTCCAGTGTTTCTTTGAGGGTACCCCTTCTGCGTTCAAGCGGAGCCAAAGAGAAAGCCGAAATCTATTATTAGGGCCCAACTCCTTATTTTGACACGCACCCAATCTGGTTTGACCCCCCTTGCAAAGGGCATAACCCCCCCTTGTTGGTTCGGAGTGGGAATCGCTGCTTTGCCACAAAACAAAAGGGAAAACCAACATCCATTTTTAGCACACCCCCCCCCCCGTTCCCCCCCGTTACAACAACAGCACTCTCAGCTATCGCTTATTCTCAAGCATTGTTGTCGCACTGTCCGAAACAGTCCAACCCCCCCCGCCCCCTCTTTTCACCGGGCCCCCAACAATCCGCGCGACGCCGGGGGTGGCAGCTGGTAACGGATAGCACTCCCGAACCCAGCGATCGCGGTAGTCCGCTTGCGGGGACCTTCATTGCCTTCGGCACCAAAGGCGTCTGCCCTCGGCTCGCAAGTTCCTCCTTGCGTTCCCAAACCCCTCCGGAATTCCTGCAAAACCACCCCGAATCCGGGGAAACCACCTCCCACGCTTTTTCCGCCGCGGAGCGAGCGCTTCGAGGACGCTGGCGCCCAGCTTGGCGAGCTTCCTCGAGGCTCTGAGGGCGCAGCGCTCAGGCCACCAGTGGCAGCAGGCCTTGGCGCTGAGGCGCCCGCTGGATTTTCTGCGGGGAAGCCACCGAAGCCTCTTTTATGGGTTGCTTTGGCTGAAAAATCGACCCCAACCTTTTGGGTTTGCCCTGGCGGTTAAATCATCTAGGGCCATCTATTTCCCCTAAAAGGACACCTATGCGGCCGGGCGAAGGCCCAAGCCTGGGAATTGGTACTTCTCAACAGGGATTTTAGAGAGCCAAAGTTCTGAAGGGGCCTCAAGCCGTGCATATCCCATGCAGGACCTTGGGGGGTTTTGGAGGGATCCCCTAAAAGCAGAAGCATTGGGACGGTTTTTGGTCCAACATGTATATTTTCTCTTTGGCATCCTTTCAAACCACCCTGAAGGGGGTGGGTGGGAACTGGCGCAGAGTAGAGAAATGGCATTGGGGTATGCCCTACCACACCCCCATCCACCCAGCCTCCAGTTGCCATAGAATCTGACAGGTTCGCTGGATACATTTTTTCCGCTCGACGGGCCTTTCCGGGTTCCATTTCTGCCACCTGGGGGCTGGAGGTACTGTAGCCAATTCTCCAAGTCACCCCGGAAGTGAGTGGCAGGTTCAAGGCAAGGCAATTGAGTTGGTTTGCAATGCAGGCTTTTGGATGTGTCCTCCTTCTATTCTGAGGGTAAGGCAGGGTGCACTATTTCACCATTGGCGAAAG
This sequence comes from Effrenium voratum, assembly GCA_963377175.1. Classification (NCBI taxonomy): domain Eukaryota; class Dinophyceae; order Suessiales; family Symbiodiniaceae; genus Effrenium; species Effrenium voratum. The sequence continues at coordinate 124,012 of CAUJNA010000404.1, read as the reverse complement.
GGAACCACCCCCCAGTTTCTGACTTGGATATCCCCCAGAAACAGTTCAACTCATCTGGGGCATATTTTTTTCCGCGGCGTCACGTTTCGGGCGGGTGTGCGACGTCACCCATGAAGGTTCCAGTCAAAAGCTTTGCCGATCTTTCGGCCGGATGAGTTCATGTGCCGTGCGGGGTGGGATTTCGATCCAGGCCCGGAAGGCTCTGGATGGAGGCCTGCAATGCTGCGCTGGCGGTGTGTGAGGCACGTTTGGGGCGAATGGGGCGACCTTTCGGGCGGGTGAAAGGAGCCGACCTGTGAATGGGGGAAACCGGGGGTTTGTGAGTCAACATCGGGAATTGGACTTTCAAGAATGTGGTTTTCTTTTGGTATCATCAAAAAACAAAAACGACACAGCCAAGCGGGTTTGTGTTGGATTCGTTTTCATGGTATCCAGTTTCAGTTTAAGGCTTTTTCGGGAAATCGGAGGCCGAAACCCGGAGAATGGCTTCCTGATCGCGGCGAGCACAGAATGGGCTGAGGGTTCTAAGAAAACGTTCTCAGAGACCAGTAGTTCCTTGGTGTTTACTCCTCTAATCATGAGGATGTTTGGATTTAAAGTACCCCACCGCCCGTTTGGAACTGTTTGCCGCATGTTGTGGGGAGCCTTCCCTGTACTTCCCAGGCGGCTGCCCAGTGGCAGCAAGCGCTCCACCTGGCAAAACAATTCGGGCGTCCCCACGCAGCCCTCGACCGCGTGGGGCAGAACACCCTCCTCAGCGCCATGGCACGAGGACGCCATGATTCAGCGGCAAACGGATTTGCGACGCAGGAAGGGAAGGGAGAAGGAAGACGTGGTCGGATGGTAAGAGGCCTCTCTTTTTCGCCAAATTGGGGGGGGACATTCGGATGCCAAACTTGGTACTTGGGGCCTACGGCTCGGCAAAGGGCGCAGTGGGTTTCCAGGTTTGTGTTGCACAGAACAGCTGGCGGCTCGCTTTCCCAAGCGGCTCCCACTTCAGCATGCGGCTGGCCCTCCTTTTTCTGAGCGCACAATTTGTTTGCTACTTTTTCCGCTGCACTAGAAGTGTTTGTCGCTGTCAGTTGGAGACATGAACATGTCCTTTGAAGAGCTGCTTTTCGTCGTCACAGGAAGATCTTTTGGGATTCAACCTGCGAGCAGGTCAGTTCTCTCAAAGCTTTCTGGCAACGCCAACAATCTGAAGCAAAAATGCCCAAGCCAACTGTGGCTGCAGCTGCCTTATGGGTTCCCCAACGACTAAACGACGCCGCCGGGGAGAGCCGGGGAGCGCAGCCGCGGCAAGCGCAGGAGGAGCATGGCAGAAGTGCCTTGAGCTCCTCAAGTCGGGCCTTCCGCCCGACGTGGTGAGCCCCCTGTGCTGTGAAAAAAGAGGGGCGGAGCGCAAATGTGGGCCATGAATCTTCAGGGGAACCACCCCAAAAGTGATTGGTGGACATGAATCTCCACCTAAATGATGTCCACCAAAGGGTCCCTTATTCAAAGTCATAGGCAGTTTGGTTGGAAAATCAGGCAGAGGTGCTCAACTTCCCTTTTTCGGAGCTTCAAAAGCGGCAATTTCAATGGAACCCACCAACAAATTACAACTCTTGAGGGGGGTGACAGGTGACAGGTCACCGGTTTTCACTCCGTGCAGAGTTCAAACTTGAGCATCCAGACATTTGAGGAATCTTTTGGATGTAAATGGTCAAAAGGATCCCATGGATGCCTTCCATTCTATGCAAGCAGTCGCCAAATCGGAAATGTTTGGCTCCACGGAGCGGTTGGATGCCTTTGGTCAAGGTTTCAGAGCGATTCGCAGCCGCAGGCGAAGGGTTCCCGAAGGGTTCCCGAAGGGTTCCTGAAGGGTTCCCGAAGGGTTCCCGAAGGGTGGTGGCCGAGAAACTTCACCCTCATCTTTTTTTTGGTCTCAGAAAAACAAGAGTGGAGCTTGCAGAGAGAGAGAGAGAGAGAGAGAGAGAGAGAGAGAGAGAGAGAGAGAGAGAGAGAGAGAGAGAGAGAGAGAGAGGGGGGCGGGCAGGTCTTCCAACAGAACACGGCCAGCTCCTGGGTTTACCCACCCGCCCCCCCCCCCCCCCTTCATCCGCCTTGATCGGCCTGGCGGACGGCTCGATCGGATCGGATCCGTCGAGGCTTCAACAGCGCGCTGCGGGGCCTCGAAGTGGCGCGGTGCTGGGACAAGGCGCTGGCGCTGCTGGCGGCCATGCCAGGCCGGAGCCGGAGGGAGATGCCCGTTGGGGGTGACGTTCTGGAGTCCCAAGCCATGGTTGGTGGGAATTACCAGAGGCGCATAGAACCATTGAATACCCATCTCTGTCCAGGAGGGGCCGTTTGACCATGCCGCTTGAACGTGGAGCTCAGATCGGATTTTCGCACCTGGAGGAAGACTGAATGGTTGACAAAGCGTCAATAACTGGTGCCGTGCCGGTCGAGCGTGGGATTTCTCTCAAACCGCTGTCCGTTCCCAGCGCCCAATGTGATCTCCTTCAACACCGCGATCAGCGCCTGCGCAGACGGAGAAGGCGGGAGGCCCGCTGCGCCCGGCGCTTGCCTCCGGGTCCCGAAACTCCGCAACAAAAACCTGGACATTGGTGGTTTCCTTCTGGCTTCGCCTTGAAAGCAAGAAAAAGGGGGGTCCCCAGAAACAGACCTCATTGGCATCCTTTGGTGTACCTGTTCACCTGCAAGCAAGAACAACACAAGAAGAGCAGGGATTTGCCCGTTTGTGGACACCCCCCATTCTTTCAAGGGTTGTCGTTAGTGGCACCAGATGTCCACGCTCAGCGTCCTATCCGAGTGTACCCTTTTGGGGTGGCTTTTGAATTGGAAGCCGGCCAACAACTTGTTTGGGCCAGATCTTTCGACGCCTTTCTCTTTGGCCTTTTCTGATGGGTCTTGTCTTTGGGAAGCAGGAGGAAAGAAAGACCCGGGATCCCTTTGCGACCTGGGTTCCAAAAGTCTTCTTCAGAAGCTTTGCAGGGGGATCCCTCTGAATCAGTTGGCGAAGGCAAAACCTTTTATTCACCCAAATGTATCCTTTTACATAACCCTGCCACATCCAAAGTGCTGCCCTGGAGTGAGCACGCCTCGAATTTCTTATTGTGTGTTTTGCATGCAGCCGGCAGACCCGGAATGTTTGGCCACGTCAAAGAGTTTACTTGCTGGTTTCCTGATTTGGGAGGCATGAGTTCATGCGTGTCTGTGTCTGATGGGAAGGGTTGTCAAAGCACTTCATTTCGGAGTAAACAAGCACGCCAGAGCTCGCTGCTTTCGCAGTGAGCCAAGTATGGCTGTGGGTCAAAACCAATGGTACCATTTTGGGGTAGGTGCACCACCCATTTTAGTCTATTTTTGTGTGGATTGGGATATTCACTGGGGGTACGATTTGGATTTTGACTCATGGCCCTTTGGCGTGGTTTGGCTATGGATCTTGGCCCACTTCCTCAGAGGTGGCCTGAGGGTGTCCACAGCGCTCTTTGCCCAGGAGATCACTGGCAGTGGGCGCTGGTACTGCTCGAGCGCCTGCAGGCTTCGCTGGCACCGGACTGCTCTTCGAGTCGAATCGCGGATCTACATACTGTACATGCATACATACAAACATACATACAATACAATACAATGTAATGAATCCAATGCAATGCAATGCAATACAATACAATGCAATACAGTACAGTACAATACAGTACAGTACAGTACAGTACAATGCAATACAATACAATACAATACAGTACAGTACAGTACAATACAATACAGTACAATACAATACAATGCAATACAATGCAGTACAATACTGTACATACAAACAAACAACATACAATACAATACATTCCATTACATTACATTACGTTACATTGCATTGCATTACATTACATGAAATTACATGCAATCAAATTACGTTACATGAAATTTCATTACATTACATTACATTGCATTGCATTGCATTGCATTGCATTGCATTACATACATACATACATACATACATGCCTACATACATAGATACATACAATACAATACAATACAATACAATACAATACAATACATTACAATACAATACAATACAATACAATACACATACATATATATATATATATATATGCATGCACACATGCATGCATGTATACATACATTCATACATTAATACAGTCATACATACATACATACATACATACATACATACATACATACATACATACATACATTCATGCATTCATGCATTCATGCATTCATGCATTCATGCATTCATGCATTCATGCATTCATGCAGTCATGCATTCATGCATTCATGCATTCATTCATTCAGACATACATACACACATACATACATACAGTCATACATGCATGCATGCATGCATGCATGCATGCATACATACATACATACATACATACATACATACATACATACATACATACATACATACATACATACATACATACATACATACATACATACATACATACATACATACATACATACATACATACATACATACATACATACATACATACATACATACATACATACATACATACATACATACATACATACATACAATACATACATGCATACATACATATACGCATGCACACATGCATGCATGTATACATACATTCACACATTAATACAGTCATACATACATACATTCATACAGTCATACATTCATGCATTCATGCATTCATGCATTCATGCATTCATTCATGCATACATACATGCATACATACATGCATACATACATACATACATACATACATACATACATGCATGCATGCATGCATGCATGCATGCATGCATGCATACATACACATATACACATATACATACACATTCACACACACACACATACACATACAAAGACATACCTACAAAAAATCATGGATCCTGGTCAGAGTCCTTCAGGACCTGATCAGCTTCAACGCCGCGTTGGCCTGCGCTGCCGCGGTGGGGTTTAGGACGCCCTGGCGAGCTGTGCTGGTGCTGGTTGAGGACGACCGTGGGGGATGCCACCCGTGGGTTCCCGAAGAACGAACTTCCATCTGCTTAAGAGTATTTGTTTCCCGTGTTGGTTTTAAAAAGGAATTTATCGCTACTGGAAAAGTATTTTTTTCTTTTTCCCTCCGAGGGGTCCTAACCAAATGGAAGATAAGACCACACCCACGGGCCAAGCCTGCAGTGACTCTTTCCCGGCAGCTTCTTCGGCGGCAACGGGGTCCACAAGTAGCTACCACAATTTGCAATGCCAGAAGAATTCCCAGTTGGGGGGTTGGGGAAATTCGCGTCTTCTTCGGGGGCACAAGGATCCGAACATGAATTGGCCATGTGTTTGACAACGCCAAGTTGTGCGAGCAGGCTTTGCTTGACTCTGCTTCTTGACAGAATAGGTCGGCATGCAATCGCCATCATTGAGTCACTGCCTTGGGGCAACCAGTTCCGAGGTTTGAGGCGGTGATCAAACCTGTTGGTTTGTACCACATTGGCATTTCAAATCGAGACCTTATGCTTGGAATTCCCGAAACATCTCGAAATTAAGTGGCACGTGTCCTTTGCTGAGGGAAACCAACCGAGCAAGCACCATTTGTTGAATCCGAAACCGATTTTTGAGACACCCTCAAGTGAAAGCTGACGGTCTGCTGCCTGCATCGATTGGGATGGACGGAATGCTGGGATAAGCTGGATAAGCCACTTACCAACTCATGCAGTGTGCAGGATTTTGTCCATCCACAGTTGCATGGTCCAACAAGAGACCCAAGTGCCTGTCTGCGGCATCCGAAACTCTGTGGCTACCACTCAAGAAATTCCGGAGGAGAATGGTTAAAACTAGATGGCACTGGTTTAGATGGGTTTTCCATTTACCAGGGCCATCCATTTTTCCAAAAGGCCACCTATGGATGGAACTCTTGCGCTGACACTTCTTACCAGCTTGTGTATAGAATGACACTCATAGCACTCCTGACCCCGCCAACAGCAATGGCAGATTCTACAGAAGCAAGTCAACCCATGCCAAGCTACTTGGGTTCGTCAAAACGGGCAACCCCAAAAGCGTTTCTTTTGGCTTCCCATTAAACGAACCCGATTGAGTATTCTTGGGGGACACAAGTGCCTGTGGATTTACACCAAAGGGTACCCAATGAACATTGCTCGTCTGCAGAAGTTCCGGCCGCGAGACGCGCATCTTGCCTCAGGCTGCCACAGTCAACTGGCCTCTTTGCTCTTGAGGTTGGACTCCTCCAGCCCCTAGGTGTCAATTTAGGTCACCTTGGTCGAACATATCATATATTTCTATATTTCACTTCTGGCTTTACTCATGTACCATCTGTTTGTTCCTCTTGGAGTTTCTTGGCCCGCTAGAACTACGACTCTTCTTCCCCAGAATTGGCTCTTTTTTCTTTTTTGCTTTTTTGGGGTCCCTTTGTTTTCCACTAACCAGGCAAAAAATGTAATTTGTTGCTGGGGTTCTAATTCCAGCCTAGTCTTGGGTCTTTGAAGGTTTGAGCTTCTGCCCAGTTTCTGGCGAGGAGATGGCGTCTTTGTCGCTGGGCGATGGCACCACCCTCTCCACGGCGCTCACTGCCTTAGCCTCGGCCTCAAAGTGGCGGCAGATGCTGCGGCTGGAGGTCGGGGGCTCAGACCGCAGACCCATGACGGGGGTTCAGCGGGTTCTACACGAATTGATTCCCATGGGGTTCAAACCCCCACGAAAGCGAAAACGGGGGTTCTCATAGCCAGAGCCATCGTTTACCTTGGGATTGTGGTCACGCAAACTGGGTCCTTGCCATTCTTTTAATGGGGGTTGAACCCTAGGGGTTCCGATTTGCACCAAAGGACAATGTGGAAAACGCATAGAATATTTGTGCTCTCCATTTGGGCTGCTCAATGGGCTAAGAAACCGGGTGGTGTCCCAATAAGGATGCTGGGGCGACCTGTTTTTCACCCTTCAAACTTGTTCTTCTAACTGCTCGGGAACCCGGGAGCCTGCTTTTTCACCCTCGGCCCGGGTGAAGCCCAACCCAAACCAACCCAAGGCCCGCCCCAAGCCAACCCTAAACCGCTCTAGGCCAACCTTAAACCAACAAACAACCCAGCCTTTATCAACCCTAAACCTCTTACACGCTGAACCCACCCCAAGCTAGCCTTGACTCAGCCCTATACCCAGCCGAAACCAACCCAAGCCACCCCTAAAACCTAAAGCAATCCATCCCGCCATAAACCAACCCCGAACCCACCCTCCTATCCCCAACCCGAACTCAAGCTCAACCAGCCCTAAGCTAAACCGACCCCAAACCACCCCTTCTCCGAACCCCTGCTTAGAAGGCTCCTAACCTTTATTGGGGCGTTGCCAATACAAATTGACCACACTTGAAGCCCCCTTTCCGTTTGTTCTTGCCATCTCTTTTTTGAAAGGCCCAACACCCTTCCCTGGCTCGTTTCCGATATTCTCTTGAAAGAGAGTGCCACATGCTCAGAGAGACAGACTGAGTTTTGAGCTATCCTGCCATCCCTTCTCAGTTGTACCCTTTTTCTTTCTGGGTGCCAAGCATCGAATATTTCTTGTTTCCCCCAAAGGAGCCCTATATAAGGAGATGGGCAGTCTTTTTTCAATTTGTCCAGCCCCCCCAAATGGTTGTCTCAAAATAGGGGACCTTTTGAAGCACCCCCACAATTCATGGTGTCCCTTTGGTTTCTTTTTCAAGGACCCCCAAAATTAGTGGTTGCCCTTTGGTTTCCTTTTGAAGGACCCCCAAATTCGTGGTTTCCCTTTGCTTTGAATCAATCCGAAGACACACCCACTTTAGCCAGGTTTATTGAACGACCCTCAGGCCGCTGCCGCTGGTCCCTTGGAACTGCCGGCGTACACAGCCTTGGCCAGAGGCGCCGAGTGCGCCGGCGCGCCGGCGCTCGCCCGCGCGCTGAAGCCAGTGGCCGCGGAGGAGCGCGTGGGCTTCGACGTTGGAGTGGTGTTTTTTGTGCGGACGGCGGAAGGACTTGATTCGAAATGGCGAGGAATCTGGAGCTCGCGCCGTCTTTTGCCAAGGTTTGGATTTGAACCCTCGCCACGTCCAGGGTTCAAATCCAAATTTTGACAACGCGAAGGGTACCCTCCCAGATCAGGAGCCTTTTGGATCACTTTTGCTTTGGAAAGGGACCTGGGTGCAGAAATGTTTTTCATGGTCCTGAGCAGAACGCCGCGTGAAATGTGGTTAAATGGTTGTCCAGGTGTAGTGCAAAGGGCTTGTGAAGGGGACTGGTTGTTGGCAAGCTTACTAGGGCCACCGCAAAACAGGCCGTGCAGGCACAGGTTTGTGTCAGGCACATGTCATGTTTGGTAGCTGCTTACTGACTTTCATGAGCTTCTCAGGGTTAGAGCCAGGAGAAAAGGACTGCGGGTGACCTAAAGCCCAAGCCCGGGCTACAATTAAGCGCTTCATCCGGCCCTTGGCTCGCAACTCCTATCTCTCAACCCGCAGGCGCGACGCTTGCTGCGCGCCGGTGAGATGAGCGCTGTCTTTGGCGCGCCGATCCCGCCGCTCGGGCGAAGTGGGCGGCGGGTGAGTGCAAAAAAATCCGTGGTTTGGAACGTCACTACTAGAGAACCCTACACAGGCAAATCAATCCACTACCGCAATGGCAATCATGTAGCCCCACGGAATAGGGACGAGCCTTTGTTTCAAATGGCCTCGGAATTGGAGCGCGCGTGCGTGCGTGTGTGCGTGCGTGCGTGCGTGCGCGCGTGCGTGCGTGTGTGCGTGTGTGTGTGTGAGAGAGAGAGAGTCAGTGACACGATGTCAACTATGGCCAGGTTTTGCTTGAATTGTATGGCCGTGGTTCAGTCTTTCGAGGGGCCCCGTGGTTTCCAAAGGAAACCAAAAGGAAACCCATCATTTTGGGGGTCCGAGTCCTTGTCTTGGAACATACCTGTTTGGCAAGCTATTGCTTAAAATGAACGCTCCAACGACCAAGAAACTTGGAGCACAGTGCCACGCTCGGTCGACTTCAACAGAGGTGAGAGACCCTGGGTCTAGGTTTGCCTTGAATGCGATGGTGGTTGCCTTGTTGGCTTGCCCGAACCATCGGGGGAACATTGCGCCTTCACAAACTAACATGAACCTCGCAATTTTCAAACGGCTAGACCATTGCCAAGCGTGTGAGGTTCGCAGCCGGTAGCCTCGCAGGCATGTTGCCGGGCCAAGAAGGCAGGTCTCTCGCGGAGGAGTCGCAGGGAAAGGAGTCGCAAGAGGCATTTTTGGTCAATCTAGTTGTCTCTTGATTGAGAAATGCTTGATTGGTTTGGGTTTGACAAACTATATAAAGTATCGCAAATTAGATGTTCTTTTCGGTCAGTTTGATTATGTGCCTTTTGTTTGTCCAAAAGGACACTTAGGGTTAGCACGCCCTGAATGAAAACCCCGGATCGACAGGCAAGCGCCGCCCCGCCCTGGAACGGTTTTTCACAGCTGTTTTGAGAGGCCTTTGCCAGAAGGTTCTAAGGACCCTGCTTGGGAGTTGGGGGTGGGGGGGTGGCCTGGAGGTTGGTGAAAGATTTTGTCTGTGCGTTCCCAGTTAGCACCCCTGGTTGATTCACGTGGTTGTCCCATTCAAGAGGGGATCCGACCCTATTGATCCACCAGGTTGAAAGATCTGGTGGACATTGCAAGGAAGATTCTCCGAAACCTTTGTAACCGCTTAGAGATCGAGGGGCCGGTCTGCAGGGCGTCACCCGGGTTCTGAATGGATGGTGCGCAAGGCTAAATCGATTCTCGATTTGGGTAGTCTTTTTGAGGATGCCCTTTTCGGGTTGCTAAAATAAAGGACGCCAACAGGAAGAGTTTTCCATGTTCGGGGCTTCTCCTCCATTTGCTGTCCCTTGGTGTTTCTGGCCAGTCCCTTGGTGAGAAAAGTGTGGCGAGTCTATTGCTGGTTTGGGAAGGGGTCTTTGTGTGCAACACCGTATGGGTATGGGTCTTCTTTTTTTTCTTCTTTTGTTTTTTTTAATATATGGACCACAGGTTAAATCGTCCATGTTTCCATTTACCAGGGTTCCGTTTTGGGTACCTATTGTTGACCCACAGCCATATTCCGGAAGTGTTCCATGTTTGAAATACCCCAAGTTATAGACAAAACCCATGTTGATCTCCACAAGAGGGGAGCCGATTGGCTTTAGATCTGCCTCAGCCAAACATCGGGGGGAGCCTGTATTTCCGTGGGCCATTAAGGCGTCATGCCTTGCCGCATTTTTTTTTTCCGGGCCAGAGGTTAGGCACAGGAGATGAGAGGTCGCGGCACGCCTGCGAGCTTTGGATGCAGTCCTGGCAGTTTAGCAAATTGGCATGTTTGAATTTGGTGGATGCCGGTTCCCGAACATCTCTTTGAAGAGGTATTTGCCAGATCTGGTCAGATCTTCAGCGGGTCTGTTTACACCTTGACCAGATCTTAGAAGAAGTGATTCCGGTGTCATCCAGTGAAGTCTTCAGCCATCCACATTCCATTCAATCTGGTCAAAGATCATGGCAAACCAAAAGTCTGGGCTTGTTTTCCGAGAACGCCCGGTGCCGCACGAGTTTGCTCGAGTCCGCTGCCTTTTTGCCGCTTTGTTGGAGATCGGCACTGCTCGGCCTAGGCGCGCGGTGCGCGCCTGCGTGGGCGCTGACCAAGCAGCTGCAAGGCCAAATGTGCGGAGCGATTGGCGACGTGTTGGGGGATTGACATGGAACCCCAAGAAGCATCCGATTTTGGAGGCATCTCTCTCTCTCTTTTTGGGGACAGGATGGCACAGGCAACTTTTTGAAACCCATGGGCAAGAGCCATAGGCGCCGCGCAGTTTACGAGGAGCATCATCAACAAGCTGTCACTTGCCACTACCAGATGGGTTTGCATTGAAATGGGGCAGCCCTGAAAATGGGCGTTTTTGCCTTGGGTTTCTCTCTTCTCCAAGAAGTATCCAAAGCTAAGGGGGGAACGGATTTCTTTTTGCCCGAATGGCATTGAGAAGCGTTTGCACGATTTGTTCTCCAAACGCGGGCACCGGCGAACGGTCTCCCTGCGCATTTCCCGCCCGATACTCGCCCCATCGCTAGGTTTGACCCGTCAGATTCGTCCAGAGCGACAGGAAGGCTTCAGCCCAGCGACAGGAAGGCTTCAGAAGATTTCTGGAACCCCTGGAACCCCTACGGCTGGAACCGCTACAACTGCTGGAACCCTAAAGCGGAAGTAACCAAAGCGCCAAGGCCTGTGCCGAACCCCCGGGAACCACAGATGCACAGTCGAGGACCTACTCAATGGGGTTCCCCAAAAAAAAGAAGAAGAGGCTTTTGTACGGAGGCTTTCGGCTGGTTTCAAAGGAAAGCCACAGGAAAAAGCCAAGAATTTGTTGGTCGCCAATTTTTGGACCTCCACTTTTCTGCGCCCCTTTGAGCCAGTGGTTCAATTCCTTCCGCGTCCGGCAATGCCTATATAAGCCTTGGAACCATCTTAGAACCCAAAGTCCCAGGGTTTGGGCGCTGGCACTGCCTTCCGGCCAGGTGGCAGTGTGAGGCAGATGGTTCTTCGGCTTGGCATTAAGCGACGGATATTTCGAGTGCTACCTTCCAATTCCATTCTTTCCAGGGATCCTTATTTCCAGAAAACCTCCAGAAACCCAGGGAAACGGCCGGTTTTTGATAGGAATGATGGTTGAAAGGAATGGAAACGGACTCAACCCTTAGAATATTGCTTGCAGGTTGTTCAATGCCCAACGCGACATCATTTGAGGAATCTCCTGGGAGATGGATCCGGTTCGGGGCTCCGTCAATTTGGCCTGGAGACCCCTATGGCTTTGGAGACCTTGGGGCTTCAGCATTCATAGAAACCGGCAGGAAGTTCCTTTTGGAACTCTAGGCAAATACCAATCGCAACCAGAGCTCGCTGGCTTAGATCCAGCTGACAGATCAACATTGTTCGCATGGCGCGAGGAAAGGAACCTCAGGCAAGAGGCACAGGATGTTTTGAGCCTTTGAGGGATCCCCAAAATACTTCGCCCCAAGGACATGTATTCGGGTGGAATAGGGCGACAACCCTGTAAAGCGAAGGTTACCCTTTAAACTGAAGCCTCCAGAGATATTCCATTTTTGCACCTTTTAGTTTTGGAGAGAGTTCATTTGTAGCCGACGCGACGTAGGCTGGACATTTCCGCAGGAACAGGGACGGCAAGAGCTTCTGAAGGGTGTGCCAAAAAATATGGGTCCCAAAATGGGTTGTGCTTTCCCAACAGCCGTCAGCTGGAACCTTAAGCGGGCCCTCAAAAGCAACAAATAATGTGTTGCTGGCATGTGACATGAGTATCAGAACTTAGGCTAGGCATATGTCGGCCCAGCGTGACTCGAAGAAAATCGGTTTGGATGCGCCTGTGGATTCCACCTCTTCTTTTTTTCTTCTTTTTCCTGGGTGTGCTTTTTTTGAGGGTACTCTGATGACCTTGAATTGAAGGGAAACCAGTTGAAACACCCACCCGTTTCTTGTTTGGTCCCACTGTTATGATGCATGCACCCCTGTTGGTTCAATTTGGTGAGCTCTTTCAAAATCCTGGGGTGGAAGTCTCACGAGAGTTGTTCAAAGAGGGCCCTTGCCTTTCGGGCGAACTGGAGTGTGCTTTCCCTTTCACCTACCACTTTGAGAGTGGCAAACACATAGGAGACAGTTTTTTTTTCTCCCAGGGTTAAAGACAACTTAAACACTGAACTTTGCTGATTTGTTCAAACCCACACTTTTCAACATTCAAACTGTTGCTCACTTCCCAAGTTCCTTTGTTTTCCGTACTTGTTGGGTTTGGACCATTCTAGGGCCAAACAAAATGCTAGGACTTGACTTGTTTCACCCAATCCACTCAGGAAATGAGGTTATTCCCCAACCGCCCGGTGGTTGCTGGAATCCAAGGCTGAAACCTTTTTTTTTAAACCACGGGCTCTCACAGTACAGTTTTCAAGGGGGACGCATGACTGGAACTCGGCCATGTGAGGTTTGTCTCCAATTGGGGGAACCCGCAAAGGGGCTGTTGTCCGGTTGGTTTGGTTTCCCGTGCTGCGTATCCAGGGGCCACTCTGCCCCCCCAGTGCCTCAACTCGAGTCAGGTTGGCGCTTTCACCCACCAACCCCATCAGTGAAATTTGGCCTCTCGGTCCGCCTGATCGTCAAGGTGATCCTCCAAAAAGCGACTGATTTCAGGGAGCCCGCATGTTTTGAGTTGGCGCCAAGTTTTCTTCGTTCGTAGTTGCAAAAGGAAACCAAAGGGAAGACAAAGGGAAACCCAACGGACACCGAGCGCTTCTCTCAGGCGCTGCGCCCGTCAAGCGCGCGGGAGCTCCTGGAGAGGCGAGCTGAACCGAGCGGCAAAGCGGCGTCGGGCAGCTTCGGCGGAGTCCGAAAGGGGAACCAGCCTTGACGACCCACACATTTTGAACGAAGGCAAAGGAACCAATTTTAGGGCTTGGCTCAGTGCCACATTTTGTAAGGCAACATAAGGAAGGGGTCCGAATCAACGGATCACGGGAAGTGTATCAATGCACCATTTGCCAGAGGAAGTATAGGAAGCCCCACGCGGTCAATGTTTGCGCTTGGTCGGAACGGAAAGCGGGGTGGTGTTTACCATTCTTGTGTCTTGGGTATCTTCTATGATGTTGTAACAGACCTCATTTGGCCCCCCAAGGCCAGTTGCCGGGCCTTCCTTTTCAAAGCTCCCATGGCCTTGGCAAAACATTGAGCCATGGTTGACATTTGTGGCCCTCTGGTTTTTGGGCCAAAAAGCCCGGAGTATGACACGGGTTCGCTTGGTTAGCTGAGAATGGCTTGAAGAGTGCGCGGGGACGCGCTGCTTGCATCGCCTTCCATGCAGGTCGGTGACGTGGGCCTATTTTTGCGGATTTCTGGGATGCATTGGGATGTCAATTTTACTTTGTATATTTGACAATTTAACCAATTGTTATCCATCTTGCCACATGGTCAATTTAGGGCAATCGAATAAGGCAAGAAACACTCACATTTTTTTTAATTTTTTTTTAAACCCGAAGCTGACTGCAAAAAAAACAGCCACCAGCTTTCTGCTGGAACCCCCCTCCACCAAAGGAAGGCCTTTTCTTTGGGGACAGGTTTTCCCTAAGCCCAAGCCGGGCTTCATTTTCTTGCATCCACTTCGCCAGGCCGGCCTCGTGGCTGAAAGGGCCAAGGTGCGGTTGGCGGTCCTCTGGTGCAAGCTGGAGCCGGGTTTATTGGAATCCGTGGGTGCCCTGAAGAAACATCAGGGAGTTTGAGGTGTGGCTGAGTTGTTTAAAAACTGTGCCGATTTCGTGTGGCTGGCCCAGTGTGTTTGAAACCCATGGACGATTTGAGGGCCTTTCCACCATACGATGCAGCATGTCTCAACAAACCTCAAAAGCATCTGCGTAGGTTGCCAGGATTAATGTAAAGGGAGCCATGACCATGAAGCATCTACCGGATATTGTATCGACTGCTCACATTCAACTAGAAAGTCACCCTTATCTGGAGGTTTGGATAGGAATTCAACCCATTTCTTGAGTGCCACATAGGAACGCCTAGCCTCAAAATGCGAAATCCAAGGCTCTTCGGCTCACGGGACGTGGCCAGTTTAGCTCAAATGGTTCCAAATGTCCTTTGCACCAATCGGGGACCAGGGGTTGGTTGATTTGGAACCAACCCGAGGCCAATTGCCCAATTGTCGATCTTCGATCTGCGCAGGCCGATGACAGCAAGGCTCCGCACTTTTCGCGCGCAAAAGCAGCGGAGCAGCGTGGGGCAGGGGCAAGTGCGGCGGGTTAGGGGGGGGGGCTGGGATTTTGGAGCTCCCCAATATTTTTTCTTCTCGTGGATTTTCAACATCGCCTTTGGCAGTTTCATGTGAGTTGTGTTTTTGGTCGGGTGATTAAGAAGGAAATTTGGGATGGTTCTGGGAGTCGGCTCGCTTCTCAGCCTCCTGCGGGTTCTTATTTTCAATTCCCAGGTGGACTACAACCCAGGATTTTTTTTTGAGTCAAAAACAAACACCGCTGGGTTTAAGTCTACCTTTACGTATTCCTGTCCTTTGCGGGAAGGCTGCGGGCGTGTGCAGTGATCCGACGTGCGGGTGCATGCCAAACATCGAGTACAGTTATAGCTGGGCTTATGTTTTTTGAGGGCTTCTTTTTCAGGTTGCCTAGGGAAACCAAAGAAGGGAAAGACAAAGCCCATGGGTCCAAATCCCTGTGTTGAGAGGTAGGCCCTTCGGACATTTGCGTCTCCGAGTCACGCTCAAAGCCCATAAGATTCGCCCGGAGACCGCAGTCCCGCCGACCCCGCCGTTTCTTAGTTGGGTTCAATGTGTTTGTTCTGTTGCTCTTTGGTCGATTTTATTTTCGGCTCAGGTTGCTGTAGCTAGCCTTGTCTCGGAAAAGGCGAGGATGTGAAGAGTCGACATGGCGTCGCAAGCTCTGATGAAGCTGGAGGAGCGACGTTTTGCTTTCTAGCCGACATGTGGAGCGGACGGTGGAGTCTTCTTGGTTTCCTTATATCATGGGGGTCTGACACCCCTAGAATTTACGTCCCTCCTGGAAAGAAGAAGTGGGGCCAACAGGTGGTGTCTTACTCAACCCGAAGTGAACAACCCCAAAACAGGGGGTTCCTCAAAAGGAGACATTCAGTTTCATGAGATGTGCAGTTATTTGGACCACAGAAGAGTGGGGACCACAGAAGAGTGGGGGGTGTGGCCACACCTCGGAACTGCATGTGGAGCTAGGATGAATTCTGAGAGGAAGCTATGCGATCCCCCTGTGCATGATTTGCCATTTGTTTCTGGACAACGCACATATTTGCAGAAATTTGATTGAAATCAAACAAGACCACTCACGCATACCAATATGATATATATATATATATATATATGTGAGTGAGTGAGTGAGTGAGTGAGTGAGTGAGTGAGTGAGTGAGTGAGTGAGTGAGTGAGTGAGTGAGTGAGTGAGTGAGTGAGTGAGTGAGTGAGTGAGTGAGTGAGTGAGTGAGTGAGTGAGTGAGTGAGTGAGTGAGTGAGTGAGTGAGTGAGTGAGTGAGTGAGTGAGTGAGTGAGTGAGTGAGTGAGTGAGTGAGTGAGTGAGTGAGTGAGTGAGTGAGTGAGTGAGTGAGTGAGTGAGTGAGTGAGTGAGTGAGTGAGTGAGTGAGTGAGTGAGTGAGTGAGTGAGTGAGTGAGTGAGTGAGTGAGTGAGTGAGTGAGTGAGTGAGTGAGTGAGTGAGTGAGTGAGTGAGTGAGTGAGTGAGTGAGTGAGTGAGTGAGTGAGTGAGTGAGTGAGTGAGTGAGTGAGTGAGTGAGTGAGTGAGTGAGTGAGTGAGTGAGTGAGTGAGTGAGTGAGTGAGTGAGTGAGTGAGTGAGTGAGTGAGGGGAGGGAGGAGGGAGGGAGGGAGGGAGGGAGGGAGGGAGGGAGGGAGGGAGGGAGGGAGGGAGTGAAGGAGTGAGTGAGTGAGTGAGTGAGGGAGGGAGGGAGGGAGGGAGGGAGGGAGTGAGTGAGGGAGCGAACGAGCGAGCGAGGGAGCGAGGGAGCGAGGGAGCGAGGGAGCGAGGGAGCGAGTGAGGGAGGGAGCGAGGGAGCGAGTGAGGGAGGGAGGGAGTCTTTCGGCGGGGCCACCCGAAAAGGGGACCTAACACGATGCCAGAAGGCGGATGCGTGAATGTACATAACCCCTCCACATGGAACCCACCAGGTCGCTGTTTGCGCTGGATGTACGCATCGACTGCTTAAAGAAGCAGACACAAGCAAGAGGCACAATCCGCAAGATATGACGGGGGAACCCGGTCAGTACTGCAGCGAAGCAATGCGTACTTGGAGTAGGCTTGCTAAAAAGTCCAGATGCACCCGTAGCTGGCTAGGGTTTGGGATGGGCATGAGTGATCAATCCTTTCAGTGAAAGGTCTCCAGCCCAGGGCCGTGTGCTCGGCCGTGTGTTTGGCCACAAAGGAAAGGGAACCAGAGGGAGCAGAAACACATAGTTGCATAGGCAAACATGCGGAACCGCAGGAAAACATAGAAGAGTTATAGGAACACAGGGGAAAACCCATAGAGTTATGTTTCCATAGAAGAGTCATGGGAACACATAGAAGAGCCAGAGGAACACACAGGGGAAAAAAACATAGGGGAAACCCGCCGAAACCAACCGCTTCAGGAGGCTCGGGAGTCCCTGGACTTCCCGAGCCTCGGCAAGCAGGCGTGGCCGCGGAGGTTCTGGCACATGGCCTCGGGTTGCTCCTGGGGTTTGAGGGGTGGTTTGTACTTTGTTCTCTCCTCTTCTTTTTGGGGCGGGAGGGGGAGGGATTTCTTGAAACCGGTAAAAGAGGGTGCTCGCGGGCCGGAAAAAAGGGACTTGTGCACTTCCATGTTTGTTGAGATGGGCAATTCACACCCACTTTTCCTGCAACCTTGAAATGAAAGCCTCATGCTTCCTGCCCAACCACTTCCTCAAAGGACTAGTCGAATCCTTCCATCCTTTTGGGGCAGGCCCGAGGAAATAGGGCATTTGCCTAAACAATGCACTTGTTGAGTCCTGCAAACGAGGCAATGATGGCGGTCTAAGCCGAAGGTGAGCCGTTTTCATTCATTCGCGGAGTCCTAGACGCCTCGCAACCCGCTGTTTTCTGTCCGGAAGTTTTGCAACACCGATGCCAAAGCAGGCGGTCAGAGGGAAGCTGCCAACATGCCATTTTCACCAAGATGGCGAAGGTTTGCTTTATTGATCTTGACCCGGCTTTCCGGCGTTTAGCTTTTGGCTCCTGCTGCTTGTTGGCTTTGCGACGTTCCACTGGCTTTGCAGATGCTTGTGCCTAGTCAGCAGGAAAGATTGTATCTTTGGCTCCCACTTCTGTTGTCACTTGTACTCTTGTGCTTCTTTGGTAAGACTTGTCTGCTGCGCAAGCGAATTGGGATATCTGGCATGGGCGTATCTCTTTCTAGGTATACGCTTTTTTTTTGGTCAGTTTAAAGGGACACCAAACGGACACCGAAGACGATCTTCATGCGCCGTGTCTAAAATAGGGTGCCCCCAAAACTGGGTGGATTCACCAAGCCAGCACCTCAGCCTCCACAAACTCCCCAGATCAACCAAAACACCCACTCAAGACCCATCCTCAACTCTAAGCCCAAAAACCTACCAATATCCCAGTTCAAACGAACCCGCGACCTACCCCAAACTCAAGCCCACTTACAACCAGACACATCCCGAACTGCCTAAATCTTAACCTACCCTAAATCTACCCAACCCGCGAGCATGCCAAACCAGGGCCATGACATTTTGCCTTCCATGATGCTTCAGAGAAAAGCAAACAGCTCAAAGCAACAACACCCGCCTCCTTCCACAACTCGGCCTCTTGTTGAAATGTAGCCATCTCTTCCACCAACTCCGAAGACTTCGTACGGCCAAGAGGCAAACTTGGCATGTCCCCTTGCAGGCCGAGGGCATGAAGCGGACCAACCCTCTTTGGACGCTGCCCAAGGCTCGAGCGACGGACCAAGCGCCAAGGAGCACTCCTAAAGGGACTTCGACTTTTTGGAGCTCATGAAGGGACTGGTGCAGGGAAGGTCGTCATTTTCTCAGGTATTATAGGCTCCTGTAGTTTGAGCCCTGTGAGATCAATGGACCGATCTTGAGCCTGGGAAATGAATGCCTGCCTTCTTTATGTTCTGGCAGGCGCAAATTACCCATGGCAGAAAAACGTGTCAGTTCGAGGAATCGATGAGGGCATGCTGACCTTTCAAGCTCTACATCGTTTGTTTCTGTGAGAGGTTCGTCAAATGGGCTTGCAATAACATGAACATCGACGACTTCCGCCGGCCAGTGGCACTATGGATTTATGCTTTTTGAGAGGATGGCCAGGATAGTCTTCCAACAACCCATTTGTCCACTTCCATGATCGTTGGCAACAGGGTACGTCGGAATTTCACCGACCAATCTGGGCACTGCATTGCAGAAGAAGCACTTGGGTCCCCTTTCTCAGAGGGTCCATTTCTTTTTCAGGTTGGCGATTGATCATTTGCCTTTTGGACGAAAGGCTTAGGTTACAATTTTTCCGTTTCCTTCGTTGGTTCCCTTTTTTGGGTTCCAGTTTTGGGTTCCCTCTTGCTGGTTCCTAGATGTATGTTGCGCGGAAAGCGGACGGCGTGCCGATTCTAACATTGCGATTTCTGAGCGGGCCCTGTTGAAGCATCCGATCAAAGTTGGCTTCATGGCCACTCGCCACTATGCATCCTTGAAGGAACCCGTTTTAGTCTTTTTCCCCCAAACAGCCGCCCATTCGGATCACTCCGGAGTGATCCGAAGCTTCCGCGGGCTGTTGGGGATGCCCGGCTGAAATTTTCCCCCCGCCAAGACAAAACACGCTGCTAGTGTCTTTTTGGGTTGCACCATCGGAATCACTGACACCTGGTAAAACCCATTGCAGCTGAAGAAAGCTTGGGACAGAGCTCGTGCCTGGATGAAAGCTTCAGTTCAATATGAGGCGCTGAGAAAAGGAGCCTTCCTCGTAACTGAACAAGTGCAATATCACTGGGTATGCCTTCGTTTTGGTTTCTCTGAAGCCTCTAGTATGAAGTACAAGGTGACGTGGGGTAGTGACCAGAATACCTTGGTACCTTTCTTGCGCCTAGATTTTGTACTTGGCAAAGGGGGAGCCGGGAGCTGGTTTTCGCTGGTTCGCAATGGCCACCTTGCCACTTGGGCCAGGCTGGTCGCGACGATGTGAAGAAGGTCTTCATTTCCAAGAAGATGCCGCAGGATGACTTGCAGTGAAAGTCGGTTTTCTGTGTCGGGAACTGTGTGGTGGTCCGACGCGACAGGTTTGGATTTCGTAGGTCGCGGTGCTCTTTGGGTGCTTGCGATAAGTTGAGAGGTGCACTCTTTATGTGACACTTGAGGATTTCCAAGTACAGAACTTTAAAGGGAACGAGGGCCTTGGTCTGTCAACTGTGACTAGTATGGGGGTGGTACAGGGAGCGTGGATGGATGGATGGATGGATGGATGGATGGATGGATGGATGGATGGATGGATGGATGGCTGGATGGCTGGATGGCTGGATGGCTGGATGGCTGGATGGCTGGATGGCTGGATGGCTGGATGGATGGATGGATGATGGATTGCTATGGGATGACTGCATGGGATGGGAGAGTGCGCGCACACACACAGCCCGCCCGCCCGCCCACCCTCCCCCGCGCGCGCGCGCGCAGGCACACGCGCGCGCACGCACGCTTGGCCCGCCCGCCCCGCCCGCCCCCCGCGCGCGCTCTCGCGCACGCGCGCTTGCGCGCAGGCACGCAGCACGCACGCACGCGCACGCACGCACGCACGCACACGCACGCGTGCGTGCGCGCGCCTGCCTGCCTGCGTTCGTGGCACGCCTGCCTGCCTGCCTGCCTGCCCTGCCTGCTGCTGCCTGCCTGCCTGCCTGCCTGCCTGCCTGCCTGCCTGCCTGCCTGCCTGCCTGCCTGCCTGCCTGCCTGCCTGCCTGCCTGCCTGCCTGCCTGCCTGCCTGCCTGCCTGCCTGCCTGCCTGCCTGCCTGCCTGCCTGCCTGCCTGCCTGCCTGCCTGCCTGCCTGCCTGCCTGCCTGCCTGCCTGCCTGCCTGCCTGCCTGCCTGCCTGCCTGCCTGCCTGCCTGCCTGCCTGCCTGCCTGCCTGCCTGCCTGCCTGCCTGCCTGCCTGCCTGCCTGCCTGCCTGCCTGCCTGCCTGCCTGCCTGCCTGCCTGCCTGCCTGCCTGCCTGCCTGCCTGCCTGCCTGCCTGCCTGCCTGCCTGCCTGCCTGCCTGCCTGCCTGCCTGCCTGCCTGCCTGCCTGCCTGCCTGCCTGCCTGCCTGCCTGCCTGCCTGCCTGCCTGCCTGCCTGCCTGCCTGCCTGCATCAGGAATGCCTTTGGGAAGAATGGCCCCAAACCCAGGCGATGCAAGGGATGCAGGCGATGTGCGCAACACAGCGTCGTCCGAAAGTGTCGGTGATGCTGGCAATGCAGCCGGGGTAGACCGCAGACTTGCAAGCCAAGGCTGCAGACCCAGAACCAGACCCAAAAACAAGCCCCAAAACGCACCCGCCAGAAGCAGATGATGCAGGTGATGCGCATCATTTTCCTCTTCACAGACCCCCCAGCCGCACCCTCGGCATGCAGGTCGGCAGCAACGCAGCCCTATAGAGCTTCGCTCTAGAGCCTTGCCCATGCGGACCAAGGGGACAGCCGTTTGGCACAGCCAGATTATCCAGGCTCCTGCCTGCTGCCGCCGACCTTCTTGGTCGGGTCTCTGGTCAAGCATTCCGTAATTGCTCCCCGGAGAGTCCTGCCGGACTGGCCCTGGGACGTGTGCCCTTCAGGGTATCAGCTCTGCGAAACATAGCGACAAGTCTGCTGCCCAAGCATGGTGAATCGAATTGACTTGCGCTGCGGTGAATGCTGGGAATCCCACCCAGAAAAAGCTTTCCATTTCGGAGGGATTCCGGATCACCTACTTGGGACCCCCTTTTTTCCAGCCACCCTGGTACTCTTCAAGCTTGTTCGGTTTGCAATCCCGCCCTTTCAAAAAAATCAAAAAATGAGAATCGAAACCCAAAGCAAACTCCAGACATTGGGCTGCTCAAAGTTCAAGAGCTAGGGTTACGCGGTTCTAGACTGATTGGTTCCATTTGCCACGGTGTCATTTTGGTACCATTTTGTTTGAGCCACGACCACGTCGCGCTTCGGACGGATCCGTTCTCGGCTTCGGAGGACCTCCTGGGCCGTGGCTCCCCAGGGGCCATCTACGAGCCCAAGCGCGTGCGCACCACGCCCTCCTGGACCTTCGGGGTGGCGGACCGGCCTGGGCCAGGTGGGACGAGGGTCAGAAAGCGGCCTTGGCGTGTCCGCGAAATACCTTGGGGCCAACTTGGGCCAATTGGTGAAACAGGGCTGAGGCCGGCATTGGCCAGTTTGCAGGACTCAAGTGCATGGTTCAGGCAGCCCTATTTCCCTGGGAGCCTTTGGCACCCTGGCGCCCTGAAAACATTCCTCAACTTCCATTTTTTCCCGGATGGTTGTACAGGGAATCTGGCACTACTGGACATGTCTTCTTTTCTTTTTCTTTCTTCTTTTGGGGAGGGGGGGGACTTAAGCCAATGGAGGTCTCGCATGTTTTTGGACGCTTCGGCTCCTGGTGCGCCTTTGTTTGGATCGAACCCTCCGACAGACACACTTTTCTAGGGATACCTTCCAATTCCATTTTTTCCAGGGATCCTTCTTTCTAGAAAACCTCTGGAAACCCAGGGAAATAGCTGGTTTTCGAAAAGAACGATGGTTGAAAAGAATGGGAATCAACCCCTAGAACTTTGGATGAGAACCCATGCTCTTTGTGCACCCTTTTTTGGAGCAGCCCACAAACACTCTGGACGAGCTCTTGTTTGAGCTGAACCTCTTTTTTTTTTTTGGGGGGGGGGAATCCCCACAATCTACTAAGAAAGGTGAGCCGGCAGTTCCCTGGTTTTGGAGGATCCTTGTTTTTGAGGACTCACACGAGGACTACACAAACGCAGTGCTTGCCATCCTGCTGCCGTGGCTTCGAGGAACCTTTGACTTTCACACCGGCTCAGAGTACCGGATTGTCGATTTCCATGGGCCGCGACGGGGTTCAGGTTTGTGCCCACTCACATGGCTGTGGGTCAGAACCCAGGAAACCCCTGGTGAACATCAAAATAGGTGGTACATGGGTGTTCATCCGCCCCAACATGGAGGCATAGGTTATGACCCATGGCCACATTAGGCTTCGCCAGCAACAAAACTTGGGCCAAGAGCTTGGTTGGTTGGCAATTGACCCCCGACCTTTCAATCCTGAAGCAGCGTCGTTCACCCGCCGCTTTCGCGAGCTACCGCCCTTTTGCTCGCCAGGCAAGGCAAAGTATCCTGAGAGCTCCAATGATCTCACGCAGGCAAAGCGAGAGCTGGGAGCGAGAGCTTCCCCTTCGATGATTTTCAGAAGGACCCCTCTCAAAAGTGTTGGTGGACATAGAGCACGTCCTAGATGATGCCCACAAAAGGTCCGCAACTAAAATCAAATTCTTACTTCTAGTTACCATGGACGAAGCACACATCTTGTCATTGTAAGACACTGATTTGACCCGAAAAGGTCAAGGATGGGAACCTTGGTTCTTCTGGTTTTGGCGACTGTCTGGGCGGGAAAGACACGACACGCTTGCTTTTGTCACCATTAACTTGTTCAGTGCAAAGAGTATCTTGCGAGAGCCGGAGTGTTGTTGTGAGCAATGCATGATTTGTGACACATGATTTGCGCACCGGCTCTGCAGAATTGTTGTGTTGAATCGAGTGTATTGCTTGGCTGGCGATAATGTTGCAAGTTGAGCTGGTCAACTACTTGCAGCGGTCCGGAAGTAGAACGCACACACGCAACACACACACAAAGGACAGCATTCCCTCTTGGCAACTTGCCACTTTGCGCTTCTACAGTGCAGCCTAGTGCAGAGAACGAAAAGCAAGAAGGAGCTTAACCATGTTTTTGGTGCTTGTTTGCCTCTGTCTCTTTGGGGCGCTGGTTTAGTAGCTTCGCAGAATCCTGCGTGTTTAACCAAGTTGTTGTACAAGTCCGAAGCAACATGTTCACATCACCTATGTTGTTGTCAATGTTGTTGCTGCTGCTGGCGCTGAGTTCGGTCAAGAGATAGCAGTTTTGGCTTTGCGGACTCATGACCTCCCCCTTGGCTTCGCGGACTCATGACATGCTGTTTACATCTATGTGTGCTACAAACATGACGCGACACATGAGGCCGCCTAGACCTTCCCACCGTTTTTGTTTTTGAATAAACAAAAAACAAGAAACACACCTCCAACGCACACACAGAGAGACGGACTGATAAAGGACGCCCTGCGGAAGGTTTAGGTTTTTGGACCATCTCCAAATGACTTGCGCATTTGTGTCACACCTATGGAAGCTTGCTTCCCTACAGATTAGCATGGAACCCAACACACCACCATTTAGGGGAGTAGCTCCAGGTTACGCCGGACTCCCAGCCGTTCAAGTACGGCGACCCCACGGCCGCTACAATCGGCACGTGTCCCCGAGACGCCGTGGGCTCAATGTTTGTGCTGCCAGTCGCGTCAGGTTCATGACATGCATCCTTAACTATGACTTGGCTTACATTGTCCAATGTCAACGACACTGGCTCGAGAGAAGCTTGCCTCTAAGGGTGCGGGCAAATGACCACGCCTATGATACCACTGGGAATCAGCCTGATTCTTGAAGGTTCCTTTACATCAAAAGTTGCCACCTTTCTGTCATTTCCACGACCTGATTCTCCACCTTGTGAGGTTTGTATTCAGCTGCAGCTGCTGCGGTTGTGGTTGTGGTTGTGGTTTGCTGTTGTTTGGTTGTTGCGGTTTTTGTGGTGGTTTTGGACGCTTGGTTGTGGCCGTGCTCAAACGCGAAGGCAACAGGACCTTGGATTTTTATATTTCGTTTTGCTGGAAGGCAGAACACACCTTCTGCCGTGCTGATGCCAACTCCTGCTCCGTACTCTGCGGCGGGAGCTCTGGCTTTGATCTCTTGAGCAAAGGAAGTGTTTTGCATCTGCTGTTTCCGTTGACGCTCCCTTGGTAGATTGCTTTTTGGCTTCAGGGCCGCGCGGCTTTTGCTGTTCCTCGTATTTTTTTTGCGTATCTTCTTTTGCCAAAGGGGTTGGCAGATGTCACTTGGGACTTTGGGGTCCTATGCCCGCGGAGCCATTCGTTGACCGAGGTTGTAACCAACGCTCCGGATTTGCGGCTTGGACTCGGTCAAAAAAGCCGCTTTTCGCGGTTTGACTTCCTTTTCAGCGAAGATTTTGAGGCTTCTCCAACTTACTTTCGGGGGTTGCCATTGAACCACCATGTAGAATCTAATGTCGGAGATGTCACTTTAGTGGGCCTCAGTTTGAGCCTCGAAGTTCGCTGTGGCCCCCCCTGTGACTTGGGGCGTCGCAACGCAAAGAAGTCTGTATCCGGGGCTTCGGCATGGTTTACCATGATGCTCCGTTCTCTTCAGTCCTGTTGAGAAGCCACCCATTTTCCCCTGACCTTTGTGGCCATTTCCTTGAGAATGGGGAGGTTCCCTTTCAAATGTACCACCAGTTTTTTTTTTTTTTTACATCCACTACTGAAATCTTTGGGATCTTCGGAGCTGTTTTTTTTTTTTTTTCGCGCTTCGCTAGGAACGGCTTCCCCGTGGGTCGCATATCCCCAGGGCCGATGCCTCCTGGAGAGAAAAATCCGCGCGAACGGGCGACGGGCGGCGCCGAAAAAGAAAGAGAAGCGGGAGAGTCGTACTGTGGAAGGACAGAATCCTGCACCACTTTGAAACCAGGGGAAGCCATTGTGCGTTGTATTTACAGGGAAAACATCATTCCAGGGTTTCTTAGGTGGCAGGATTTCGTCCATCCACAGCATGATCTGAAACGCACCCCGAGAAAAAACTGGACACTCCGAGCAAGCGACAAGGGTACTACCATGAACACCTATGGGAAACCTGACTCAAAAGCAAGCTTGATAAAGAGTTCCTCAACAATGTTCACTTGGGATCCAAGACCAAAGTTAAACTGAAGCCCATTGGATTGGTCAGAGTTGTGGCCATTTTCAGTCACGCGGGCGGCAGGTTTCAGATTCACGGCTGGCTTAGGGAATGGGAACGGTTCCTGAGATGGATGAAACTCTATGGGACAGACCACTTCTCAGAATCTTTCGTCCATGATCTTTACATATTTCCAGAGGCACGGTTGGTGGGTTCTAAGATGGTCCCCCCCCCCCTCCCAAACCACTAGGGGTTCAATGGCCACTGGGTAACCCCGATTTCCCGCGGGTCCGAAAAGTGATCCGGAGGCGGAAATCACTAGGATCAGGCTAAGGCTGATGGGAATAGGCTTCAATTCGAATGGATTTGGGATGTGTTTCTCGAGCCACAGTAAGACTCAGGTTGAAGTCTGGAGTGTGACTTCCCGACTTCCCGCCAGAGATGAGGGTGTTTGAGGCTTTGCTTCGCCATGTCTTTTCTTCGCCTTCTGCCACCCGGTCTGCTTTGCGTGCATTCACTGGCCACGAGATCCGAGGTAGGAGGCCTTTGGTCTGGTAGCTGCATGTGCTAAGGCCATGTTAAACAGCAAGATGAGGAAGGGACACATCGAGCGGCATGGTCGGTGTTTTTTATTTTATTTTATTCGCTTAGTTTTCAGATCGTGGCAGCTGTCAAAATATGGCCCCTTGTCGGGACACTTGATTCGCTTTGGAGCTTCACCAAGGGGTCCGAGTCGAACACGCGAGTGTCTTGACGGCACCCTTCGTGTTGACAATTGGATGTGTCTTCCAATAA
Source organism: Effrenium voratum (assembly GCA_963377175.1). NCBI lineage: Eukaryota > Dinophyceae > Suessiales > Symbiodiniaceae > Effrenium > Effrenium voratum. The sequence continues at coordinate 97,645 of CAUJNA010000404.1, read as the reverse complement.
AAGAACCCCCAGAACATTCCCCTTTTTAGAAGCAGCCTCCACAAAGTGTATTGATTCCGCACAAACTGTTGGTCCGGCTTTTGTTCAAGGGACACACCTTTTCGTTGCAGTGGTGCCCGGCCTCCCCTCCCCCCCTTTGGAGCCAAACCCAGTGTTGACTTGGTTTCATACTCGTGAACATCTTGGCTTCAAGGCATCCCCAGTATGGGGCAGGAAATCCAACTTCATCACAAATTGTTTTGTGGGTTTAGGGTTTGGGGTGAGCAGATTTCTCCTGAATCCCCAAACATCTGATGTTTCTTTTTTTTTTTCCTCCCATGAAACAAAAAGACTCACCTCCCCGCTTTTCGCCTCACGCCGGCAGAATCTTTTGGGGGACCGCCCGGGGCGGCGTTCCGACTCCGCCCACTCCGCCCACTCCGCCCACTCCGACTCCGGCGGACTCCGAGGCGCTACAACGTGGCCAACTGCCCCCCGGCTACGCGGCTGCAGCACGCCCCCGGCTGCGACCAGGTGCCCCCGAAGCCGGGGAGCCGAGCGAGCCGAGGTCTCGGGGCACCAAGCCAGCCGGAAAGTCACAAAAGGATGCGCCTGGATGGCCAAGTTGCGTTTTTTTTTTTTTTTTTTTTTTTTTTTTTTTTTTTTTTTTTTTTTTTTTTTTTTTTTTCTCAGTCGCTGTTGCGATCGGTTTTTGGGGTAAAGTGCACGTAACAAAAAAGAAAACAAGATAGCAACTGGCGATCCAGGTGGTCCCCAAATCAGGACCCCTTTTCCCCTAACGTCGAAGAGTTCCATGTAAATGGAAGGAGAAGAGCGCCAGAGGTGTCACTTTTTGTTTTGTTTTTTTCTCGGTTGGACATCCGTGGCCGAAAGGGGGGACCTGGTTGTTGGATCTGCCAGGGCCAGGTTTTTTTTTTTTGTTCCCTGAAAACAACACCAAGAAAAGTTTTTGGTGGGAACTTCTGCTTGGCTGAGTGGTTCTGGTGGCCTTTTCAGACCCTTGCTTCTGGCTGCGGTAACTCCCAATGGGAGAAACTGAGTTTAGTGACATTTTGTATGTGTTGTGATATCCTCTCTCCACAAATTGATATCGGGCGGAAAATGGGGGTCCCCTAAAGGAATTTCCTCCAGCAAAAGAGGGCTGCAAAAAGAGAGTCCTCTTTGTCTATCTCAACATAGGAGACCTCTTAGATGGCTAGGGACACCGGATGGGAACCCGCTGGAGTGGTGTGTGATTGTGAGAAACACCCGATACATCTTTCCACCTCTCTGAGTAGATGGCTCCAGGAGGTCTACAGGAATTCTGCAGGAGACCTTGTCTTTAGTTTTGTTTTCCGTTGACCGTTCCCCAGTTGGGGAATTCTTGTTTTTACTTCATTTCCCTTTTTGGAACCTCCAAACATGGCAGTTTCAAGCGAAACCACCCGTATATAAATTGATCAACTTTTGATGGGGAGATCCAGTGACCACTGTGAGTTGCTCTCTTTCCAAGACCCAAAGCTTGTGGAAGTGGGCAGGGGACAGACCCCCAAAACAAACGACTTCCAACACTCTCCTGTCAGCATCCACGTTTGGATGGAGGGTATCCTGCCAAATCGCAGCTAGGTGTTTGGCATAAAAATGAAAGCCCTGGGATTTTCATTGAAATCCGAACAAGTTGGCAAACGGGGGCCAAACACCCCCCCACCCGAAAGGAGGTTCTGTTTCCAAAAGCGGATGGATTTTGGATTCCTTGGTCACGCGCAGGAGTGCAATCTGGGTGAACTGGGATTTTCTAGGTAGATGACCTTGAAATCGGCCAGGAAGCTTCATTTTGTGAGTCCACTGTAAAAACTTCCAAAGTTGGGGGCGGCATTCCCTTTGTTTTCTCGGCGGCAACACGGCCGATGGCTCAAAGGGGGCCACTGCAAAACGAGTGGGCTCGCCGATTGTCCAGGTTCAGTCGACGTTTGAAACTGGGGTTCGGGGCACGGAATTCGAGAAGCCTACCAGCAACAGCCAGGGCGACCAGCCCTACTTGGAACAGAAGCAAGTAGGTTGAAGCCAAGGTTATATTAGTGAACTACCCTCGGGTTTCCCACCTGGAACCATTGTAAGCTACTCGTATAGATTGAACATCCTCAAGTGATGTCCCGTGCTCAGGTGGAGCATCGGGCATCGTACCAAGATCAGAGAGCTGGAATCGCAGACGGGGCCAAAAGCTCCTTGGCAGAGTTTGGTATGTGTCCAAATAAGGGAGGTTTTCCTTTTGCTCTCCCTTAGAACCAACCCCAAAAGGGTACCCTCAGAAAAACACCCATTTCCCAAGTGGCAAAGCAACGTGGCAATGCAAAGTGGCAAAACCACCATTCAAAACCAGGTATGCAACCCAATGAGCAGGGCTGAGGGCTTCGCTGCAACTTCCTCCCATCCCCATGACTTTTTCAGAAGCAGAGCACAGATTTTCTGCGGCAAGGGCTCTCTGAGCTGTCAATCAGAATGACGGTGCACAGGTGGCGGAGAATGCGTTTTGAAACTCAAAGAGTGAGTTGGCCAGCTCATTTTTGTGGCTTTCTTGTTTCAGTTTTGTGTTCGGACATGAAATTCCAGAGCCTTGGACTTGATACCGTCCAATGGGTCGTTCCTACCCTTCCGATGGGGACGGGGCTTGCAACCAGCCCTTGAAACACAGCAAGCCAACGAACTTCTTACCAGATGATGTGCCTAACCCCCCCCCCCACCCCACCCCACCCCACCCCAAACGATCGTCAGTTGGTTTGGCGTCGGGGCGTAGTTCTATGCTTACTTCAGCCAGACAACAGTTTATGCTTCTTGCCTGTTTTGAAAAGACACTATCGGGTCAGCCGCGCATTTTGTGTGGCAGGCGTTGCACGGCCCCCCCCTGGTCCAAAAATGACCGCGCGCTACCCAGTAGGTCTCATCGTGAAGGATTCCAGGGGGCATGCAAAGCGTGGATTTACGCATGGGCCTCGACCAGGGTTGTGGCATCAAGGGGTTTATCCAACCACTTCGGTGATACAAGGGCATCCCTTTTTCTATATGGGGGGTCAGTCTTTGGCAGACCCTTTTGGTGGTATCACAGAAGTAGATTCCATTTCCCACAGCCCTGGCCTGGACGAGTAAAACAACAAGCGCTGCAAAAACATAAAGCCCAACGCCCAGGTTGGCCCAGGCACGTATCCGCTGCCCGCTGCTTGGCCAAATACAGGGAACCCGAAGCGGAAAGCAGGGAGGAGCCAAGGCCTAATGGTGTTTCTATTTCAGGTTTGGTGTTGCATTTGTTTGTTTGCTTGCTTGCATGCTTGCTTGTGTTGTTGTGTTTTTGTTTGTTTGCTTGCATTGCTTTACATGGTATGATACCGCGTCATAGCGCGCCGCATCGCGTCGCATCACAAGGCATTGCATTGCTTGCTTGCTTGTTTGTTTGCCTTGTTGTTTGTTTGTTTGTTTGCTTGCTTGCTTGTTTGTTTGTTTGTTTGTTTGTTTGTGTTGCTTGCATGGTATCATATCGCATCGTGTCGTGTTGCATCACGTCGCATCGCATGGTATTGCATTGCTTGCTTGCCTGTTTGTTTGCTTGCTTGCTTGAGTGCGTTGTCTGCTGTTTGTCTTTCTTGCTCCTTTGTTTGTCTGCCTGCTTGGTTGATTTGCTTCTTTGCTCGTTTGTTTTCCGTCTTTGCTTCTCTGCTTATTCGTTTTCTGTGGTTGCTCGCTCGCTCGCTTGCTCGCTTGCTTACTTGCTTACTTGCTTACTTGCTTACTTGCTTCCTTGCTGTTTTTGTTTCTTAATCAGTGTCGCTTTTTTGCCCGTTTTCGTTTGTCTCTTTGTCAGTTTCAATAGTTGTTCATTTTGTCCGTTTGTCTTTGCATTGCAATCTTTTTTGTCTGCTTATTTGCCTCTCTATGTCGTTAATTTTGTTTGCTTGCTTGCTTGCTTGCTTGCTTGTTTGTTTGCTCGTTCGTTCACTGGTGGCTGCGTTGTTTCTTTCTTTGTGTGTTTGTTTGTTCATTTGCTTTGTTGGTCCTTTGTTGCTGTGTGTGTGTGTCTGTGGTTTGTGTAGTAAGCACGCTTGCTTGCTATGCTTTGCCGCGCTTTTGTCATGTGGACGTCGTGTGTTGCTAGAGTTCTGCTGCGGTGTCGTTGCAATGTGGGGCGGTGCCTTTTAGGGTACCCGCTTTTGGGGTTGTTTTCAGAAGCCAACAGGAACCTTCTTTGGGTCCAAATCCCTATTTGGACACACATCCCATGTGTGATGTTCTTATCGCTCCCATGCCTTCCAAGGATGCTTGTGGCAAGCAGTACGAGTCTGACAAGAAGAGCAATCCCACCTGGAGTTGCTGTAAGAAGGATCGCTTTCCGAAGAAGGCCAGTCGGCAGACAGCGCCAAGCAGTAACCCAGAGTCAGAGGTTGGAAGGGGTTCAACAGTCTTGAACCTTGGACTTTGTTGTGGACAAGATGAGTACTTCGTGGGGATCCATAGCAGTGTTCCGATGTCGTGCATGCTGAATAGAGCTGATTCGTCCGCAGTGCCGAAGCTTGGGACGGTTGGTTGACGGAATGCCATGTCCGCATCAAAACAGCAGGTGCAACGCCTGGGCTTGAATCACCCGCACAACCCGCATTTTGGTGAGTTCGCGGTACCAAAAAAGCTTGAGAACATATTGATTGGCTTATTGGCACTGCCACTTTTGAGCACTTGTTTCTTCTTCTTGGCTACTTTGGAGTTGTTTTAAAGGGAAATCAGAGGGAAGCCACCCATTTTGAAAGCTCAGCCGAATCGGGCATGCGGATTTCAGGGTGCCCCTTGAGCCGGGACTCGGGACCGCAAGTCAACACGGGCTCGAAATGAAGGGACCCCAAAACTGGGTTTCGGCTCCAGCGTAAAGGCAACCGGCCTTAACCGGCCTTTCAAAATGGTTCCCTAGAAAGTCACATGCGTCTTTTTTCATATGCGCAACATGCAAAGTAGGAGCCCCCGTTTTCGTCGCATCACTGGCGTGTTCCATTCTTTGACCCCCAAGATAAACTTAAACCTACCCAGGGTTCAAGTCTACCTGGCGTGGTAAAAATATGGAGCGCTCGTGGTTGTTTAGTCTGCTTTGCAGAAGCGCCTCGCAAACCACAAGGCCTTTCGGTACTTTTTGCCCCTGAGCCGAGAGTGAACCGCTGTCGTTCATTCGCCTGCCACTTGTCGGTGGGGCTTCCGCTGTCTGGCTTCATGCAGGCTCGCGAGCACAATACTGGCCGTCTTTGGGACGGCGAGGGCAAGAAGAAGGCACAGTTCAACAGGAGCCGACCATGGCTTCTACGAATCGCTTTCCACACGCAAGCTTTCCCGACCAAGTGGATTTCTTGACTCGGCCACTTGCTTGGTTTCTCAATCATGGGACAGACAAAACCCCGAATCCTAACAGGAAGCTATCATGGGTTTGAGGCTTTGAATTGTTACATCCCAGATGGACGAAATAGATCTGGCATGTCGTCATGCTTGACTTCGCGAAAGAAACGCCCTTTGAAATCGGTCGGTATGGATGGTCATGGACCCCTTTGCCGTGAACTTAGACGACCGAAGCCATTCTGACGGAATCATGACCGTGGCTGGTGGACAGTCGATTTGGGTCAGGGGGTAAGCAGGCTTGGCCCAGCCCCCTCTGAACTTTTCCAAGAGGTGTGTCAACTTGTGCAAGCATTTGTTGTTCGCCCAGCTTCCTTTTTTCCGGGTTTACCCGCATATTCAGTTGCCAGTTCAAGCCTCACCTTTTCCTGGTAGATTAATACAAGGGGTATTATAGTAGTAGGGGGTGTCCCCGGGTTTCGTGAGGAATCATTCGTCTTGGAGGGAACCACTTCCAAGACCACCTCCCCCACTTTCACTTTTTGTTGGGGAAAAAGTCACCCTGTAGGTACTCCCCCTTTGGAAAGAAACTCCACCTTGCACTCCCCTCCCCCTGTGGAAACTGTGGAAACCCCCCCACCTTCGCTTGGACTCACTCGCGAGCTGCCAGGACCTGCTCGGCTCCGCCCTCCTTCAGCTTCGGCACCTCCACGCGCTTCCACGCGCCTCGCCGGAATCGAACCGAACCGGCCGCGCGCGAGAGCCAGCGACGGGCCCGGTGCTTCGCCGGCGAAAGGAGAGGCGCTTCTCCGGGTTGGGTGTTTTGTTTCTTGCCTGCTTGCTCCACTGCAAACATGGGGAGAGTTTTGTTGAGTTGGGGGGCATGCCGGGTGTGTTTTCCTGTCTTTCGGCCAGCAGGTAGCTTCCTCCGTGCAGCCAGAAAGGATGTGTCTACTCTTCTGCGGCCGGGCGTGGGTTCTGGCGCTTCATGCAAAACAACTAGCGCTCACTACTTTTCCGCTTAATGGAAGACAGCCACAGCCGTGGAAGGATCAAGCGACCAAAGTCATGCATGCGGTGCACAGCGCCGCCCAGCAACTCGCCCCATGCAAGTTGTTGACGCCTACACTGGGGCGGGTGCTGGCTGAGGCGCAGAAGCTGGCTCGGTGTCTGGCGCCAGCGGATGCCAAGGAGTTGGTGTGTGTGTGTGTGTCCCTGTGCGTGCGTGTTGTGTGTGTGTGTGTGTGTTTTCATTTTTTGGCGGGTCTTTTTGATGGCACTGTTTGATCTATAAGGCTTCGCTTTTTGTTGTTGTTTTTGTTTTTGTTTTTGATTTACGTTTCCCTTTCAGGTTTGTGTCACCAGTTGGCGGCAACTCGGTCTTGAGGGAATCCTTTGACGGGGAAACCGGATCCACTTTCCGCCAGCGAAAAAGAAGTCTGTTTGTTCCGAGCAAGAAAGATGACCAACAGGGGATAGAGTTGGTTTAGTTTTCTTTCTTTTTACCCAGGGACCAAAATGGACAATTGTGCGCCCTTGGGAGCAACCGTTGATGGTACACTTGTTGCTTGGCCTTAATTGTTTGTATTGAAGTGTCCTTGTGGTGATGGGTGTGTCTTTTGATTCGTTGGTTTCTATGGGTTGGGTGGTTGGTAGGTTTGATTGCCAGTGCCCAGAATCGGGATTGGCCACAGGTGATTCTATGCGGCTTCACAAGGGGATTCTAGGAATTGCCGTGAGCATGAACAGTGAGTGGCTTTGAAATGGTGCATGCGATTTCAGAAAAAAAAAGAAAAAAAAACGTGTGCTCCCCCTGGTGAATTTCGGAAGGGGGCGCGATCCCCTCGTCTTGAGGGATTCAGGTGAGGCCAGCAGGCGGCCCATTGCATTTACGGAGTTTGGGGCGCTCACGTGGCGGCGTTGCCTGCAAGGGACCGGGTGGCCTGCATTTCTACCTTCTGACCACCCGTTTCTCCTCTTAAAACTGGATGATTTTTTGGTGGCTCAACCAAATCAACGTGGTCCTTCGAAGTGGCAGGGAACTTTTTCGTACGAGCCCCAGGTTGATTTTGATCCGGGGTGCCACAAACGCTTTGGGAAGGCAACGATCTTCAGTGCTTTTGGGAAGTTGCACTGATCACAATCTCCAACCTTTGGCCAAGCGTGAGGGAACTAACATGGAGCCCACAAGTCAAAGCAGCCCCGGTGTTTCGGGTTTGTATGTGTGTTTGTGTGTTTGTGTGTGTGTGTGGGGACTCACAAAAGGGGCGGTGTCCTTTTGGTTGCCCAGAAGAAAACACACAGAAAGCACGCCCACATGGGCAAAAAAAACCGGACCCCATGTTCAAAAATAGAGACTCTGAAGCCTGGGATGGTGTCTGGGGGAAAAAAAAGAAACGCCACGTGGCAAAATTGGCTATGGCTCAAAACTGAAAGGCACCAGGTGGTTTTTTGTTATCCTTATGGTCCTGTTACCAGGCGTTTCTTCTACCCCCATGTTGGGGTGACGAACTCTTCTTTTGGGACAGCCATAGTTCGGTTCTCTTGCTGGCGCTCACACAGGAACGAGGGAATGAACCTCGGAATACCCTTATTTGTATAGGGCCTGGTTTTGGTCGGGGTCAGACTCCATTTCTCCTTCCCATCTCTCGCAGCCAGCTTTTCCGTCCCAGAACGCCTGCCAGGCCTTCAGCTCTCAGCCCAAGATCGTGCCGCCCAGCCTCGACCCTCGCCGCGCCGCGCCGGCGGAGTCTTTTGTTGCGATCGAACGGGGAGAGGCCGATTTGGGACGATGTTTCCGAAGCAGTCAAGGCAGCGTGTGTGGACAAACGCCACCAGTTGGGATGGCTGAAGCCTGTAGGAATGGCAGGACGTTTGTGGTTTGCATGAAGAGCAGTCTGACACGTGCCTGAAGGCAGGAAGGATGTTACTTTGAGCTGATTCTGTCCATGTCTCACGTGTTATGTCCTACTGAATCAGCAAAACCTTAGAGAAGGCACACAAGCCAAGCCAGGACGGAGGTGTAGAGAAATTATCAAAAAAAAGCGAGGACCTCTATACAACGATTCAGAGCCATAGCAAGGGGAGCCAGTGCAGCCTACGACTATCGACGAATTAGGGGGCTTAATAGGACCGAATGCCATGACCTTCCACTGGCCTCGTGGTGTCTGGACGCCTCGAAGGGTCGCAGACGCCCAAGGCCCAAATTGGCTTCCCCTAGGTGTGCGTCGCGTGGAAGTTGCCCTGCCAGGAGATTGTGAGGTTCACGGACGTGCCCAAGGGAGCCTGAGATAGACCGCTCAGGCTTTAAATGGACCGGAATGGGCTGGTGTTGTGGTCATTTCCATGTCGGTGACGGGTTGCAGTGTGTTTGCCGGAAGTTGGGTGAGTGTTCACCGATTCTGAGTAGAACCCATGAATTTGGGGCTAGGAACTTACGCTTACCGCTTACCTGCTGTTTTCCGGTGCGGGCGTGCGCTTGCCCTCGAGGCCACCGAAGCCTTAGGTTTCACCTCAGTCGGAGTTGCGTTCCGTGTCTCGAAGCGTTCGAAGTTTCACCCCCGGCTCGCGGTTCAAAGAACTTCGATGTGATCAGGGCCAGTTCCTCGCGCTTGCGACGTGCTGAGAAAAAGAAGAGCCGCTCTGGGGGGTGGGCTGCCAACCACGCGGAGTTCAGCGCAAGATCCTTATGCCAGATGGTTGCGGTTTCATGTAGGGATTGCGGATTAGGGCAACCTTTGCGCGTCTTGAAGCATCCCAGCGGACGAAAGCGGTTGACAGCTGCGAGTGTCCGCCACGCCAAGGTCGTGATAGCGAGCATTTTTTGGCCAGCGTACAACTCCACATAACAGATTCGTAATATTTTGGTATTTTGGTGTTGGATGCCGTCCATGGGGATAGCAGAGCGGCCACTCAGAACGGGCAGCAAGAGAAAGCTGGCGCCCAGTCCGTGGGCCGATTTAAACGGCCGTTGATTCAACGCCGGAGTTTAAGGGACAGTCCCAACCAAGCGGTGTGGATATCCACAATTTTGATGCTTGACATGGGTGTTGGTGGGCTTTTCGAAGGAGAGACTTGATTATGATTGGTGAAAGTGGCAAAGAACGTCGTAGGAGTGAAGTTGGTCTTGATGGGGGAAGCGCGTAGCCGTTGATGTTATCGTGCCGTCCGTGCCGTCGCATTTCTCAATGCGAAATTGCCATCTCGACAAACATGCAACTTGAAGAGGGCCCCCTGAAGGAAATTCTTTTCTGACCGGGCTCCATGTTCCTTTTTTAGGAGGGTATGAGTACAGGCGGTATAGGCTTGCACTAACCCTTTTTGTTCTCATCTCCTGAGAGCAGAATATCCTGGCAAAGATTCTGCCAGAGCCGTTTCGAAGGCATTCGTTTGTTGGGTGATTCCCGCAATGCGCACGTTCTGCCGCGCTACTTCACGCAAAAAAGGCCACGCGCAGACCAACACGCACGCCCGCACTCGCGCTCCTGCAACCGCACCTGCTGGACGCACGCAATTCACAGATTGTTGGCGTCAAAACTTGCGCTAAGGAAGGAGAACACCCAAATTGTTTGACACCATGCTTGACACCAGGGCCGAGCCGTGGGGCTGCCGCCCAGGGGATTGTTGGCAAAAGCCCTGGGCAGAAGTTCAGTAGGAAACGGCCATGTCCGACGTAGGAAGCACCGAGCTGGGGACGTTGCCAAGCAACGTACCTCGCCAATGAACACCCTTCAGCAGCATGGCAGGATGATGACACCTGCACAGCTGAGCGAAACAGGCGTGAACACAGCGCGGACACCGGAAGTTGATCACAAACAATAAATGCGCTCACATACTACTCCGTAGCGTCGAATGAACAGCCTGCTGACCGCAGACCCTCCGTTGACCAGGTCTCAGCTGACGCGCGTTCTGAGGGACCCACAGCCGAACCTGACCCAATGCCCGCAATACAGGCAAACTGGCGTTTCTTCGAAGCATGCTCAGAGTGCAATCATGTGCCGTCAGCACCCGCCCGTCTGCCAACGAACAGTAGGCAGCTTTCATTGGGTGGCTTCTCTGGGGGCATTTGTGGTTTGCCGCGGCTGCACCGGGCGAATTCGTTTTTTGTCGCATTTCTGCTTTCTTCAACAGTACGAGCCGTGCGACGAACAGCCTAGGTGCTGTTTCGTTGTCCTCCCTGTTGACGTGCGCTGCCTTGCATAGCAACAACGCTGCCCGTGAGGAAACTTAAAATACGGCGTCCTCCCTTGCGTTTGGGGGGCCACAACATGATGTGGGAGAAGGCGCGCCGGAAACCAAAACAACAAAATCAATTTGTCTGCGAGCTTTCCGACTGCACCCGGCCGCCAGCCGCGTGCGCCGGGTTGCGGCGGCGCGTTCGGCGCCCTTGCTGCAGCATGCCCTGAAGGCCTCTGCTGCGACGTCGTTCACGTTGCGCTGTGGTGCGGAGGAATGGCGCCCTCAGTCGCATGCTGAGCTACAGCAAGCCCCCGAGTCGCCGGCAACGATTTGTTGCAGCGTCAGTACGGTAGCCTTGTACATGAGCAAGTTGCGCTTCCGGCCGCATGGCGCCCCCATCTGCTCTCCATTCGGCGTAATATCACGCATGCGAAAGCCCCATCTGTATAACATTTCTTCATTCATTCCATTTCACTCCAAATCATTCTATTCCATTCTATTCCATTTCACTCCAAATCATTCCCGCAACAAGCCGCCCGATCCCAAGCCAACAGCCAACTCTGTGTGGAACCTCGGCTTTGGCGGTCCTGCGACTCTCCAAACAACATTGGAGGACTCGTCGTCATCCAGCACCACTCTCAAAATTTCTCCTGTCAACCCACTGGGACCTGGCGCTGTTCCTTTGCGTGAGCGTCGGAGATTGGCAAAGAACCTAGACGCACTAATTGGACAGCGCGCTCGGCTTTCCTGGAAGCGTCATCGTCTGGCACAACGGATCGCGAGAGCGTGGCGGCGCCTCCTCAGCAGGACCTGTCTGGCTCTCATCCGGTAAGGCTCCGGAAACACTCACTAGCTGCAGCCACTCACCCCGGAAAAACGCATCAAAACGAGTCAAGAAGTCCCGCTTGGCAGCCGTGGAAGAAAGAGCCAAAGCTTCCACGCCCGCTCGCACCCAACGCTGCCGGGGTCGTAGCATTGTGGATCAGGCCAAGGGCAAAGCGGAGAGCTTTGCGAAGAGCGCCCTTAAGGAAGTGTTGTGGGGACCGGATGGAGCGGCATGGGTGGCTGAGCGCCGTTTCTACATCCAAGGCATCAAGTGCCGTGAAGGTGTTTCTCAAGCGCGCCCCGTGCAACGGGAGAAAACGTGTTGGCTGTGCAACATTTGCTTCGTCGGGTTAACTTGGCTCGGCTGCTGGTGCGGGGCTCTGGCCTCACCACACGCAGGGTCACGGTTATGATTGATCAGGAGTGCCGGTTGGCTGGGTTGGTCAGGGGCGCTGGCGACTTGCTGCTCCGAAGAAAGTTGGTCTGGGGGTGGCCGGCGCTGACCGCTGCGTGAACTACGGCTACCGGGCTGGTCCCTGCCCTCGTTTTGGACGGCCACTTTTGCTGGCATCACCCCGAGGCGCCGGTAGTTGTTGAGCGGGACTTCGGTGGCCTCGTGCGTGCGCCGCTCAACGGCCCAAGGCAGGAACTGACGCCTCGGCAGGGAGAATAGCAAGGCAATCTCAGGAGCGGAAAGCTGACGCTCAACTGCGGCAACGGCCTGGTGGACCCGCACAGCATGCAAAATGTCTTGGACGTGGACGGCCGCTGCGCGTTGGAGGTTTCGAGCCGCTACACGCCAAACCTGCCCAAAGTGAGCGTGCGCCTCCCACTGTTGCGACGCTTCCCTGCGCAAGTTACCCACTGCAGCTCGGAGCAGGGGGGCAAACAACCAGCTGTTCGCACCAGCTGGCGAGTGTGCACTGGAGGCTGGGGGCCCCCCGACCGTCGGGCTGCCTACGGCCCCATGCGCGCACCAAGTTGCGTGGCGCGCGGATCTCGTACGCTAGCCTTGGATGTAGCTCGTCAACAGCTCGGTTGGGATTGTATTCTTCTCGGCCCGGGGGTTCAGTTGCCCCGTTCCACTTCGGAGCAGACCGCAGCCGTTAGCCCTGATCGTCCCGGAGCATCCGCCCGAAGTGCAGAACAGCCACCTGCCTTGGATGGCGATTTTGGTGTTGGCTGGCTGCCCCCCCGCCCCGCTTTTTGCCCCGTTTTTTGTTTGGCTGCCCTCGGTTTTCTTTGTGTGGGTGCGCTCGGTGGAGCCTGGAACCACCTTAAAAACAGGGCGCCACTGTGCATATCTGGAAGCTGGCCAGTATAAAGCAGCTCTGTACTAAGACCTCCCCGTGGAGGCCGGGCCACACACACACAAAAAAAACAAAAAACATGGCGAAGATGCTTGCCCTCGGTGCCTTCTAAGCATCCCTTACATCTCGGTTGTCTGCGCATATGCGTGTCCTATGTGTTGATATGGGTGGTTTGCCACTCGTTCCGTGCCTATCCCGTCCGTTCCGCCAGCTCCGCGTGGAGTAGCTGCCTGTGTTGCATATGATGCTTGGATTGTTTTGCCTGAACGTTTGATGACCTGGGCCCCTGTGCAAGACACATGAAGGTGCTGGAGGCCGCTGGTCGGTGCCCCGAGGCGGTTGACCGTTGACTATTTTTTTTTTGGGTCCGGCTTCCGGGCAGGTCTTGCTCAAATGCGGCAGCATCCAAGGACGGAACATGTATACAGCCATGCGAGGGGGCAGGCAGCCAGCATTTCACATTTCATTTCAAGTGTCATGTCATTTCATTTCATGTCCTTTCGTTTCATTTCATTTCATACATCTCATTTCATTTCATATCATTTCATGTCATCTCACTTGATTTCCTTTCATGTCCTCTCATTTCTTTTCACTCTTATTTCACTCTCATTTCACTCTCATTTCATTTCATTGTATTCCATTCCGTCCCATTCCATTTTACATATATATATATAAGGACGTTTTTTACGATTGCCGGAGGGTGACACGAACGAACAAGCTACGCCCTGGAACCAGCGCGCGTCGGCCAGCACGTCGCCATAAGGTGGCATGTGGCATGCGTCGCCGCCGGGTTTGCCGGCGGGGAGCTCGAGCAGGCGGGCTCGAGCAGGTTGGCGCCAAATGCGCCCTGGGCGGCGATCGCGAGCAGTTGGCCCCAGCAGCGTGCGAACGCCCCAGCCGCAGCCTTGCGCTGGCCGGCTGGGCCGGCAACGGCTTTTCCACGTGCAAGCGGGAGGAAATCCTCAGGCCAAGCACGGCAAACCGGCACCGGCTAGCGGCGAGCTCCGGTTAGGTTGTCCGCCGCTTCCTCCCGTCAGCTTCGCGGAGGGCTTTGCCAGGCTCGACGTCAGCGCCGGGCCGGCTAGCTCCGTTCGGTTGCGCGGGGGATATCAGCGTGACATCAACGGCGACCTGGGCGCTCCCAAAAGCCGGCAGGCCATTCGCGACGACCTCCATCTGGCGGCCATCGCTTAACGGCACATCAAGGCTGAGGTCGCGGAGGAAAACATCGGTCACGACACGCGCCCCACCCTCGCGGCACACGCGAGCCGCAGCACGCTCGAAGGGGAACGAGCGCCGCTTCAGCACCCCCGCTGTGGGGCAGGCGGCTTTGTGGTCGCCGAGCTCGTCTGCCGCAATCTGTCGACGACTGTGCAGGCTGCACGCTGCCATCCCCTGGCCATATCGCGGGTGCTTTTCGAGCACCGACCCACCTGCGAGGGCGAGCCAGTCTGGCACCGCAAAGCCAGCGGCGGCCGGCCGGGCATGGCCCCCGGCAAGCTCTGTCAACTCCCGCAGGAGGGAAGGGAGGCCGCCAGCCAGAAACAGGGGAACCAGCTATTCGCGCAGGGAGGCTGTCAGCCGGAGGCGGGGGAACCAGGAAAACGCTTGTGGTGCCGGAGGAGGCGCAGCGTCAGGGTCAAGCTCGGCAGGCGACATTTGCATTGGCACGGGTGAGGCGGGGGGGCTGCGGGAGGGAATGCCACTGGACAAATTCCGGATCCCAGTCGGGCTGCCAGGGCACATGGAACAGCGCGCAGGAGATGCGCGTCATCCGGGCATGCATGGCCACACACTCACCGTGGCACACGACAGCCGGACCAAAAACACGCACTGTTCTCACCGATGCCGCTTATTTAGCCCGGGCGCGCCACCCCGGAAGCGGAGTGTTTATACTGGGCCCGCCTCCCAGCTGTGCTCCAACGCGCCCTGTGTTTCGTTGTGTTTTTGGTGGCTCTATCGGGCGCGCCGAACCAGCGAGAACCACAACCGGGGGGCCCATGACGCTGGAGGCCCATGGCGCCGGGGCCTCAAGCTCCCTGCGCCAGGTTGCTCAAATCTTGTTTTTGCTGGCGTGCAACATTGTCCCTTGGGTACCGGCAGGACTTTCTGAGGAATGCAATGGAACCAAACCACACGAAAAAGAAAAAAAAAAAAAACAAAAATAAAAACGTGGCTCTTGCTGCTCCTCTGCGCGTACCCTCGGTTCAATTACGCGACAGGCGTCCTCTTGTCCCTTCTCCAGTCTGTCCAGGCTGCTGGTCGCGATCAGTGTTCTTTCGGTGCCGGCGCCTGCCAAAGTGAACGGCCCTGTGCCTGCCCCTGTGCCCACCCCTGTGCCTGCCCCTGTGCCCGGGGTGGCTTGCCTTTCTGCTGAACTTCCTGCGGCGGCGCGGCGGCACGCTTCGGCATCCCCTGCAGCATGCGGCAGCCGCACCGGTTCCGGGCCTCGCCTAACAGTACTCCGTGCAGCGTCCTTGGCGCCCGAAAGCCCCTGCTCCGCCCGGCCCGGTTTTGGGCATAGATGGCCGCGTTCCCTCGCTCCTGGAAGCGGACGACCCCGAAGCCCGCCCTCTCGCAGGAAACTCCCCCGCATGCTGCTCCATCGCAAAGCCGGATGCCGCCCGCACCAGTTCGCCCTCTCCACCCGGGCTGGGGCGGACTTGCTCGTCCATGCCTTGGCTTCGGCCGAGCTCGATCCTGAGGCTACAGTGCTTTTTGTGGATGGGGTTGGTGCCTTTGAGACCGTGTCACGGCGGGCCATGCTAGAGGCGCTGCGCGCCTTTTCGGGGCTAACCGTTCGTCCGTTCCAGGCCTTGTGGCATGACTTTGAAGGCGCAGCAATCTCTCAGGCCGAGGGGGAAAGGAGGGAGACAATTTGATGCCGGCCCTTTACTCCCTTGGCGTACTCCCTTGGCGTGCGGAACGCGCTTGCGGAAGTCCAAGCTTGTTAGAGCCCAAAGAGTTGCTGTTGGCTTACCTCGATGATGTTTACTTCGTCGCCCAGCCCGGCCGCACCCGCTTCCTTTTTGATCGGTTGTCTGAGACTTTGTGGACTTTGCCTGCATCCGCCTGAGCCATGGCAAGATGCGGGTCTGGAACGCTTCTGGCCGGGAGCCTCCTGGCGAATTTCCTGTTGGCGACGATCCTGTGTTTGTCGGATCGCCTGCCTGCAAGGGGGCCTGCGCCCAGCAGGGCCTCCGTGTGCTCGGTGTGCCCGTCGGCTGTTCCCAGTTTGTCGTAGCTCAGCTCGACGCCCTCGCATGCTCTTTGCTCGTCTTCCCACCTTGGGGGAGGCTTCTTGGCTGCTGTGGCTGTTCTGCTGCACTCTGTGGTGCGACCGTTTGCTCCCACCTGCACGGCAGTGTTCGCTGCTGCCCATGACCTCGCTGTTGGGGACTGTTCAGGCAGGCCCGTTGCCTTCGCAGGCGTTGGTTGCCTCTTCGGCTTGGTGGTCTTGGTCTGCGTTCTGCGGCCGCCGTCGCCCCCACTGCGTATTGGGCGTCTTGGGCCGATAGCTTGCTTGTTTTGGAAGGGCAAACGTCCTGCCCCTCTTGAGCCTGCCTGCAGCCGCGGCGGCCCTCGTGCTGGCAGACCCGAGCGACCCCGGATGTTTTGCCTGGCGCTTTGCCGGCCGCGCGCCCCAATGATGCTGACAACTTGTTTCCCAGGAGTCGCAGCAGGGGCCCTTCGCTGGCCGTGTTCTGACCGCTCCCCACCAGCCCTGAGCTCACCGCCCCATCGCACCTTTTCGCCCGCCCCGTCCTGGCAGGCACGATGAGGGTTCACTTTGCACACCCTCTGCCTTCCCAGCCCAGATTGCCAAGCGCAACCTCGCTGTTGCCAAGCCGCATGCTTGTCGCAATGCACTGTCGTCTTCCTTTGCCCCTTCAAGGGCGCCGTCTATGGTTGTGAACGCCCCGCGGATGCGCTTGGCGACCATGTCGCTGCTTGCCCACGCTGACTGGCCAGGGGCCAAACTAGAGTCGTGCGTGGGGCCGCCGGCTCCGAGGGCCAGGTCGTGTTCCAGCAGTGGCTGGCGCACACCAGTGTGCCGGAAGTCGATGCCGCCGATCGACGGCGGCTGGACGGGAGCACGGCTTCGGGCGTTGCGTTGTGTTTGTGATGCCACACTTGTTTCGCCCTTGGGCCGCGAGGGCCCGGCACACCTGTGCGGCGTTGCGCACGGCAGAGCAACGCAAGCTCGTTGCCTACCCGGAGCGCACTGCCTTTGCGTTCTCGCTTGCGGGGTCAGGCGGGCGCTGGGGTCGGGACGCCGTCAAGCTGGTCGCCAACCTCGTCCGGGTTCGAGTGCGGAGCGCCGCCGTCGCGTGGGAGCGACGATGGTGGAATCTCTTTCAGTTGCCGTCCAGTCGGCGCTGCGGGGTCGTTGCTCAGCTTCCGCCCGCGCCATTGGGGATTGGAGCCGAGAAGGGGCCGCCGCTCGAGCATGTGCTCGAGCCGGCGGGCATTGACAGGCCCAGCCGTTCGTTTTGCGGAAAACGGCATGTGGGAAAACATTTTGCAGTCGCTAAGCAGGGCTTTCTGGGGGGATGCAGACCTTTTGGCGGAAAAAGGCGCGGTAAAAAACATATAGCAACCTCAGACCCGTGAATGTGCGCTGTGTGGGGCTTAAGCGTCGACCTAATCCCGCGGTGGAAAGGATTTGCATGCGTCATGACAACAGGTCGAGCGACGAGCGAGAAAACAAAGACAAACAACCACAGTGTGAGAAAATTACGACCTAATTTCAAGAAGCAGCAAGCAGTCATATTCTGGAATTGCAGCACGGACGGGAGTTGTTTTGGTGGCTGCCGCTGATGGATGTATGCTGCCGGCTTTGCACACTGGCAGCGAGGCCCTGGTCAGTGGGCTGATGTGTTTGGAAAGGAACATGCACATACATCACGTAGTTGCATATTCAACACGCGGGCTTCGTGGGAAAGGCGTGCGCTTTGAATTGATGTGTTTGCGGTGGACTTGTCGAAGCCGACCCCCGTTTGTGTCAGGGCGCTGTCCTGGCGGCCTTGCCTGAGGCAACAGCTGCAGAGATTAACGTGGCGAACTCAGGACTTTGAAGAGTGACTGCGTTAATGGGAGCCCATGTAAGCATGGGCATCTTTAAAGGGGAACTCGCCCCAAAAACCCAGGGAGATTTTCCAGAGTCGGCATTTGTCAGGGCAGGCTTGGTTTGGGAAGGAGGCTCAACTCCAAGCCAGCAGTTCCGGGTGCAGCCCCAGGATCGCGTAGTGGCGTCCCACCATGACTTGCGGATTGGGCGCCAATTTTGAACAGCACAGCTCGGCTAATTATCACATCAGATGATTCTTGGTATGCTGAACTTGTCAGCCAAACCAAGCAAAGGTACCGCCCGAGTTTGAACCCAGTCTGCCGCGCTTTGGGAAGCTCAGCGTGGCTGAGGCCTTTGATGCGGAAGGCCAATCACTTTTAGTTTGGGGCACGGCGCTCAGAACTGGGGCGCGCAGTAGCCAGCGAAGCTCACGATTCATTTGGAAATAAGTTTTGCCACTGTGTCAGGTGTTCTCACATGTTTTGTCAGTTTTTTTTGGGGGGGTTTGTCGTGAAGGAGGGAGCACTGCTGTTTTGTCCTCGCGGTTCCGGATATTGTCTTTTGCAGGTTAACACTGATCACAACCATCACATATTGGGCAATTCGAAAAACAAATTAATCCCGTAAATGGGATGATGCTAAGCTCCTTCAAAAGCGGCCGCCATCTTTTTTGCAGGCGCCCATCCACAGTCTTTGGAAAGCACGGCAACCAACTTCACATGAAGAAACGTCAAGCGGCCGACCGTCGCGAAATTCCTTTGCCGTTTCTATGCTGGACTGTTGAGGCGGCACACGCGCCTCACTCACCATACATGCACACAACCCACCGCCTTGCTACGAGGAGGCAAACGGCAAATGGGTCAATGGATCAGCGAATAAACCGGCAACTTTATGCAGCACATGCGAAACGATAAATACACAAATCGATGTCCATTGTTTAATGACTCGACCCTGGATGAGTGGAAGACACGATGAAACTGCAACCATACGGGTTGACTGATAGACAAGCAGACAAGCAGACAAGCAGACAAGCAGACAAGCAGATCAATACTAAACAGCAAGCACATTTACACCTAAGACGGTGAGTGAATCAAAGTTGGAACGCATCAGCTGGAGGTTCTGCATGCAATTTTGGTGAAAGCACCGGGGAGTAACACATCAGTACATGACAATTTTATCGAGGCAATGCACCCCAAAGAATTTGACCTCCAGAGGCCAAGGTGTCGTCAAGGCGCTTCATGGCGGGTAGAGGCTAGGATGCGTTGTGCGGTGGTCTGTGTGGGATAAGATGCATGTTTTTTGCTGTAGGGGTGCTCGTGCATCCTTTCAAGCTTGGCATGGCGAAGCATAAAGCAGGCCCTGCCAATTCCCGCGCAACGCTGCGCAAGCAACACTGTTGTTGCATTGCAAAAGGCTTCTCTGCTTGCTTTGTCGCCACTTGCGAGATCAAGCCGTGGGACGGCCGTGCAAAAGTCTTTCAACAGCATGTGGTGTGGGGGGCAGGCACAACTCATGATGCAAGCCTGCATCCTCTGCAGCCAGCCGCTTTTAGGGTTTTGCAGAAATTCAAAGTTGCATGCCGCAGTGGATGAGAAAGCAGTTGAAACACACATCGCCATGAATTTTAAAGAAGAAGTGCCCACACAAATGGTTGGTGGTTGCACACGCCCTTGAAAACACGACACATGATAGTGGCTGCCACGCTGCCTGTGTGCCGAAACAGGGTGGTGGCAACCCCCTGCCGCGCAGCTATGGTCCAAGCTTAGGGTTTTGGCGCCCCTGGCAGAGGATGGATTCTTGGCTCACAGGTGTGGGCGTTTTTCGGGGATTTGACTTGGGGGATTTGTCCCCGAAAAGCCCTCAAGCCAAAGGATTTTGCGTGCTATGTCCTTGACAGACCGAAGTGAGAAGAATCGGAGTCTTAGTGGCGACATGTTGCTGACATCATGGCATAGAACTGTGCCCGGGGACTGAGGCGGGTGAAGTGCTTTCAGCGGACACCGTATGTCAAGCTGTCCTTGATGAAGTCCGCAACGTGGAAGTGATCGATGTGCACACGCACCTTTTGCATTTTGCCTTCAATTTGGAGCTAGCGCTGTGCTGAGAGTGCGCCTTTACTCACTGAGAGGTGGGTAGTTTGCAGCAGGTGGCTGTCTTCCAAGGCCCCCATCCCATGGGAAGTTGATGCTCTGGGGCATTGATGAGCTTCTGACATACCACTACCTGGTGCAACTTGTCTTTAATCCCGGACGCTCAGTGCCCCTATTCCTTTGTTGGGCGGATTGCCCTTAGAAGTCAACTACCCCAAAAAACGTGCAACTTTTTGCTCCCACGGCCACTGGGCTTGTGGGAAATTGTGGCACGAGCTTCCAGGCATTCTGAGTCCTTGTTAGGATGCCAGCTTGCCCTGTTGGTATCCCCGTTTGTTGCGGGGGCAACGTTGCTTCGGGCATGGCGTCCTTGGTGCATTCATCCTATGGCAACAACCGGTTGTTGCAATCTATGTTTTTGGTTCTTGCGCCGAGCAGTGTGCTCAGTTGCCTCGCTACGCTGCGCACCTCTGGGCCCATAAGGTCTGAGTATTTCATGGTCGCGCCGGCGGAGGTCACGCACGACAACTTCTTCGCCAAGAGCAAGCAGGGGCAAGCGGATTTGGCGCCCCTGCCCCTAGGGAGGGGCACGCAGACCGGCAACCACTTGCTCACAAACATCAGTGCGAGCTTGCTAAAAAGGCATCAATCTTGAGGCTCCTCCTTTTTTGGGCGTCGTTGAGGACATGGCGATGTGCCCAGGTTGGCCTCATTGGGCAAACCAATGGCATGCAACAGCTGGTATCTTTCTGAGGTCTCATGCGTTTGGGGTTGAGGCACTTGCATTCCCCACGTGTAGGCAAACCATTTGATATGCTCAGGGCCTTGTTTGGCGCACTTCCATCAGGTTCGGCGACTGCTGGCACAGTTTTTCTCATCGCAGAGGGGTGGCAAGCTACGCCGGGAATCGATTCCAGAAAGTTGTAACCATGGGTGTTTGGAGGGTGACTCTATAAAGACCCGAAACAAAATCGGCTCGTCTCAACCCCCATCCCCCCCCCCCCTCCCCCAACAAAAAAGAAAAAGAATACAGACAGCATGCTATCCTTTGTGGCTTTCCTCTTTTTAAACATCAGCCAACAGGCAAGTCCCCCCAATAAAAAGCACACACAGGAAGCAAAAGCAGCTACAAACACAACAAGCAACCAACACCCCCAAGCGGCCACCGCCCGAAAACCGGTTGGCATCAAAGCCTCCACTGCCCAGCTGCGCCCGTGTCGAAGGTGTGGCGGGGCCTCTTCCTAGAGCGGTCGCCCATCTCGGAGGCGTGCCAAGGGGTGGTCACCACGCTCCAGAAGTCGCTCGCTCCATCCGCATGGTGCGAGTGGGAGGATCCGCGTTTTCTTTCTTCTTCTTCTTTTTGTTTTTGTTTTGGTTGTTTTCGGGGTAGGTGGAAACCAAAGGGAAGCCAGCCCGAAGGAGTGGCTAGTTTTGAGGAAAAGCAAACATCGTTTCCTTCTTCGGTTCTTTGCAAAAAGGATTGGTCCAAGGCATAAAGTGGGCCCTTTTAGATGGTGTTTAACTTCTCAGTTTTGTAAACAAGTCCAGTAAAAGGGGTTGGATAGCTCAGCGAGGTCCCAGTTCAGCATTTGCTCGCCAAAAGGGGGTGGCGATGAGTTTAGCTTGGCAATGGTATGATTTCAGCAAGCGGGGTTCGAAAAATGGGGGGGCCACTTCAAGCGAGCATTCTGAGAAATCTACCTGGCCTGGAGGCCTGCCGAAATCTTGCGAAGCATGCAGAATTCCCCATGCGCGATGTTTTCGCCCCCCATCTTTGCGCACATGCAGCATCAACACCCTCAACAGCAAGTCGATGGACCTTGAATCTTGGAACGTTGGTCCTTGCCAAACAAGTCTTTGCCGTCTCTCCATGCAAGATGCCGGATCATTTTTCTTGCAAAGCAGAGGCCTGACATTCGCGCATGTTCAATGTGGTATGCCCTGGCCCAGCACACCAAGTACCTCAGGCACGGAAATCGAAAGAATGCATGGAGGCGAGTAAAGCAAGTCCACGGAAGACAGCCAGTAACAGGGTTAGCAAAATCAGAAGCAGGTGTCAGTTCCCTTAGACCTGCCAGGAGTCCACGAGCTGTCGAACCTACCAGAAACAAGCAGAGTGGACCGAGCGACAGGTGTGTGGTTCTTTACACATTTGTGGGTGAAAACCCCCCAGTGAACATCCCAATCACCACTAAAATCAACTAAAATGGGTGGTGCACCTACCCCAAAATGGTACCATTGGTTTTGGACCATGGCCATTTGTTTGAAACCAACAAAGAAGACGCCGAGTGCAGGGCCCCGTGCCTAGCCCCCAGCCTAGCCAAAAAACCCAGGTTAGGCTTGGAGAAGCAGCTCGCAGAGCGAGACCTCACTAGCATCCGGCAGTGGTTCGAAGCCCAGCGTCTCGCGCCTTGGCTTTGGAAGTCGGAGAGGTGTATGGGGCCCAAAATCTGTGGTGTCCTTTTGGTCTTGTTATCCGTAAGCCACAACCCATTTTTGGGGCGCCCGCGCGAAAAACAAGGACAACATTTTATTGCATTTTGGCGAGGGTTGAGCGTTGTGTGGAGTCAATGAGTGCTTTGGACTCGGGGACCTCCCCGTGTTCGGAAGTTAGGCAAGGTTTGCAGTGCAGAGCAGCGCCCAAGTTTGTCCCGCACGGTTGCACCTGCTTGTCAGCGGACGCCTGGCACTTGCCGGGCAAACATGATATCATTGTTCCAAGATCATTGAACGTGGAGGGCAGTTTGAGGCGGCAGTTTGAGAGGCGGCCATGCTTTCGAATCCGCTCAGCGCTATTCATGCATTGGGGCTGATCGTTGCTTTCCGCCGAAAGACCCTGCGACTGGTGCTTGAAACTTCACCTCCCAGCGCGCATGGAATGTTCGAAACACTTTGGTTTTTGACTTGTGCGCGTTTGGAAGCGCACCGTTTGCGTGAAGACTTCTGCAAACTGTGGGGAGGTTGCAACACTTAAACAACACTGTTTGTCAAAAGAGGACGGCGCAGCCCACTGCCCGCAGATGGTTTGATTTTGTTGGACAGGCCAACGTTGCTGAAGTCTTTTGTTTTTTTTTGTTTGCTTTTAGCCGAGCACAAATCAGCTCCCACAGATACCAGCCCTTTACCGATCCTAAATGAGCCCCAAAGCAACCAAAGACCCTTCCTCATTGAGACCTAGGCCGGCCTGAAATCCACAACTGCCTAATATGCAGCCCTAGTCCGAGCAAGGCCAACCTAGCCAACTAGGCCGGTAGGCTTGCCCTCAACCCAAGGCTGCAGCCTGCTTGCTTCAGTCAGGTTGCCCGGAATGTTGCCGGGGATTTTGCCAGCCAGACCGACCCAACAAAAAGAACCAAGGAGGAGGTAGTTGGTTTAGACAGTCGGGTCCACAACCGTTTTTCACTCTTTGGGCCTCGACTGAGCGGAGAGGACGACCACGTGGAGAAAGTCTTTCAGCTGGCGAATGTGCGGTACGCGGTGATGACGAACATCCCCTACGTGGAGGTTGGAATCCCCCAGCGGGGGGGGGGGGGGGGGTTGGAGGTTCAGTAGTGTCGGGGAGCTGGCTGGGACAATGCGCCTGGGACAACCCAAAGCAGCAAAGCACCTCAGTTGAGTACTCAAGGCCAACCTTGAAACACGTACGTTTGCGTAGTGCCCCAACATAAGCAAAGTACACCTGGGCCCCTTGAAGTAGTTGCGTTTTGAGGGTTCTGAAAATTGTGTTTTGGGGGTGGCTTCCCTTTAGATTGTGATTTTCAGGATATCGTGATATCATGTCACTTCAACGGGCCCAGTAGACGTGGCCCAGTTGAAAGTTCATCTAGAAGCAGCCTTGCAAGAACTTGGCTCTGTCCTCAGTCCCAGCGATGGCAACTTGGACGCTACCCGTCCAAACAAAGGGCCCCTAAAAAACAAAGAACCCCCCCTTCAGAACCTTTTGGCAGCAGGAGGAAGCGCAGCACTGGCGGCAGAACGTTCCGGTGGCGACCTCGCGTCTCCGCGCCTGGGCGAACAAATGGTAACGCGAGGGCAGGGAACCAGGTGCCGATTTTGTGGCAAGTCCTGGAAGTCCTTCACTTGCGGATCCCTTGCTTCAGGTCTTGGAGTTGCATGTTCCTGGATCGAGGACTGTTTACATGCAAGAAAACGGAAATGGCCGGCGAAGACGAAATCTTAAGACGAAATTGGCAAATCCGAAAATGACCTCGAAGCAGAAGTTGGCGAACACGATGTTGGGGGCTAAGTCGGAAATGGCCGGCGAAGACGAAATTCGAAGCCGAAGTTGGCGAAGAGGATAACTGGGGCGAAGCCGAACATGCCCGCGAAGACAAAATTTGAAGCCGAAATTGATGACCGCGAAGACACAAATTGTTTAAGCCAAAATTGGCGAATCCGAAAATGCCTGTGAGAGCGATATTCGAAGCCCAAATTGGGGGAGACAATGTTAGGGGCGAAGCCGAAATGGCCACAAAGACGAAATTTGAAGCCGAAATTGGAGAATCCAACAATGCCCGCGAAGATGTTATTTGAGGCCGAAATTGGCAGAGACGATATTAGGGGCGAAGCTGAAAATGCCTGTCAAGAGACGATGCTCTGGGGCAAAGCCGAACGAGATTCGAAGCCATCACATGATAACCCTCTGGGGGCTTCCGGTGAGTTGAGCTTTCACATTCAAATGATGAACTGGCCAGGTAGCAGTGGATATATAGGAAGAAACATAATGGAAACCCCAGGGTCATGATGATCGAATTGATTTATTGCTTGCCTTCCGCGCATTCTTCCGCTCGGCGCGCATTGACATCTTCTGCTTCTTCCAAAACAAGACTACATGTCTGCGGCGAGGCATGCGCATTTGTATTTGTATATGTATGTATATATATATATATATATATGTAGATTTGGCTCGGTGGATTTAACTTAGCCGACAAGAGCCATGGCTGTACTGGCGCAAATTTCAATTTTGCGAGTTTAGGCGTCGAATCTCAGCGTCAGGCTCGGGCTTCGGCCCGAACAAAAGCGTCGGGCCGAATTATGGCGCCAGGTTCCCACAGGCGGGAATTTCAGCTTCATCAGATTTCACAGTCCGCCGCATCTTCAGCTTCACCTGCCTTGGCAGCCAAAATTTCAGCGTCGAATTTTTGAGTCAGCCAATATTTCAGCGTCAAAGGCTAGGTCGCCGACAAAATCGGACGCAATTCACATTTCAGCTTCAGCACGGGTGCAGAAACGGGACCCAGTTGCCCGTGTCCCTTTTTATTTGCTGTGGCTCTTGCTTTCTTACTTGGTTCATCGCTTTGATTGTTTGCTTGCTTGTTTGGTTATTTGTCCGTTTGTCTGTGTCTCTATGTGCCTGTGTTTCTGTGTGTTTGTGCCTCTGTGTGTCTGTGTTTGTGTGTGCGTGCCTGTCTGCCTGCGTGTCCGTCCGTCCACCTGTCAATCAGTCAGTTTGTGTGAAGTCCAAGATTCGTTGTTTCGCTTAGCTGGTTCGCTTGTGTGTCTAGTGCTGCTGCTACGACTTCTGCTGCTGCTGCTATTGCTGGTGCCCTGCCTGCTGCCAGCGGCATTTTGTGCTGCTGCCAAGCACCGCACCGTGGGCTCAGGAACTGCCCTGCGAATCGACACCTTTCTGAAGGGGGACTGGGGTTCCATCAGCAAGGCTCTTCGTGCTGAAGGCTTGGACGAGACCTTGGAGGGCGCCAAGGAGTGACGTGTCACCGAGCCTTCGATTGAACCACGATGGGCGCGCGTGCGTGTTGTGTTGTGTTGTGTTGTGTTGTATTGTTTGGAGTTGGTGTTCCGTTGTCGGGTCGGGTTGGAAGGAACACCGGAATACCCATCATTTTTTGGGGATTGGGTTTACCCGTATTTTGACACACGCTCAGATGTGCTCAGAAGTGCAGGGCGCATAAAATGTGTAAAGAGGTGCCTGTGAATGTTTAGTGGCCATCTTGAAGAAACCGTTTCCTTTTTGCTAGACGAAAGGCGAGGAGGTGCCCTAAAGAGTATGGACATTTGGGATCCAAAGTCGGGCTTGCGTGGAACCTGCAACCGACCATGAGTTGTTCTTGGTTTGAAAGGACAACCAAAGGTAAAGGACAGCCGCAATTCTGTGGTCCCCCTATGTTGACACACTCATTTGATGCCTAGATCAAACTGATGTTCTTTCCTCGCTGTAGCGGTCACTGCAAGCACGCCAAGAGCAGTTGCGGATGCATACAACGCAGCTTGGAGTTGTGGCTCCGGATGCTCCAGTTTGAATTGAGCCTCGGGCAGCTCCTAGGGATGGTTTTTCGTGGCTGGGCGTCTTGTGGGAAACTAGATTTGCCAAAACCTGGAAGTCGAGTTGGCGCTATTCTGCTGCCAGGAGTACCTGCGCAAGTGGGCTCGCATTTACAAGCCCGAGCATCTTGGCACTCGGTTTGACAGAAGATGTCCAATCAAAGGCGAAGCCCGGCAACGCTTGTTGTTTGCTTCGGCTTTTGTCTCCGCCGCAAAGATGAGTCACCGCGAGTGGGGCAAGGAGCCGAAGTCAATGGCAACATGCATCATGTTTCCTGCGAATTTTGCCATGCCACCGGGAATCAAGGGCAATGGCTGCATGGGAAGTGCCCCAAACCAAGTTTTGCCAACGGAAGGCAGCCAGGCAACCTTGGAGTTTCTCCGGGTTTTGTGGCCTGCCCTGCCCCAGAATCAGCTTCCCGAAGTACACCTTTCCTTCATTTTCATTCAACCTTTAGGTCGTCAACACATCTTCTTCTTCTTCTTCTTCTTTTTTGCGAGGAATAACTTGGCCTGGCCATTTTTTGCCCTGAAAGCAGTCCAACGCGTTCTTCCGGTAAGATCGCCTGCGCATGCGCAGAGAGACAACGCACAGATGAGAAGCACTGTGTCGCACAGAGACGACGCTGTGATCTGCTTTGCACAAAGTGAGACAGCCCACAGAGCAACATGCCAGACAACACACAGAGATTGCCCGATCTGTGCAGAGATCGTTACATTGTGCTGACACATGCGGTGTCACGTTGCTATACAGAGAGCCGCGCAGAGATTTTCTTATGATTACACCTGAGATTTTGCGGAGAGGTGCGCAAAACACCATCCTGTGTGTCAAGGCGCACTGGGGGAACGAGACGGGCAAGAGCACACCGCTTTTCCGCAGAGGGCCGTGGGGGAGCCGCAAAAAAGTGGCAAAACCTTGGGACTTCCGCGCCGCGCGGCCTTCCGCACCGCCGAGGATCGGTGGGTAGTTTGTTACTTGCGCTCGTTGATAGGTCGGAAGTAGGCTCGTTGGTTGCGAAGAGAACTTGCACAGAGAATCTGGCACGGACAAGGCGGCCAAGCTTGCATAGAGAAAACTGCGCAGAGCGCTTGCGCAGAGCACTTGCGCAGAGAAACTTGCGCAGAACAGCGGCGCAGAGAAACTTGCACAGAGAACATGCGCGGATGAATTTGCATGTAGATCTCGCTCAGACAAAACTTGCACAGACAAATCACGCGAACTCTTGTGCAGAGAAAGCTTGCGCAAGATAGTTTCGCAGTCTCGCGCAAAAAGACTTACGCAGAGAAAGCTTGTGCAGAGAAACTGGCGCAAAGACAGTTGCACAAGGAACGTTGCACAGAGAATCTGCGCAGAGAATCCGGCACTGAGAAAGCCTCACCACGATGATGCCGCGTCATCTCTGTGGCGCCCGCGTGCTCTTGTCTTGAGCTTGGTGGGCTTAGGCTTCGGATTAAAGACATGCTTGCGTGGCTCAATGCTTTCGGGCCATCCATCGTGTAGCTTTTTGGTAGCGACCGGTTCCGGGCCACAGTCCGGAGCATGATCTCTCAACTCTGGATCCCGTCTACGATCCACTTCCTCTGGTCGACCTTCTCAGCGACGAACTGGAGCATCACCTTGCCATGGAGCTCGGCATGTTGCGTTTGTCCCCTCCGTGCTGAGCACCTCCTTCAGTGCTCGGCCTTCGTGCCGCTCTCGTCCATCGCTGGCGCGAGCTTGGCCTTCATGCTTCATGCTTGTGCTCTTGTGCTCGGCCTTCAATGTCACTGTCACTGTCCTTCGCCTGGGCGTAGAGCCTGGCCTTCGTGTAGATGCCCTTGTCCATCACAAGTGCTTACTTAGCCAAAGTCACTGTTGGCCGTCCGCATTGCCAAGTGCACGCCAAACCTAGGAAGAAAAGCGCCGAACCTAGGAAAAAAATACACCCTTCCGCCCCGGTTCCAGTGTTTCCTGAGGTACATGATGGCTTCAACCCCCCACGACTGGAGATATCCTGAGCCACCAGCCGTGGCGACCATGAAGCCTCTGGTGAAGGCTGGCGTACCCGCCTTGAAGGATCTCAGAAGGATTCTTGGAACTTTGACATTTGAGCACGGCAGATTTGGATTGGACCTCTTCAAGCATGAGTGAGGCGGAGACACTTTGCCCCAAACTTGCAACAAAGGCGGTCCACATGGCTCCTTCCCGAGGGGGGCCAAAAAATAGATGCATGGAACCACCAAAAGCTGCAATCATTGTTCTGGAAAATGCAATTTTCGGATTTGGTTTGTGGTCGATGAGGGTGACTGCCCTTTGCAGTTTGGTTTGAAAGGGAAGAGGAAAGGTTTTGTTTCCCCGTTTAAGGCGAACAAAAAGGGACACCTCCTATTTTATCACATACTCAATTAAGTTCCAAACTTTGCTTGTAGGCTGCCATTCAAAGTGCCAGTGACACTGATATCAGTTTGGTTCTTGCTAGTTGCAACCGCTCATGGTGAAGTAGCTCTCTGTGCGACAGCTTTGAGGATTGCAGCGATCTCGCCCCGGATCTTTGCACAGTCTTGTAAGCGTTGGCGTGGGCCCATCCTTCACCCGCGCTTTTCTTTTTACGAGCTGCTTTGGGGGGTTCAATTTTATTTTTTTCAGCTTGAAGGCTGCTTTCCAACACGAGTTTGGCCATTTTCTGTGGCGAGTTTCTTGTTGGGCTGATGTAAGTTGAATTCGGAGAATGCCCGGGCCCTGCAGCGAATGATCAAGCTCGGCGAAGCTCAGCGACCGCTGGGCTCGCAAAGATGCATTTAGATGGGGGCGCGTCATTTCCGCTGGCTGAGCTACTGGCAGTGGCGGCTTTGCTGAAACAAGTCTGAACGTATATGCAATGAAGCGGTGCCCAGCCCTACGGGTTCCTACGGGTTCCTTAGATTCTCGGAGTTTAGATGGGTTCAGGACATACTGAAAGTTTTACTTTGCGCAAGGGATCAACGAAGCACAAAGTAGGCAGACCTGCATTGAGTTCTATTCAATTGGGTCTAGGGAGCCGGATGGGTGAGAGCTGATGGTGTGATCCCAACCATCCGCACGCGGTGAGGTCCTACTCCGCTAGGCAACAGCTGTGTCTGTGTATCTGGTGTACATGCGTCGCACGTGTCGGGTCGAAAAGCCGGAAGGGTTCCCAGGGCTCCCCTGCGAGCCAAGTTGGGATCGCGGGAGAGCGCTTCATACGGGGTCCTTTGATTGCGCTCGAGGTTTTGTGGAAGCGACCGTGCGGTAAGAATGGCCCAGTTTTGGTCTCAGCCATTTGCTTCTGGCTTTTTGGCCTCGCAATGGCAGTCAGGCACCCGCAATTCGCGGGTTAGTTAGGAGTTTGAAGCCTGAGGAATGCCAGTTGAGGCCAAGCCGGTATGCCGTGCCTCGATGTTGTTTAGCTTCTGAAAACGGATTGGCGCTTGAATCAGAATGCCGTGGCCGCAGAGGTGCGAAGGGGCGAGCGAACCCAGAAGATCGCCTGTCGCCAGCCAAGGCCCTCCTCACCATCGCGATGTTTGTGGCCACTTTGTACGTTGCAACATTCCATGCAGGAGGCGTTCCGAAGTTCAGCCAGCAATGCTGAAACTCGGCGCAAGATTGGTGAACTGGGCGGTGGCCGGTTTTTCGGCAAAACATTGGACCATAAAGGATGTGTAAAGCAACATGTACCTTGCTTGACACTTTGCTTCAATGCGTTTTGGACACGTTGCTTCAGGCGTTAAATTACCATGCCCAGAGCTGATTTCAAAGGCCACAAAACCTACACCGCTGTGGGCCGTGATCGCTGCTTCGTATGGTTCGTTGAGCAAATTGCGTGGCATGGTTTGCGGGCTTGGGCACAGTGAGTTGATGCGGCCGAAAAGGCGGCCATGCGCAACGCGCAGGACCTGCTTGACCAGTGAGGCCTAACATCACCTTTGCCTTTGCCACTCTCCTTCGCCCTCTTACCCCAACCTTCCTCACCCCCCAGCGCGGACCAGGCCCCGGCCGCCAGAAGGAGATCACGCACGCTACCGGACACAGCAGGAAATGAGAGGCCAGAACAAGGCACAGGCAAATGCGAGGAGTCGTTTTTCCCGGATTTTTGCCGCTGGTCAGCGCGAAGGCCTGCGTCGATGGGCTCTGGTTTGGCCCCGAGGCTCCTTCGTGAAGAAGTGCTTCAGCCAACTGTCTTTCTTCTCTGAAGGCAGGCTTTTTGATGACACCGGCATTTGGGTATGAGTCAGAAATAAACCACCAGGGGACCGCAGGTTTTGGTCCGTGCTTCCATTTGCCAGGGTTCCATTTTGGGTGCCTACTTTTGACCCACAGCCATTTGCCTAGGGGCTCCAAACACGCATCTTTCCTTCTGGCATTGCGCAGGCAAGCAGCATGAGCCGAGGACGACGGCGTTTCAAAGCCAGCATATGATAAAACTCTGGGTAATCCAATAGGCTGCACGGAACACAGCCCCGTTGACTGCCCGACACCCCTGTAAAGCTCACATGGCGGCACCCGGCGTGTAAAGCATAGGCATGCCTGAATGTGAATGAAACGCCGGTAGTATGTCTTTAATCATACAGGGTGGCTAAAAAAGGAGGTTATGCCAAGGGCCTCCGGATTCCTCTGGTCTTTCTCAGCCTCCCAGTTTGGCGTGCTAGGGGATATGCAGAAGAAGATGCGGAGTCGTCGCTTGAAGCGGGTGCAGCTAGGCCGGGCTGGGCCAAGATGTATTGAGACGTGTTACGCAGTTTTGCCTTTTGGACTCCGATTTTGTCAGGGCCAATCTGTTCCAATTAGTCGCGAAAAAGAAGGGGCCTCGGATGTCCTGCATGTGGAGATAATGAAGCCATGATGCTCGTGGTGACGCAGCAATGCCACAAATCAATGAGCTAGCCTGCTGCACTGGTGACAGCCTCGCGGTAGTCCACGCGCACGGATGCACCCAGTGCTTTGCATTTGTTTAGCCAACTTTCAGCGTACTCGGCATTCGGCTCAGCGGAAGCAGCATCCAACAACTCAAGTTGCCAACTCTTGCGAGGCGTTTTGGTGGCGGCCGCGGCAACATCAATGACCTTGCCAGTCATGGCCTCCAACGAAGCAGTGCATGGCAGTGCCTACCACTGCAATGGCTTCGGGAAGTCGGCGGCCCACCAGTCCAAAACCCCAAAGACTGTCCAAGCAGTCGTTGGGGGATGCTAGCGGGGGTAGGATTTTGAAGCAACGGATTGGCCAATTACATATTTCGGCAGTACATTGATTTGTCTACCAACTGTTGGTTTTGTTGGCAACATCGATCTAATGTTCATTTGCCAAACAGCCTTGCCTCCACATATGGTATTATTTATGCCACTTTTTACGACAAAGCACAGTTATTTAATCCACTCCAAATTGATTGGACGTTTCAAAGGCACACGCTGATCCTTTCAAGTCGCTGCTCATCACATGTTGTCTGATGCGTTCAACTCACAATAAATACCAACAACCTAAACCAGCTATGTTTCAACAATTGTTACAGAACTGGACACATCACGTTTGTGTCAGCATGAGCCGCTTCTTCCAACTTGGCACGTTGTTTTGCGCTTGACAAAATTACAATCACTGTTCAGATGTCCCCAGAGGTGCAATAGGAGCAGTTTCGGTGAAGTGCGTTCTGTTTGGGTTTTCGAGTTTGTTCTGTTCTTCTTAGAAAAAGCTGGGACACCCTAACTCGCCTATGTGTGAGGACCATGGGGTGTGCCACGCAAACCAAAGAATCACATCGAGGCAAGCACAACGGCAAAGTGATTCCCTAACCCATGTAGATGCATACCATAGGTTGTGTCACTTTGGAACGAGGTTTTCGGATCAGCTCCAGAAAGCAACAAACACATCAAGAACACCAAGCGAAGCAACGGCGCACTCATTGAGCTTGCTTTTGCGGATGTATCGAGGTCTTAGCACTATCATGGTTGTTGTTGGGAAACATTTTACATTTTTGCTTATTGTGGTTTGGTCCAACGTCAACCAAGCTATGACGCCCCGCAAGCGAGCCGGTCCTTCGGGATGTTTGCTTGTCTAGGTCTCGCCTGCGGCGACAGGGCCCAAAACAACTGGACACTCAGTCGGGACTTGTCGGTGACCAATCGTGTTTGGTGGCTTCCCCTGCGGGGTATCTTGAAGCAAAGTGGTTGCCTGCACTCGGGCTGCTCAAGAGAATGGCAGTCTTGTGGACGATTGACCCAACTCAGCGTGTAGCCTAGGCTGGGATCTGACTCATCACTTGTCCCTGGCCGGTTTCTGGCTTCTGCTGATCTGCGTGTACTTCTGTGGCAACAGCTCTCATTTTAAGTGGTGCCTCCATCTCCCCTACCACAGCGTCATGCTCATCTTCGCGCTCCACGTGGTGCCTATGTCCGAACTATTCGGGGACGGAAAGCACCGCGCTCTGCACATCGTTACTCTCGAGGCAGTGGATCAATGTAGGTCTCGCTCTTTGGACGTTCTGCTTTTTGGGGATACTTGTAGGAAGTGGCAAACAACGTGTTGACTTTTGTCCCACCCATGCGCCCCACGGTTCCGTCACGCGTTGCTTTGCCTGCGTAGCTGAATGCTGTGGCAGGACCTGATGCAATTGCAGCTCGAGGGCTGCTGGATCCGTGCTTTGGCCTTGTTCGTGGCGCCTGGAATCTTACCGGCTCTTGGTCAGAAATGGGTGCGTGTTTTTTCCGCTCAAGGGTTAGCGCAGCACAATCGCACAAACGCACAGAACGAGCGCACGCACACACACACACAAACGCAAAAAACACACAAACACACACGCGAACACTAACACCTGCGCACACACACACACACAAACACACACACACAAACACACACACACACACCCACACAAACACACACACACAAACACACACACAAACACACAAACACACAAACACACACACACACACACAAACACACAAACACACACACACACACACACACACACACACACACACACACACACACACACACACACACACACACACACACACACACACACACACACACACACACACACACACACACACACACACACACACACACACACACACACACACACACACACACACACACACACACACACACACACACACACACACACACACACACACACACACACACACACACACACACACACACCACACACACACACACACACACACACACACACACACACACACACACACACACACACACACACACACACACACACACACACACACACACACACACACACACACACACACACACACACACACACACACACACACACACACACACACACACACACACACACACACACACACACACACACACACACACACACACACACACACACACACACACACACACACACACACACACACACACACACACACACACACACACACACACACACACACACACACACACACACACACACACACACACACACACACTCACACACACACACACACAACACACACACACAAACACACACACACACACACACAACACACACACACACACACACACACACACACACACACACACACACACACACACACACACACACACACACACACACACACACACACACACACACACACACACACACACACACACACACACTGAAGAAACCCACTAAGGGCCACAACCTAGTTTGGGACCCAAGGGTTTCCAGAAACGCACCAAGAAAAGACAAAGGGGAGACCAAAAACCAAGAAAGAGGTCGCGCCCATTTTTCCGTAGGCGAGATGCGTCTTGAGCCATCGGAGATGGCATGGGTGCAAACAACGTCTGCTCTTATGTTACATAATGCACAACTGATACAACGGATTTCCTTACCCCCCTACGGTGTGAGGGTTGTGCACTGACCGTTGCACGTGTTGAGCCGGATGCCCAACCTCCACAAGAGTGGATGCATGTCAAGTTGAGCGGGTGCTCAATCTCCACAAGAGTGGATGCATGTCATCCACAATCTGCATTTTCTTATTTACATACTTTTGTAAATTTGCGGCGGCAGTCACAAACACGGAAATCCTGAGTGGCTGACACAGCCTGCATTGGTTTCCCTGGCTGCTTCAGCCATGCATGCAAAGATTGATGCACTTAACAGTGCATGATGCTTGTGATGCCAATTTGGTGTTCCAAGATTCACTGCATTCCAATTCAAGAAAGTGCACCTTGGCATGCACAAGTGTCGTGACGATCCTATTTAATCGACACTTAGGGAGCCCTTAGGGCCACAACGTGAAAATGGCTGCGAATTTGATGACATAAGTCATCTGCTCTCTTGTCTGGATCTTGTCCAGCTTCAGGCAGGAGCTAGCCATATTCGGTTTTTTTATCTATCAATCCCAGAGGTGGATGCACTGTTGACACGGGCGCAACTGCTGGCGCAGGACGGGCTTCGTACTGCAACCACATCCTATGGGGTGGTACACCCGTGACACTTCCTGTCCTCTGTTCCTCCACACGCGACGAACCTGATCTTGATCAAGATGTTCCATGGACCAGCACCTCGAGGCCTGATAGACTCTGAAGTTCGGTCGATTGGGCAGCAATGGGCAATCGGCGTGATGGAAAACCTCAACCTCCGGGCTGAGAAACGCAAGCACCTGGCTATTGCCCGCGACTCTGTTGCCAACCGGATTTGGTCCTGATGCCCCAACTGCAGGATTGCTGGCATCACCACTCACTGACCCACGCGTAGATGCTGAAGCACTGGTATTGGTGCTTGCCGGAGGTGCCTTATGCCGCACTCTATGCAAAGATGATGCATCACTATTTGCACGTCCGCGGATGTTCGGAGGCGGCACTCGATAGCGTACTGATGCAGCACTCTTCGGCATTGGTGTGACAAACACGGGCACCGCCACGTAAACCGGCGGAGGCAACGGCGGTTGGAACACCTGGTCCTCATTGAGAATGATGTGATCACCCTCAATCCTTCCTATCGAAGGTGCAGACACTGGTCCTGCACTTGCTGCAGGAGCTACCACACTTGAGGCTGATGCCTCCTCATCCACAAGATCCCACGAATTGCTTCGGTCCATGGCGGGCACGTGATGCGGATGAGATTACGCTTCTTTATGTCAATTTGACATGGCATTTACATCAAGTTTATCTAATTTGCAATTTCTGTCAAGTGTTTGAATTTTGTTTTCCGTGCTTTCCAAGTCTAGCTACTTTGAATTTATTGAAAGGTTTCTTTCAGGTAAGCGCTTACTGCTGCTGTACCTTAAAACCACAATCACTACGGCGGCATGCACACATCAAGAGTCACCAACTACCTATCCAAGCGACTACGTGCCCTTTGAACTCACTTACAAGTCCTTTGGGGTACAGCCCATATTCCCTCAACCTCTGGTAATCAAGTGGAAGATGATTCTCACAACGGCAACGTCGTTTACCAGAGAACGGAATGTTGGCTTGGATTCGAAATGTGTGCCGGTTGGTGGGATGCAGCGGTGAATTCACATACGCACAACGATCAAACATGCCACAAGAAGACAACTCACAATCGCTAATCATGGCTTGTACATCAGGCTCACGCCAATAGTTGCAATGTCGGGAGAGTTCGAACGTTCGGATGTCGGCATGCTGCAACACACGTTTTCCATGCTTCAAGAGTCGTGCAAATTCAAGGTGACACTTCCTCAACCTAGCATCGAGGTTGCTCTGCTGCAGATACTGCATCGGCGATCCACCTGTACATGGTGGGGAGAAGTGTGACCACACCCACACTCCACGGAATTTCAGCTGCTTGGTCCATGTGACCAACCGATCTGCACAGCGCTCAAGATCATCATCTTTGGTGATCTGCAAGACGTACATTTTGTTTTTCGAGAAGGATTGGCCGTAGAGTGGTGCGAGGCCAAAACCAGCTTCTGAACAAATGTCATAAATCACCAAGTCTCCTGGGTTCAGGACCTTGAGGATCTCTATGGATCGGGCGTTCAAGCTATCAAAGTTGAACATTTTTAGCAACTGCTTCGGTCTGGTCTTGCTTGCAAACTGCCAGATCTCAGGCGGCTTCATCTCGATGAACCCGAGGCGATCTTGCATTGTTCGCAAGTTGTCCTTTGAAAGGCATTTGGTGAGGATATCGACATTCATGAGGTTGGTACCAATCCAGTAAAGAACCAACAAGCCACACTGCACTGCATTTTGCAAATAGGCCACAGCAATGGACAAATGTCTTGTCCGTCTGGTTACCGACCCGTGGGTCAGAGCTCGGGCACTTGAGCTATCTGTTAAGATAGTAGCGATGGCTCCTTGGTCGTTTTCTACTCCTGAGATTTCAAGCGACCCATGGGAGGAGTTTATTTCTCCACATGAGTCCAAAAACGTGACCAAGTGGCGGATCCCAAGCGTTTCCTGCGATGCGTACAGGAGTCCTATGGTCTCACTTTCACAACTTGACAGTGCAACACTTGTCTGAAGTTGGGATACGAGCTTAAGTGGGCAAAATTTTCCACACTATTACATATCCAGCACAGGACTTCCGCATTTCGGCGTTGCTGGATCCCCATGAACTATCACAATACGTGACCAGTTCTGACTTTACATCATTGGGGATTTTCAAATTTTCGGCTGGAAGCTTTTGATGAAAGTGGACCTGAGATTTGATGAACTTCAGGAATTTCACCAGCCCTTTTTCAAATTTTGTCGTTGGATTGGCTTGACCTTGGGCTAATACTGATGCGTACCTACCCAGGTCTGGTCGGGTTTGGATCCACCATGCCACACGACCCAAGGTGGCACGATAGCGACTTGCGGCACTTTCACTCAAGTATTCAGGCTGATCGCCCAATTCACTAGGCCGTTCATCAAGTTCCTTGACGAGATCAGGTGGATATGCGGAGGCGGTCAAATCCTTCAGCTCCTCTTGCAGGTAGCTGGGAGGCACACGAATGTAAATTCCGCTTGCATCACGTTCGATGGTCCTGGCCAAGAAGGTAGCTACTGAATAAGAGCCAACCGGGAGGAATCCGGTCTCCTTCACTTTACGAACCTTCTTCAAGAGT
Source organism: Effrenium voratum (assembly GCA_963377175.1). Taxonomy (NCBI): domain Eukaryota; class Dinophyceae; order Suessiales; family Symbiodiniaceae; genus Effrenium; species Effrenium voratum. The sequence goes on along the minus strand of CAUJNA010000404.1, from coordinate 60,530 downwards.
GCATTCTTAAAGAGTCGGCGTGCTGCTGGGAATTGGCAGCCACTACAATGTCGTCTACATATGTGAGAACGGTCATCTGGTGACCCTGTACCCAACCACTGTAGACGCAAGGCTCTGTGGCACTTTGATGGAGCTTGAGTCCTCCACACACACCGTCAACTAGATTGAGCCATGCCTTTGAGGCTATTCTTAACCCGTTAACGGCTTTGGTGAGCACTGCGAAGGCAGGCTTGACGCCTTTGTCGTCCAGGCTGACATCCTGAGGCAGTCTAATACAGACCTTATACCCCTTTGGAAGGTCAGAGTGCAAAAACGCAGTTGACACGTCGAGGAACTGAATGACCTGCTTGCGATGGTGTGCTTGTGTTAAGATGGCACGCACGGCTTCAAGTGATGGTGTACTCGAGCTGATTCCCAAGTTCCAGGCACTGGACTGCCCTGATTTGACCTGTTGCACAACCATGCGGGCACGGACATCGGTCTTTCCTTCAATGACCTTTGGGTTCACTACCCATCTGGTACTGATGGGCTTAATGCCGTGTTTCTGGCAGTAGGCCAGTGCGGCCTGTTGATCAATCACTTAGCCGAACCTGACCTCGCTCATGGCATCCATTTCGATCTTACGAGCTTTTACTGCATCCGAAATGTTGAGCGATTCTGAATTGTCCTCGGACTTCACAAGGTTGGGCTCTACCAGGAACACTTTGCGGCCACACAGTTGATGCGGTTTACAAACCATTTTCTCTCCCACCTTTGGGATGTAGAAAGGCATCAAAGGTCTGTCACTTTCACCTTCGGGTGGTGGTTCTGTGAACTTAGTCAAGAGACTATTGATCGTGGTGTCCGTCATTGGCTGATTGATGTCTTCCCAGGCTTGGGTTAATCGGGACACGTCCATATCTTCTGATCCACCTGGCACGGCCGGGTGGCTCAGTGCTTGCGGTGGTGCTGAGGATGATGCAGACACATCGGCAACTTCCATGTCAACATCAGGAACTTGCTCGATCTTCCTCACCTGAGGGCCACTCCTAGGAGAAGGAGGAGCTTGCAATTGTACCTGATTTGGCGGTGATTTCACATTGATTCGCACCTTTGGTGATGATGCTTGATCTGGTTTTACGGGCTTGAGGCCTGATGGATCAATAGGTGCACTGGGTTCCGGTGGCATGTTCACAGGCGCAGGAGGCATGTCCCCAATCAAAGCAGGAGGCGGCGCACGAGGATCATTGTCAGCTTGCTGTGCGATGTCAGGCATGCCACCCTGGGGTTGCACACCTGCTGGCCTTTGCTGTGCATCGTACCAATCCTGATACCTCTTACGACATGCAGCTGAATGCTGCCGTCCTCCAAGGTAATCCCTGGCACAACCATTGCAACCTGCAGTACGGCCATGCCTACGCAACCAATCTGCTGGCGGTCCTCTACCAATCCTGGGTGGCTCAGGCGGAGGATCGGCTGGATCTGATGGCATTGGTGGATGCTGTGCCGGTTGTGGATGTGGCTGTATCTGTGCAACTCTTACCAAGTAGTCACTACACATAGGACTATCAAAGGTGATCTTATTCAAGACTTTCACAGATTTTGCAATGAACACCTTGGCTTGGGTGTCATGCACGGGCCCAACTACAGCACACACAAGGATGCCACGAGAATACAAAGGCGGTCCGAGGAATGCAGCAGGGACAAGCCTGGTTCCTGCTGGTGCTTCAACGGATTCCGGTACTTCTGCAAACACTGTGGCACCGAACATCGTGATGGCTGGTGGCTTGCGTTTCTGTCCTACGATGATATCAACAGGTGTCTTATCAGACCCATGAACACACCGGTAGAAATTTAGAACAAATGCCACATATCGACACACATACCAAAGAACTTGCGGGTCGAACCGAATGTCCCAGCCTTGAGCTTGCAAGTCACTACGCAAAGTGCTTAGTTGCTCCTTGAGGTTACGGACACTTCTCTCGGCTCCTCCAACCAGTTCATGATGCTGTGGGGCGGCAGATTGTACTTGACAGGCCACTGAGGACTTCATCAGGACTGCCAGTGATTGCTGGGCATCGGTGCGAACAATCACAGTGGCGGACGACGGTCCTGATAGTCCTGCAAGTTCGAAATAGCGTTTCACTTCAGCTTTCACTGATTCACGATTGTCTTGCATGGCAAGAAAACCAACAAGGCCTGATGCACGTTCATACAACACGAGGATCTCTCGAGTACCTCCACCTGGCACATGAAGGCAACAGAAATCTACCATGACCTCAATGTTGGAACCATCGGTGCTCCTACGGCGGTGCTAAATAATACCCCGTGCAGTAGCGCAGTGCTGACACCTGGGATCAAAGTCAGCATGCCCACGGACGCGATGCTGGAAGAGTTCCTTCTCTTCACGGGCTGCAATGCGATTTACCGGTCTCGGATCTTCATCCGGCATTTCAACATCAAGCTCAGGCAGAGGATGATCTTCCTGCTGTTCATCAAGAGGCTGAAGGAGAAGATCCTGTGGATTATCCTGCTCAGGCTTGGCTTCAACACACACTGAGAGGCTTACACCAAGTTGCGGTTGAGATACACAAGACAAAGCTTCGGTGGTTGGCATATGATTCGGCGCAAGATCAACTTTCGATTCAATCTTAGCGGCTTGTGCATGTGCAAATGCAGGCGATGCCTCATCGACTCTGAGTACACTCGGATGCGAATGCTGACAAGTCATGCGATTCATGATGGTCGGTGACAACCTGTCGATGTCCATCGGAGTCGGATCGAATGATGACACCTCCTTGATCTTCTTCGCATTGGAGGACGTGCTCCTACGTGGTGGTACCTGACGAAGCCATGGGCAGTTTGCCCACACTTGACACTCGATCTGACTGCCGTGATCAGAAGTGATCACCACTTGCTGGTTTACAAACTTGATTGACCAGCCACGGTGGCAGATCTGCATTGCACTGAGCAAATTATTTTGCACAGGGGCCACAAGTGCACGAATGCTGAACTTCTGGATGCTTGGCTTGCCATCCAGGATGCAATGAAATTTGCACTCAAGCACGACTTCCTTGTCGATCTTCACTGTTTCACCTGAGGCCGTACTGAACGTGAGTGGCTCAGTCAAGGTGCGTTGCCGGATGATTTTATGCTTGTCGAGGGTTCGCTCATCGACAACCGACCTTGATGCTCCTGAATCCAGAAGCCACCACTCGTGATCTTGCTCTGTGATTTGACATGAGGCAAGTGGTGCCTTCAGCATGTGGGACAGCGACCTAGCGGCATTGCCGTCTCCACTGATCTCACTCCAGGTGTCATCGTGAGGCTGATCCGGATACTCAAGTTGATGATCATCACCTTGCCATGAGTTCCAAGAATCCCAGTCGGATTGGGGCCAATCGCCCTCATCTTGAGGCTGGAGCCAAGGATCATTGGGATCCTCACTGTCACCGGCGAGCTCTGCGGCACGTTTGCCTTTGGGCTTACCCTTACCTTTGCCTTTACCCTTAGGGTTGCCTTTATGCTTACCCTTAGAGTCATGTGGTTTGGGACCCTTACCTTTATCGGCTGGCTTAGACTTGGATTTACCACCTTTGCCATGCTGATTGGTAGGCGAGTCCCGAGAGGCATTGGACTTGCCCTTCCCAGAACCTGATTGTGGAGATTGCGGGCAATCACGGGAGTAATGCCCAGGCTTTCCACACCGGAAACAGTTGTCACTGGCGGTTGCTGCATCGGCGAAATTAGGATCTTGCTGATCATCCCATGGGGCGACTGCGGGATGTGCGTTCGAGATCCTCAGACAGAATGGTCCGGCTGTAGTAGTACTGAAGATCGTCCTTGGTGGTGTTGTAGTTCTCCTGATGAGCATGGAGCTGAACCCACCTACGGACCTCCGTCGGAACACTTTGCAGCAACCAGTGATAGCGATCTGCTTCGGATATGACCAGGTCGGTCAATCTGGTTGGGTCTGCTGCTGTGGCAAGGATCATCTGATACCTTGCCAACTCGGAATCACACGGGCGGCCGATCTCTCTCACAGGTGTGTTGGGAGGCACGCGGTAATCCAGGCACCGTTTCCGGAAGAACAAAGCTTCGGTTCGGCTCTGCAGGCAAAATTCATACCGAATTTTTGTAAGCAATTCATATCCACAATTGCTATCGGTGACCTGGATTTCCTGGAGCCTGATGATGCTCATGACCCGTGATGAGTCAGCAAACAGCTGCTTCAGAATGAAATACAACCGTTGCGAACGGCTCACCTGGTACTGATCCATCTGGGCATGTGAGATGGGCGCCTGGCGATTTAGTGCTTCATGCAGCTCGTCATGGTACCGAGTATCAGTCATGCTCAACCAAGACACAAATGATTCCATGAATTTATACATGCCAAGAATTTCACTAGGCCTATCGGTCCATTGCTTGAAATCTGGCTGGGGCAAACTTGGAAGCATCTTAGTGTCGAGGCGAATGGTATGATCACCACCAAACTGGCCACCTGTCGCGGTCTGTTGATTGACAGGTGGTGCATTCCATTGCTGGCCAAACTGGCCAGTTGGTGCCCACTGTGGCACCTGTGGAATAGCCGGTGGCGGAGGTGGCACAGGCTGAGCGACCCCTGGTCGGGCGGCCAGTTGCATTTGCAACTGTTGCATCTGCTGGTGTAGCTGGGTGATCTGCTGTGCTTGGAGCTGCATCATGTTTGACATGCCCAACATCACGGCGGCTAGATCAGGCTGGCCGACATCCGTTCGCAGCTCAGCGGATGTCGACCCATCGTTCTGCGGTTGCGTGATGTTATGCACTGGTGGCTGGGCTGCACTACTAGCACTTGCACTTGCGTTTGCATTCGGCGATGGAAATGGTTGGGAAAAGGGTGGAACCGCTGTATAGCTATGAGGATCTGAGAACTGGATCCCTGCGGTCGTGCGTTCACGAGGCGGTGATTGCACTGCGAAAAACACGGATTGTCCTGGCGTGATTGGTGCAGCTGGGCCCACTGATGGCCCACCGAACAAGGTTCCACCTTGCTGATGTGCTGGTGCCGGGCTCGCTGGCTGCCCACTGAACAAGGTCCCACCTTGCTGTTGCGCTGGTGCCGGGCTCGTTGGCTGCCCACTGAACAAGGTCCCACCTTGCTGTTGCATCGGTGCCGGGCCCGCTGGCTGCCCACTGAACAAGGTCCCACCTTGCTGATGCATTTGTGCCGGGCTCGCTGGCTGCCCACTGAACAAGGTCCCACCTTGCTGTTGCATTGGTGCCGGGCTCGCTGGCTGCCCATGGCCTATCGGCCCTCCGAACAACGCTGGCTGCCCATGATCCTGAGATCCACTGAGCCCTGAAGGCTCTGCTTGGCCCGAAAGCCCACTGAGCCCTGGCGGCTCTGCTTGGCTCGAAAGCCCACTGAGCCCTGGAGGCTCTGCTTGGCCCGGAGGCCCTTGCGATCCGGTCGGATCTGCTGCAA
>CAUJNA010000404.1:2500-54984 GCA_963377175.1 Effrenium voratum | reverse complement strand
CTGTGCTTTGTTTTTCCGCACATTTGGTTGTTTTTTTCCGCTCTGCGGGGTTCGCACGTTTTCCGCGCGCAGCGCCGAGCCTCCAACCCCCAAGCGATGTCTCTCTGCCTCTCTCTCTCTCTCTCTCTCTCTCTCTCTCTCTATTTTTTTTTGTTTTTTCTGTCTCTCTCTCTCTCTCTATGTATGCATAGACAGAAATATGTAGCTATATATGTTATCTATTTGCATACATATACACATGCATATGCACACAAACATTGCCTTTTTGGGGGGTTTCAAGCAAGAAGCCCCGTTTGTTTCAAGTCGGGCTTTCCACCTCGCCGAGGCGCCCTACTACCGGCGTTTGCTCCAGCGCCTCGGACGACTCAACTGGGCGGGGCCTTTTGTTGGCCAAACATTTTCAACATCCAACCCCTGCCGTGTTCCTTGAAGTGTGGCAAGGGTGGTCTCCCTAGTTGTTTGCAAAAAGGATGGAATGGATCCAAAGGGCAGTCGTTGTGCCAATGAAGCTGAGTTCATACCTCCTTTTTGTGAGGGAGCGCTATTTTAGGGGTTCCTTTGGATGGTAGAGTCCTCTTGGGGCATCCGAATCCCCAAAACGAAGCCGAAAGGCGACGTGGACCCTTAACAAAGAAATGATAAGGGTCATCGAGGACGGTTTCTCCAAAAGACATTGCCTTTAAACTCTGGTAGAGACCCCGTTTCAAAGGCAGGTGAGTGCCCTGGTGGGAACGTGCTCCAATGTTGCACCGCAATTGGAGCTTGCACAAAGCGCGCACATGATTCGACCACAAGCCCGGAATAAATATTTCGGGTGGCGGACATTCAGGAAGAATAACCCTCTGGTTGTTGCCAAGATTGCTGTTGAACCCTCTGCGAACAGTGTATAGCTTTTTTGTGGGCCCAATAGACAATAAGCTGTTTCAATCAAAGAGAAAGTGCAAAGACCAGTTGACAAATAGCAATAAAGCCTCTAATTCGTGGTTTGGATAGGTGGTTCGGAGGTCAGGGGGTGGTTTCCCATTTCATCCTTTCTCAGCATGCAGCATGATCCTACCTTGGATCCTGGTTGGATCCTGCCTCTCGCTTGACATGGCCTGTGTGTGTGGGTGTCTTTCTTGAGCGCAACTTTTCTGGGATGGTTAAGGGGGAAAGCAAAGGGAAGCTATCACAATTTTGGGGTTCACCCTATTTTGACACATTGCCTACATCAGTTTGCATCTAAAGATTTGCCGAACATACACCACAATCTGTAAATTATATTCCCGTTATGTGACGGTTGAGGCAGAACGTGACATAGTGTCTAGAAGTAGCGGTCCTCGAAAGAGGGCTTCAAGAAACAAACGCGTTTGACATTCCATGCAAGCCTTTCACTCCAACAAACCTCAGAGCCTGACTGGCCGTCCCTGGTTTGATCATGTTTGAAGGACTTTGTGAAGTTCTATGCGCGTCAGCACGCAAAGCCATCCAAAGCGAGAGAGAGAGAGAGACAGAGAGAAAAAATGTTTGATCATGTTTGAAGGACTTTGTGAAGTTCTATGCGCGTCAGCACGCAAAGCCATCCAAAGCGAGAGAGAGAGAGAGAGAGACAGAGAGAAAAAAGGTTTGATCATGTTTGAAGGACTTTGTGAAGTTCTATGCGCGTCAGCACGCAAAGCCATCCAAAGCGAGAGAGAGAGAGAGAGACAGAGAGAAAAAAGGTTTGATCATGTTTGAAGGACTTTGTGAAGTTCTATGCGCGTCAGCACGCAAAGCCATCCAAAGCGAGAGAGAGAGAGAGAGAGAGAGAGACAGAGAGAAAAAGGTTTGATCATGTTTGAAGGACTTTGTGAAGTTCTATGCGCGTCAGCACGCAAAGCCGTCCAGAGCGAGAGAGAGAGAGAGAGAGAGAGAAAAAAGGTTTGATCATGTTTGAAGGACTTTGTGAAGTTCTATGCGCGTCAGCACGCAAAGCCGTCCAGAGCGAGAGAGAGAGAGAGAGAGAGATAGAGAGAGACAGAGAGAGAGAGAGAAAGAGAGAGAGAGAGAGAGAGAGAGAGAAAAAAACAACAACAAAAAACATGAACATCCAGGAGACCCGTGGGTATGGCCGCATCCCGTATTTCGGCCTTCCTTTTTCAAGGGCACCAACTTCAGGTTTTAAAGAGGCGAATTCCCTCCTTTTGCCGGGGTTGGCCGGGGGGGGGGTCATGACCTTAGAGTAAAAAATCCAAATTCCATAGCTGTCCCCGACCTGAGGGTTGCCGCCAAAATTTGTCACTGCAAAAGCACCCCCCAGAAGAAAGTAGCTTGTGGGAGTTGAGCGCAACTTTCCAGCTGGATGTTTGGAGTTTTGCGGCGTAAGATTTTGGGGGTGCTGGATGTAGCATGCCGCATTCCGTTTTGAGACCAACCCGAGGGAAAAATCCCCCAGGCGAGGCTGGCGCCTCACGAGGCAGGAGCTGCGCCGCGACGTGCAGCTGCTGCTGGGCGGCTCCTACGAGGCACCTTGGGGCGGGTCGCAACCAACAGTGAAGTTGTCTCCTCCAAATTTTGGTGTGGGCGTCCCTTCAGGTTTTGCATTGTAGGAAGGGTCAATCCCAAGAAGCGCTCTTATTTTTTTGTCGGACCAACATATCTGGGATTGATATCTCCCCCTCTTTTGTGGTAGAGGTACGCCCTTGCAAGGCATTTCAGTCGCAAGGCCAGGCTTCAGTGGCAAGAGTATGGCCAAGCTTGACAAGAATCAGGAAATTGTACCCCAGGTTTGGGCCAAGGGTGAGGCTGGCCTCCACAGAACGGATTGGGCCCCTTAGCGAGGTTGAACATGGGTTGAACGTTGCTAGTGTGCCCTCTGAAGCACGACGTGCGTGGATGCTCCTTCTGGAGAAATGGTGGACTTTCACGTTGGTTTGAAGGGTTGGAACACCTGCACTGCTTGGTGGACAGGAAAATCCAAGATGCTCACCAAGTCCCCTGCTTTCAGATTTCGGGTGCCCTCTTTTGTCAGCTTGTAATGGCCTTGCCAGAAAGTTGGCAGGACCACCCTACCCTCAGGCTGATTCTTACCTGGAAGAGTCAATTATCACGATGACATTTATGGCCCAGAGGTACATGAGGTAGGTCCCCATGTAGTCAGTTGCATGATGTACATTCAAGTGGTTGCCAAAGCATGATCCAATCACTGCTTTGGCTCAAGTGCTGAAAACAGCGCGTTGCACCGCGCTAGCCCCAAGGTTAAGGGAGAGGTCGCAGTCACGGAGGGGTTCGTTCCTTTTAAGGTCCCGGGTTCCCCCGTCGTTGACAGAACTGTGTTTCCCTCTCCTTTGAGTGGTTATCAGCCGTAACGCTTTTCGGGTAAACGAACCCTTTCGTGACTGCGACCTGTTGGTCGCACATGGAAGTCGGCCCTCACCGCGGCACACGCGGTGGGAAAGGGCCGCGTGCCCGATTGTACAACACTCTGCAACAGATCGTCGTCGACGAGTACAAGCGGCAGAACAGACGATTCCGGTGGATCAGGTTTGCGGACGCCTCGAAGCAACAGGTCGAGGCGCTCTTCTCCTGGCGTGAGTCACTGGATAGTTGGCACCTGTGGAATTTTGACCAAGAAGCCTTCGACGTGATCCAGGCCGCGGACAACGCTTATCAGCAGCGTCTCGCATTGGTTGAAACCACAGGAGTGGTCTTGCCGCAGGGTGTGCCATCTCAGGATCAAGCCGCAGCCTCAGGCGCGGCGGGAGCATCGAGCAGTGCAGCGGATTGGCTTCGTCCTCCGACGCCTCCATCAGCTTCCTCCTGGTTGCAAGATTCGCGCACTCCCTTGCCTCGCATTCGGCCATCTGCAGAGGAAAGACAAGCCGCAAAGTCAACTCTTCGCGGGGTATACGCTAAAGCTGCGGAAACGCGGCGGGAGAGCAGCAGGGAGCGATCAACACAAAGATCGAGGTCCCCATCGCCAAGAAGGTCGAGGTCTCCATCGACATCACCGAGACGAGGACCAACTGCTGCTGCCCCTGTGGAACCACGGGCCCATAGTGTTGAACCCGCGCTTGCGCGGGAGGGAAGGCCATCCAGAACTTCCCTAGCCACTCGGCCCATCGTTTTGGCTCCACAGAATAGCATTTACCCTGTGACGAGGTTTGACGAACACGGTACCTGGGTATTGGTGCGGGAGGCATCACAACCACGTGAAGCGGCTCCTCGTCGGCGAGCGCAACGGACGTCTGGGCAGCTTCGCCAAGCCGATCCTTACCTCCTCGCTGACGAGACGTGGAGGGACCCGCCAAGGAGGTCCTCCACGAGCTCACGCTCACGGTCTCCTGACCGCCGCCCGGCGCCTGCGGAAACCTTCCGCCTCGACGCCTACAGCTCGGACGAGGACCCACCGCAAAACTTGGAGTCCATCAGGACGGGCAGGTCAGCATACGTGCCTCGGCGCGTTTACGAGGCGCCGACTCACTCCGAGCCCATCGCGCTTCACAGCCGAAGAATCGGGGCAGTTCAACCGCCGCCCCCAAAGGCCGCTCCCAAGGTCATCTTCGGCAGCAAGCCACCGGTGCCCAAGGAGGTCCCCAAGACAGTTTCTCCAGCGCCTGCAAAGGCAGACATCCCGAGGAAGTCACCGCCAAGGGCCAGATCTCCGGTTCGGACTCAGAGTGCATTCGGTTACAAGGCACCTCCGCGAGGCTTGAACAAGGCCGAACCCAGAAGCAAATCGAGCTCAAACCCGCCACAATTCGGGTACATCGTCAAGCCGCCGCCTCCGCAGGTCGTTCAAGCAGCTGCTGCTAGCGCTGCAACTCCCGAAGCTGGCACGCGATTCCGCTCGCCACCAAGGAGGGCACCGCCTGCGCCCCCGCCGCCACCACCTCCGCCTGGAAGGCCGGTGCCGCCCAAGGAGCTTGTTGTTGCTCTTGACTGGCACGGAGTTCTTGACGTTGGGCAGCAGGGACCCCACCTCAACCCGGAAGTGATCCGACATCTCGTTCAGTTTGCAGCGGACTACGCACCTATAAATTTTATAGTGCTATCCTTCGTGGGCAGGGCTGCAAGCGAGTATCGCCGCCGCGAATTTCAGGTCGCCCTGGAGCACGCGCGGACAACATCTGGACTCACTTTTTCTGCGATAAAAATCGTTCACGAACGGTTGGGAAGGGGAGGCAAAGCAGACGCCCTGCAAGGGCTGGGCGTACACGCCCTTATTGACGATACAGCATCGATTGTCCGTGAAGCTCAAAAGACAGGCATCGCGGCGTTCCGCAACTTTCCGCACTTCGGTCCGAGCGGATTTGCCAACGCGCTTGAGAACCTTGGTGAGTTCATCGAGTCCCGGAACAGACAATCCATTCCGGCGGCAAGGGGCCTGCATCCATCGCAGTACCTCGAGGAGATCCACCGATCTGCATCCCAGCTGCCCGCCAGCCGGGTACTTCGATAGCCATTGCTGCAAGCCGTTAAAACCGTCGCTTTGCGCGGTACAGCTTTTGCAATTACAAGCCTTCGATTTGCAGACAAATTCTCAATACAGCTTGGCAACATCCCTCGATAAAGCACCATAGTGCGGCAGTGCGGATCAATCAATCTACAAGTACAATTACAAATACAGAATTCATCAGGTGCAAAGCAGCAGGGCGCATTTTCTTGAGTGGCTCACTTGAGCGTTTCGCAACGTATTTTCTTGAGTGGCTCACTTGAGCGTGTCGCAATCAGCTGCCAATCCAGGGATATCTCCTCGTAGCACCTTTTGACACGCTGCTCAAAGCGCGTGGAGCTAGCTTCGTGTGAGTGCAAAAGTTGCATTGCTGTGTCATGGCTTCAACGGGTTTGTCACCGCCATCAGAACCCCGTTCAAGGTCAACCCCAAATAGGGATTCTGAACCGGATGACCCTGACCTAGCCATGGTTCCTGCAGCTATGTCCACAGTTCGCACATCCACACCTCAAAGAGCAGCCCAAACACGACCATCATCACCCCCGAGTGGTCCGATCGTGTCAGAACCGACATCATCCGAAGCTTCCCCAGCCATTCAGTTTCCTTCACAGGGATCGCAATTACCTGACCCGATGACTAACGTACCCGCTGCGGCAGTTATAGCTGGAGCTGCGGTGCAGCAAGCTCATCGAGCATCCGACCTCGCTGCTCAGGCAGCCAATCACGCCTTGCATCAACAGCAGGCCGCCGATCAGGCGAGACAAGAGGCCGGATGGATCAGGGAAAGGGCTGTAAGAGAAGTTTCAGACGTTAGGGTTCAGGCCGCTCAGCTAGCTTCACAAGCACAGCAGGCTGTCCAAACAGCACAACAAAGTGAGGCTCAGGCTAGGCAACTCATTGAGCAGACACGACAGGAAGCCTTAGGCCATGTCGAGAACGCACGACAGGTTGTTAATGCCACTCAACAGGACGCTCAGCAAGAGGTTCAACGCATTGTTCAAGAAGCTCAACAGGCAATCCTACAAAGGGAGCAAACCATTGCCAGTCAAGAGCATACCATTCGTGGATTGTCTCAGGAAAATTCTGTGATGCATCAACGACTTGGTGATCTCGAACGTGTTGTTGCGCACCTCACCCAACAAGCTCGTGCGACCCCTGTTCCAATGCAAGAGTCCCCGCCGAAAGCCGCATCAATAGCCGAAACAGCTACGGAAACAAGCGCGGCTAAGGCCTCAAGTCAAGGCACAGTTCCCCCAGGAACCCATCAGCCGGTTGGAGCGCCTCAGGTTTCAAGTTCACAAGATACCTCCGGTGTTGCCGCATCGTCGCAAGGGAATGCTTTTACAAGTACTATCCCCGACCCTCCGTGTGGTTCTGTTCAAAGTACAGGACTTGGTCACGATGCCCCAGCTGATTCAAGGGACCCTGGTGGGGGTGCAACAAGTCAACATCTCGTAGGCCATTCGGCAGTGCTAGGAGCAGCGTCCTCTGTTGGAGACGCAGCCCCCGGCGCGTCGAGGACTAGCGGGTTGGGTAGAGACGGTCCAAGGGATCAAGCCGATGTGAGAGTGCAAGTGACGGCTTTAGCGGAAATGGTTCAGCAGCTTTCCCAATTGGTTGCTAATCAAGTGGCTCCGCCACCTCCGCCTCCGGCCGCACCACCTCCAGCGCCTCCCATGCCCCTTGCTGGGGCGCCGCCTCCGCCAAAAGCTGGCAACGGCACTCATGTTCCGCCCAGTACCAATCACAATGTTGGGAGGGTTATACTCGTCATCCCCACAAGCGCCATCGGCAGCAAGCTCCGACACATCATCAGACTCTGATGGAGATGATGATACCCCACAATGTCGAGTTTGCGGCGGCAGCCATGAAGACACGGATTGCCCATACCTCACCATGAATGGTGGTGGGGGAGGTGGGGGAGGCCCTGGCCAGTTCCCCAATGCAGACCCATCTCAAGCTGCCGATCCCAGTGCAGGCATGACCGCCGTAGATCACGCCGCATGAGGAATCCGTTGTTCGCGTCAAGGACCTCAAGGATCTCGTGTTGCCATCCCCTCCGGAGAACGCTGGACAGGCTAGAGGTTTCGTCAACCAAGTTTTGATGGCCATCGGTCGACTCCAGAAGACCCCCGGAGATGAAGTTTACCAGTGGGCCCAAGCATGCATGTCCTCCACCGAGCAAGAACTCGTCGCGGACAAGCGTTTCCCACGGTTAGATCGTGAAATAGCCGCAAAGCTCCTTAAGACCTGCCGCAAAGGTAAGTTCGGGCTCTTGTTTCAGAATATGGTTGAACAAGAGAGAATCTCGTCAGGTGGGATGCCCGTAGGGAGAATCATGTTGCGTGCTATCTTCAAGCACTTTCAGTTAGAACGAGGTAGGCTCGGAACCTTAGGAGGTCGCAACTTGTTAAAGTTGTCTCTTGCAGGCCCGTCCCTTGCTGACCTGGATGCCTTTCGGGAGAAGTACGTTTACGTGCTGACCGCAATTCCCGTGGCAGAACAACCCAGGGAAACAACCTTGTTTGATCATCTGTTGGATGAGCTGGAAAAGTGCACTGCGCTGAAGCCTAAGGTAGAAAAGGCACGGGAAGCCCCTTTCGGTAGCCACCGTAGGAAGCCGGAATGGTTGTGGTCCAAGGTTGATCTAGCCTTGGAGCTCCATCAGGACAAACGGAACAGGGATGAGTTTGACAAAAGTCTTCAAATCAAGCCAGCCGTTATGTCCCAGGGGAATAATTCTAATGCCATGCCCGCAGCAAGCAGCGAAGACAAGCCCAAGAAAAGTAAGAAGAGCAAGAAGGATAAATCTGCTGACCAGCAGACTCCGGCAGCCCCTGCGCCGAAGGTTAAAGCTCCAAAGCCGCCTCCTCCTAAAGCTAATGCAGCTCCAGCCCCAAAGGGTAAAGGTAAGGGCGGTTCGAACGATAACCTTACTCCTAGGTCTAAGGCCATCAGTAAGACAGCCACTATGACCGCGGCGGAGAAAGCCAAGATGCCGTGCATGTTTTATGCCTATAATTCGTGCAAGGCCAAGCAGTGTGCATTTCTCCACAGTGATTCCAACAAGTACACTGGTCCCAAGCCCAAAAGTTTGTTGTCCCCGCCGCCGCCAAAGGCGAGTGCAGCTGTTGCACAGCTCATTCCGGCAATGGCAAGCGTCGCTTCCGATGACAATCGCATTAGTTGGCTTTGGGATACTGCCGCAGGGAGACACTTGATCGGACGTCAAGCTTTGAATAGCAACATGATCAAGTGCGTGCGCGAGAGCAGCACACCCGTAGGTTTTGCGACTGGGGGTGGTGCCCAACAAGGCACTACTTCATTAGGGTTCGAGGACAGCCGAGTGATACCTGCTGAAGAGCAGGTGTACGTCCTCCGTGATTGCCCACCAGCGCAATCCATCGGTAAGACCGTAATGGATCAAGGACACCTTTCATTTGGGATCCACGTGAAAACGTTCCATACCTTGTGCCCCCAAAGGACATCAGTAGATGTAAGATTAACGTGCCCCGCAATGCGCGCATTAATGCATCTAGGGTAGTGGAATACGTTCCCCAATATGATGAGGTGGTAAAACCCAAGTTGGCAGAGTCGTCAACTCACCTCTGGCCGATTGAAGCCGCTGCTATGAGCGCGGCCGAAGACGATGTCGTTTCTCTGTGCGATGACTCGTGCCAAGCGTCAGATGAGGGTGAGATAGATCAGGTTCCTGTGAACATGCTAGCGGCCGAGGAAGCCCCTCCTCCCGAGGACGAACTTCCATTGATCGCCTTCGGAGATGGTGACCCGACACATGATACTGCGTTGAAGGAGCAAGCAAAATCTCCTGAGCACATGAGGTCCCATTTCCCGAAGAACCCGTTTTGCAAGGTGTGTTCAATCTCAAAGACCACTTCCGCAAGGGTAGCGCACAAAAAGGATACTAGATCAGACGACAAAGTCGATGTCCCAACCGCACCATTTCAACAGTTGGCTACCGATTCCGTGATTCTTGCCATGGGCGATGAACATCTCGGAGTAGGTTTCGGTGGAATCAAATCTCACCATGTAGTACGTGATGTTTTCTCAGGCGTTCGACTTGCCTACCCTGTGAGTAGGCGGGACACGCAAGCGCATGTCAAAAACTTCCGTCAGTTCATGGGCCTTCGGGCCACTGATTCGCCAACATGTCTAGTAAAAATGGATGCAGCAGGAGAGCTCGAAGGAGCGGCCCACGAAGTCGGTCTCGTCCCCGAGACAAGCTTACCGAACAGGTGGCCACACAACACCGTTCTGGAGCGCGACATTCGCGAGGAGAAGGAATGCTGCCGCAGCATCCACATGCAATCAGGGTTGCCCTATTCGTTGCATACGTTTAGTTACCCATTTGCATGTCTCTCCATGTCGTTCGACAGGCCTGCACCTTTCAGCCCAGGGAAAACCCAATGGGAAGCCCTCACCAAAGAAAAGTTTCAAGGTAAGAGATGCTGTTTCGGGCAATTGGTTTGGTACAGAACCAAGACTCCTGGCAAGCTCACTCTCGATCCGAACATGGCGCCTGCGCTCTTTTTGGGTTGGAGGATCGATCCGGGGTTGCGGTACCGTAATGTGGTCAAAGTCATGGACTATGAAGCCTTCCGAAAAGATGGTTCCATTTCCGTTCACGATGTTCCTGAACCAGAATTGTTCGTTGAAGACGGCCCCCCAAGCTTTCCGATTGCAGCAGCAGCAGATAGAGCATTGCATGGTGGCAAGACAGAAGGGTCTGATCCCCCACCTATGCCCCTGCGAGAGGCGCCCTTTGGTGCCCCACCGACTCCATCCGCTGTCAAACCAAAATCCGTGTACATAACTGTTGAGAGGATCATCAAGTTCAAGGAAACGCCAGGTTGCCGTGCATGCACCGGTCATTCCAAGATTCACAGTGTCGAATGCAAGAAGAGGTTCTCCGAACTTGTCTCTGCAGATCGAGCTGAAGCAGCTGCAAAAAGCGCTGCCAAAACTGAATCTAAGGAACCCATTCCCATTGTGCATACTGAAGGGGATGAGGAGCTAGCTAGAGCAATCCACGCATCCGAGCATGGAGAGGATCCTAAGCCCGCAGTTAGTGCAGAAGATGTTGCGCATGAATTTGATGCAGCCGAAGCTGGGGAGCCCGCTCCCTCAAGACCCGGTGGCTCATTTTTCGATACTGCGCCAGCGACAGCCGCTACATCGCAAGGTGAAGATTTTTGGGTGTTCAAAGAAAATGCCAACTGTTTGGTCCGATACCATATCATGCCAAGGCAAAATCTCTTTACCCCAAAAGAGGTCGAGGATTGCCCCGTTTCCCCAGAAAGATTTACTGCAGCTCGCACCACTCGTGCCGTGTTTCAGGGGGGCAAAGCAGACAACATCCATGATGGTTGGTTTGGTAGCCGACCCAATCGCTCACTTGGAGATGCATGGACCGGGTTCACAGTGTTCAAGTTAAAACCCATTCAGTCCGATTGTGTTATCACCACAGGTGCAGCCGTGATGTTAGACTCCGTACCGCCGACACCTCTCACCGATGCGTCAAAGAACGGTCGTCCGAACACATTGCCAGTTTTTGGCATGCCATGCAGCGCAGAGGTTGAAGCTCCACAGCGCAAGCAGTTTGAGGTTGGAAATCATCGCGCCCGCAAGAAACAGGCACGTATTGACAAGTTGCCTGTGATGTTCGAATACGCATGTTCACCAGAGTCCAACATGGGTCGCGTGTTTGAAGGTCTTGGCATACCTCATGTTAGGCTGGCGAAAGAGTTTATCGACCTCAGCACAGATGAAGGAGAAATCCAGTTGCAGTCGCAGATTGAAGGTTGTGATAAACCCAATCTCTGGGCCGCAATTCCCTGTACATCAGGTTCAGCATGGCAACGCCTTAATAAGGCCAAGTTAGGAAGCCAGTTCAAAAAGAAACTGAAACAAAAAGTTAGAGAGTCGAGAGAGTTGTTCTCCAGATTCAGACGTCACGCAGAGACTGTCCTCCATCAGGGGGGTAGTGTTTCGTTTGAGTGGCCAAGGGATTGCGACAGCTGGGCTAGGGATGATGTTTCCGCATTCTTTAGAGAATATGCACACGTCTTCACCCCAGCGACCTTCCATGGTTGCGCCCTAGGCCTGAAGGACAGCAATGGCTATCCCATCAAGAAGCCATGGAAAGTCATGACCAGCAATAGCACACTCGCATCCGCACTAGGTGCATTCAAGTGTCCGCACGAAAAAGGGTATAAGCATTCGCTTGCAGCAGGTAACAAGACCGCAAAGACCGCTTTCTACCCCGAAGGCATGTGTCTCACAGTTGCCCGTGCGCTGTATCCAACAGTTCAACCCGTTGTGCCTGCGATGCCTGTCCAAGTGCCATTGCCTCTCGATCACCGGGAACGTGAACAGCAGTTGAAGCACATATCCCCTCTCTCCGGTTTGGAAGATATAGGTGTTGCTGTTGAGTCCGATGAAAAGTGTCACAACATCCTTGAGCAAGTTCTTGATGTTGAAAATCTCATCGCACATTCCCTAGGACAAGTCACAGAGAAGAAGGATCCTGAGATCACCGCAATGGTGACCAGACTCTTGTCACGTGCCGAAATGTTGGCTTCCCCGGAAGCTCTTGAAGCCGTTCGACTTGAAGCCACAGGCCTGGAGAAAGCCGGTGCCTGGGATCTAAATTCAGTCCGAGAGTACGATCAAGTCGCTGCTGAGGCGCGACGATCCAGTATAAAAGTCCATTTCGGGCAGTTGATGTCGCTAGCATCCGTCAAGTTCGCCGAACTCGCGAAACACCTTCAGAAGATGAAAGGTAGGATTGTGTATCGCGGAGACTGTGCGAAAGACGAACATGGCGCAGCAGCTGTCTACCAAGAATTGGGAGCAAATCCCACGAGCGTACAAGGTCTTAATAACTGTCTCGCTTATGGATCCCTGCCAGGGAATTCCACCACAACAGCGGACGCTATAAAGGCTTATGTGCAAGCACTGCTGAAGTCCAAGTACCAAACTTGGATCACACTCCCGCCTGAGCTCCGGCCAAGGTGGTGGCGCGAGCGTTTCGTGAAACCTGTGGTTTTGCTCGTTAAAGCTCTTTATGGGCATCCTGACGCTGGCGGACTCTGGGAGGCACACCTCAAAGGGTTCATTAGTGAACTTGGAGGGCGTGAGGTCGCAGAGTTTCCTGGAAACTTCTGGTTCAAGGAGTCCGGGTTACTTCTCTCGACATACGTCGACGACTTGACGTTGGCCGGCCCCAGCCACCTTCATAAAGACTTCTGGGAAAAGTTAACAAGACTGGTTGATATAGAACCCCCAGAAGACATATATCGGGTGCTAGGCAGGAATCACCTTTTGATAGATGCTCCAAAGGACCCAACTGAACCCGATCTTAATGCCGCAATGGGCAGATTGAAAGGGGGCATGGCGTTCGACATGCGGGATTATGCCCGTCAGACGGTGGCATTGTATCTTGAGGTTGCACAGCTAAAAAGTGAAAAGTTGCGTGATGCCACCACTCCATTCTGTCCCGCTGGATCCCTCGATCCTGCAGATGACGCCTTGGAGGGTGAGCTCGGCTTCGCTGCTTGCCGCGTGTTGATGAAAGCCTTGTGGCTCGGCCGTTTGGCACGCCCAGACCTGGTCAAGCCCATTGGCGACCTTGCCTCATTTGTTCAAAAATGGTCTAGAAACTGCGATAAGCAGCTACATAGGCTTGTTTGCTACATAAACAGCACGGTCAACAGCACGCTAGTAGGCACAGTCCAAGATTCGACTGAGGATTTGCATCTGTCCCTTTATGTGGACGCCGATTTCGCCGGAGAGCGAGATGCAAAATCCACGTCCGGAGGATTCTTGATTTTGAGTGGTCCGCACACGCATTTTCCGCTTGCGTGGGTATCCAAAAGGCAGACATCGGTCTCCCGATCAACGACCGAGGCGGAGATTGTATCTCTCGCATACTCCCTTTATCAGGAGGCGCTCCCTGCGCTTAGCTTGTGGGAGCTGATCTTGGACCGACCATTCCATCTCAAGATCCACGAGGACAATCAGGCGACTATCCTCGTAGCAAGGAAAGGTTTCTCATCCAAGCTACGCTGTGTCCAGCGAACACACAAGGTGAACCTCGCGTGCATCGCAGAGCAGCTTGAAAGCGAACACATCTCGATAGAATACGTCCAAACCGACATGCAGTCAGCGGACATCTTCACGAAAGCACTTCCACCCAACAAGTGGGACCATGCCATCCGGTTGCTCGGCATTCGTGTTGACCTTCCAGAGAAGCTTGAAGACGTTCGTGAAAGTAGAGCCGCTAAAGCAGCTGCCTAGTGCGCTGCAGCATGTCCGCAAAATTTCCAAAAGTGTGCAAAGTGCCTGGGTGATGCTTGAATAACTTGTGTCAGTCGTTGTGATGTAAACTTGACTTCAAGTTGGCGTGGTAATGCGCCCAAGACACTCCCTCAGTGCCGTCAATGAGGGGGGAGTCAATTATCACGATGACATTTATGGCCCAGAGGTACATGAGGTAGGTCCCCATGTAGTCAGTTGCATGATGTACATTCAAGTGGTTGCCAAAGCATGATCCAATCACTGCTTTGGCTCAAGTGCTGAAAACAGCGCGTTGCACCGCGCTAGCCCCAAGGTTAAGGGAGAGGTCGCAGTCACGGAGGGGTTCGTTCCTTTTAAGGTCCCGGGTTCCCCCGTCGTTGACAGAACTGTGTTTCCCTCTCCTTTGAGTGGAAGGAGGTTCAAGCACCAGTTCGCTAATCCTGTCACTTCACACGGAGATCACTCTGAAAAGCCTGTGATGCACAATGGCAAACATCCATCCTGTCTCAGACTTCACCGGGATTTGTCATGCTGAAGAAAAACTGGTGCTTTTGCAAGATTTACTGGACCTCTTATTTAAAAAATGAAGGAAAAGGAGACATACCTGAGGACATACCTTGTGACATTGTGACATACGTTGTGGGGGGTCCTTGTTTGGTGCTCGCTGCGGTGTCCTTGTCGGTGCACCCCCCCAAATATACAACCTTGAACTCACATGTGATCTCGTTGAGTTGAAGCTAGTTGAAACGCCCATCTCTTTTTGGCACCCATGGCTGGTGCTCCAGGGGAATTTCGAGACAGGGCAACGTATCGCTTAAGATTTAAGAAAGCATAACCCCCCCCCTTTGAGACATGCTATAGCACTGCCATTGGAGTGTTGTAGCACTGCCAAAGTATTTGGCTCCCAAAGGGTTCCCCACTGACTGGCGGCGCGACAAGCGCTGGAAAATGATACCCACCCCTACGCTCATGCTCGTCCCCCTCGCACCCCTTCCTTCCCCGTCCCCCTGCCCTTCCCGTCCGCTCCCCCGAAGCTTCACAATTCCGTAAGTCTTCCGGAAGCCTTGGGGAAGCTTCCGGAAGCTTCCCACCTATTTGGCCCAAAGGGGGGTTTCGCGCGGTTTGATTTCTCAGACAGGCTTTCATGGCGCGCTGAGAGCTGAGCACGCAGGCCGGAAAGGGAAGGCCGAGAAAGAAAGACCGTCCCTAAAAGTCGAGAACAGTGTGTTCCCCTCCGAAAGTGATGATTCCCCACTAAGGCTGGGACACCCCTATTCCTAAACAAAATTTGATTGATCTGGCAGAGTTGGGCCGCGCTCGAGGGGCTTTGGGCCGCCTTTCATTGCAATAGGCTTCGCACACACGCCAGGGAGGCCTGAAAGAGAGCCGAATCCGTTTTGGCCGGGGCCTGGCTGTTTGGGTGTCTTGCGTTCAAGGCTTGCGGCGCATTGAGCCGAAGGTTACTCCTCTGCGCAGAGAGTTCTGTTCTGCGCAAAACTATGAGCTCACCCATGCCCGTGGCGTTTATGGACTCCAGGAAGCGAGCTATAGTACTTTGCACAGATTCGAGAGCGGACTGGATAAAACACGACACTTCAAAGTCGCAAGCAGGCTCGTTGCCACGAGGTCGAATCCCGGGACATGTTGCCGACCAGATCGCCGGATTTAAGAAGCACCCGTTGCGTTTCTCAACGCACGACAGCTAGATACAGGCCCTGCTTTCGCAGGCTGGCTAACATTGGGAAAAGACCTTTGCGCAAGTGTTGCGGGCAACTCACCTGGAGCGTCGCCCATCAACTCAACTCAAGGTTCGCCAGATTTGCCTTTGCGGCGGTTTTAAACATCAGCTTTGGGCAAATTTGCTGTGAGTTTCCGGTTGGCATGGTGATGTTCAACGGAGAAATATGGGGTTGTGATGGCGGTTTTGGGCTGGAGCCTGACTCGCTGACATGGATTTTGGTGTTGACCAGTCCGGCAGAGAACCCCTGATTGACAAGACTTGACCAATTGCAGTAGATTGGATGTGAGTCAGAATGCCAGCTGAGTTTAAAAATGTTGCAATTGTCAGCCTTCCAAGCTAAGTGAACATCGCCTTGGAGAAAAAGCTTGGGAGCTTTGCTCGGAGCTTTGCTCTTGGTGCCGTATCTTCCCTAGGGTTTGGAAGGGGGGGGACAGGATGAACGGGGGCTGCGTCTTGCCGAGGCTGGCAGATGAGCTTTTGTGGCCCTGGCCATTCGCGCGCCGATGGGCTGCGATTGGCCTGAGAGGTCCAATATGCGCGCCGATGGGCTGCGATTGGCCTGAGAGGTCCAATATGCCTACAGCGAGCTCACCGCTTCAGGGCTATAACGAGCGAAAGCCATGATAAAGGTCCTTTTCTTGCGGATCCAATTCTCAGTTCAGCTTTTGCAATTATGGTGCAATGTGCAGATAGAGTCTGTAAGCCCTTGGTTACAGCGTTGTCCGACATGCACGGGCTTGCCAAGGACTTGTTGTTCTTGCTGCGCCCAGCCGAATTTACCAGCGTGCCCTCACTTCATTCTCCAGATGTTCCATTTTATTGGTATGATTCTCTAGTGGCCCTTGATTTTTGAGCTGGCCCAGGCATACTTGGGCGTTGACGAAGCCAACCCCACAACATCGTTCGGTTTGGCAACTGGCACTGTTGCAGCTGTGCATTGCTTCCCCCACCGAAACGGGGCAGGTATTTAGGCTCGCGCTTGGTTCAGCCAGACGCCGGCAAGGAATCAACCTCTCAGGCCGTCTTTAAGGGAAGACCCCTCAAAGACCTCCAACATCAGATGATGAAAAAGGCGCGCCTGGCGGCCGGCTATAGGCGCAGACATCTCGAAGTGATCCTTTCACGCACTTTTTCACATTGGGGAAGGGCAGTTGCACGCCCAGGGCCCACAGGACATTTGAGGTGTTTGCTGAGCTTCGCCATGTTGAACAGTCTTTGTCCAGTGAACATTTCTTTCCACGGGTGTGAGAACATGTGCGAGAGAGAATGCATGTGTGTTTGCAGTTGTGGTTGTCTTCGTTGTCTCTGTGTTTGTGTTTGTTCGGATTTGTGTGTGTGTGTGTCAGTATCAGTGTTGGTGTTGGTGTGAGTGTGAGTGTTTGGGTTAGTCTTAGCGTTCGGGTTAGCGTTAGGTTGGTGTTGGGGTTCGTTTTTGTGGTTCGCTTTTTTGAGGGGCAGGTGCCTGTGACAGTCTATGTCTTTGCGTGCCGGAGCTCTATCTCTCTCAGTATTTATGTGTTTATGTGTTTATGTCAGCCTGGGAGTTTCTTCCACCTCACGTGTTTGGACATGTTGAGTTTACTGTCGCCGGTTGCTCCGGTCGGAGTCGCGGTATCTCAGGTGCCAGGTCTTGCCAAAACATGACTACCGTAGTCTTTTGCGATCGCTCTTCTTGAGCAGAGGTCCTCATGGCCATGCTTGGCCAGTTAAAAGAATTCTCCACCAGGCCAAAAAAGAAGCCACTTGTTTGGAGGGGGTAATGTTGGATAAGGACCCTGTTTCGGACTGTTGTCTTTGTTGGGTATTCTGTACTTCTCGGCTTTGGTGCTGAACCTTTTGAGTGTCCATGGCGCTGAAGCGCCACAAACTCATGGCACACCACCCCCCCCCTTTACTCGTTGGGGGGTTGGAAGGGAGCCGGAGCTGGGACCCGCTATCCAAATTTCCAGGGGTACCTTCCCCATTCTTTCCAGGGATCCTTCTTTCTAGAAAACCTCCGGAAACCCAGGGAAAACGTCTGTGAAGGAG
Organism: Effrenium voratum; assembly: GCA_963377175.1. Classification (NCBI taxonomy): domain Eukaryota; class Dinophyceae; order Suessiales; family Symbiodiniaceae; genus Effrenium; species Effrenium voratum. Next base: position 37,483 of record CAUJNA010000404.1, on the reverse strand, counting down.
AAAAGACCGATGGTTGAACAGAATGGAAAAGGAATCAACCCCTTGAACATTTGCTTGTAAAAAGGGAGCTAAGCAGCACCAGGAGTTCTGTAAGGACTTGGTCGTTTCGCCGCCAGCCCATTTTTTTCTTGCGTCCAAGGCGCGGGGCGGGGACTCACCAGCTTCTGCCAGCGGTTGTTGGAGCACCACCACTTCCGGGATACCACCTTGAGGCTCGACACGGGCTTGGGGCTTGGGGCTTGGGGGCTTTGGATGGCTTGGGCACATGTTCCTTGAAATTTGTGTGTGTGTGTGTGTGTGTGTGTGTGTGTGTTTTTGCATGTTCACATTTTCCGGTTTGCTTTTGTGTTGCTGGCTTGCTTTTTTGTGGTATGTTGTATGTGTTTGTATTAGTCGGAATGCTTTGAACTGACTGTTGCTGTATGTTGTTGAATGTTTTTGCAGTTTGTGAAACTAGAAGGCTTACGTGCGTTGATTTTGCTGGACATGAGTGGCAGTAATTGCACTTTTCCGACAACCCACTTGCTTGTGGCGAGCGAGCTGTGGTGGCTGCAGAATCAGGAGGGACAGACGGAAGGATGGAGGAGGAGGGAAGGAGGACGGAAAGGACGGAAAGGACGGAAAGGACGGAAAGGATGGAAGGACGGGGGAAGGAAGGAGAAGGAGGGAAAGAGGGAAGGGGGAAGGAAGGAGAAGGAGGGAAAGAGGGAAGGGGGAAGGAGGGAAGGACGGACGGCGGGACGGAAGGACGGACGGACGGAAGGACGGCGGAAGGACAGAAGGACGGAAGGACGGAAGGAGGGCAGGAAGGCAGGAAGGCAGGAAGGCAGGAAGGCAGGAAGGCAGGAAGGCAGGAAGGCAGGAAGGCAGGAAGCAGGACGGAAGGTTGGCATCGAGAGGGATGGGAAGCACGCCAGTAGCTTGGTGCAGCTGATCCCTTTTCCAACCCGAAAGTAGTCTCCCATGTCGGGTACGACCATGCTTTTGGGGTAACTTCCCCATTCCTTTTACGGATCCTTCTTTCCAGCAAAGCCACCAGCCGCCTAGGGATCTGGCCGCGTTTTCACTCAAAAAGCGAACAATAACGATGGTGAAACGAACGGGACTCCAACATCCTGGATCCCTAGACCCCCCATGAGATTTTCTGCGTTTAGATTGGAACATGAACCAGCCATATGCTGCAGGACGCCGTCGGCTGCCGGGGAGACTGCGATCCACGCGGCTGCGAAGCATGGCTGGGAGCGAGCCCCAGGGCTCCGGGGTGCAGTGCAGATCCCCCGCGCGCTCACGCCACTGGCGTGGAAAAGGTGGACGGCAACAAGGGGGCTGCGCATGGTCAACCCAGCACAGACGTCAAGGGGCTCTAAACTGATTGGAACCTGGTGCTTGAAAACGGGAAAACACAGGATTTCAGAATGCCCTCGTGAGTTGTTGGGCGGAGCTTTCTTTTGATTTCGCTTCATGTGCAAGGGTGAACACTGACCTACTTGAACTAGCTTGTCGGGTTGAGCTTGTTTCAATGCAAGGCCGCCGGCGATCAAAACCGCTATCAACCCAAGGACCGTGCTACTCAGGGGCGGCCGACTGATCAGTGAGAAATCAACTCGGTTTGGAGGGATTCCTTTGATTCGTTGGCTTCGCTGGATTCCACCCTCCAAATGATTTTTTTGGTGGGGTGCTCCCAAAATGGGATCAATCCCAAAAAGAAAGCTGGTTCCCTTTTTCTGGGGACCCCCCCCAAAAAAGGTGGTGGCTTTTCCTTTTGGTTCCTTTGAGCCAACCTAGGGCACCGAGCCAGCCCCTTTGAGGCGTCCACCCTGCTGGCGCTGCTGAACCATCCCCGGTCCAAGCGCTTGGCGGCGGCCAGGCGCCGGCCCCAAATCGGCCTGGCGCTGGATGCATATCATGCAAACAACTTACGCAAACCCGGCCCTAGTCGGCCACTTGTGAAGGGCAGGTTGGCACAGAAGGGAAGGTTGAATTTCTGGATGGGCGTCAGACATAGGGAGGGGTGCTTCTTTGCCGTTTGTTTTGTTTTTGATCCTGGGGCGGGGTTATGCTGAGGAGTGCTGCGGGTGGCACTGCCCTTCACTGCGCCGCCAAAGAAGGGCCGGCGTGCTCGGCAGTTGGGATGTGGGATGGTTTGGGTCGCGACGTAGCCAGCGTGTTCAGACTTCGTTTAGTTCCAAGCTTTCTTTGATGGCAATCCGTTGGAAGGGCTTGATCTCTGTGGTTCTTAGGGGAAGGATCAGGATTCGCCCACTGGCGCGAACAGGCGCAAGGAAAGTGTGCTCAGGGACATGGCATACTTGGGGGTTGCAGTGTGTGAGGACAAAGGGTCAGCACGCAGCTTCACATTGACCCCTGCCCCAAGCAACAGGGTATGTCCCAATTCATGCGCCGGTTTTCCTCAGCTCGCCGGGCAGGTGGCAAAACACATATTAATAATATCTCTTTGTATGTCAAGATGTCTAGCCACACCCCTTTTTCCTATGGTTGTCCATGACTGCCAAGCCGTAGTCGGCAGGCATGTGTTGTCGAATCCTAAAATTCAAACTTAAGCCCTAAAGCATGCTAGCCCTGAACCTACGCCCGAAACACTGCACCGTGTTGACCCTAAAACTTAAACCGACCCTGAAACCTGAACCAGAACCTGAACCCTAAACTGTAATGACCCTAAACCCGCTATCGAAACCTGACTATTTCATGGCCTCCGGCCTGGTTCCGCCGCCCCAAAAGGCTGGGGACAGACAGATACAAAAGCACAACCACAGACGGACACACAGGCACAGACACACACAGACACAGACAGAGACACAGAGACACAGACACACAGAGACGCAGAGACGCAGAGACAGAGACAGAGACAGAGACACACGCCGAGACAGATCCCAGATGACCCGAAGAGGTGCGTTTCCTTTTGTTCCCTTGGCTGTTCGCTTTTGTTGCCTTGACTGTGTGTTCCCTTTCTTGTCGCATACATCAGGTGAGGTGCCTTGAGTGAGAGTTCCCTTGACTTTGCTCGCCTTTGTTCCCTTGATTGTTTTCTTTGGTTGTGACTTTGTGTTCCCTTTCTTGTCGCATAGTCCGGAACGAATCCAGAAATGCAGAAATCCAGAGAAACCCAAAAAATCAGAGATCCAGAAACCTAGAGAGCCAGAAATCCTCAGAAATTTCAGAAATCCAGAAAAATCCAGAGATCCAGAGATCCAGAAATTCAGGAATCCAGTCCACGTATTTCCGGTCCTAGGGGGGACACAAATATACATACACATTAAACCTCTAGAAAAATACAAACAGAATCAACACAGAACACACCACCCCGATGCCAAAAGCATGGTCCATTCCGGACTGGTACTGATCCGCAGTGTTTTTTTTCACGTTTTTTGCTGAAGATACTGAGCCAGGCCAGCACCCCACACACGCGTGCCTGCACACATGCCTGCCACATGATAAGCACATCCGCTCCAGGGCAAATGCCACATGCAAAGCGCACCCGCTCAAGAGCACACGCCCAGCGCTGCACTCCTGCCTGCCAAATGAGAGAACTGCAGACATGCCTGTGCCTGCAAACATGATGGTCAGTACCAGCCCGGCGCGATCCATAAACTCCTTAGACCCTAAGCCCGAAATCGCAACTTAAGGCCTAAGCCGTGAACGCCCCAAACCGATAGTCCCCACCAAGAAGCCTGAGCCCTGTTGACTTTGCTTTCAACCCCAAATCTAAGCCCTAAAGCTTAACCGCGTGACCCCGAAGGAAAGCTTAAAGTCAGAACCGTGATGACCCCAAACCTCAAACCCCAAGCCAAACCTAAACCCTAAGCTGTTTTCACCCTGAAGCCAAGCTTTCAACCAAAGCTAAAACCCGTCCGCGTGCCCGTGTGCATGCGCTTGGTGTGCGCCCGCGCGTCCGAGTTGTGTCCCCGGGATCTTGCGTGCCTGTGTTCCCGTGTTGCGCGCGTGTGCCGCAACCCTGAGTGCCGTGAGCTTGGTGTGCCCCGTGTGCCCGCGTTGTGCCCGTGTGCTTTCGTGCCCGTGTGGCGTGCCCGTGTGCTCATGTGCGAGTCTGTCCGTGCGCACTGATCCCCATTACACAACCCTAAAAGGTTTTGTGTTTGAAAACGAGCCCCGGGCTGTGTTCGAAAATGAATCCAGTGCATGTGTGCGAACATGAGCCACAACCAGCATGGCCGCAACATGGCCGCAACTCGGCTTAAGCCGGAAGTTGTGTAGACTAAGATGGCCTCAACCTTCCGTAAAGGGGTTGGCTTAAATAAAGAATAAGCCTCGGTGAAAGTTGGCTCGAGGGGTTGCTTAAACTATTCCGCTTCGTTTGGCTGCATTTTTAAGCCAATTGAGCCGTCGAACCCTGGCAACCCGTGCGGAGCGGGCGCAGCTGCAGAGAACGGCGAGCGAACGGCAGCCATCGCGATCGAGCTGAGGCATGCCATGGCAGTAAAGCCCGCGCCTTATGTGACGAGGTGCAGGGGTCCAGCTGGTGGAAGTGTTCCTCGTCTTTTTCCTTTTTGTTTGGGGGGGGGAGGGGTGGGGGGCGGGGGTTCAGAGGTTTCGATTTCAAGAGGGGGTCGTTTGGTGCTCCTCTACTTGGCTCTCGTGGGCCTGCATTCAAAAAGGGAGTGTAGGTGTTTTGGTTGCAGTCGGGATCCGCGAGCAACCGACAGAATTGGCCCAGAATTTGGGAGTACACAGTTAAAACAAAGTGCCCCTTGCCCATAGGGTCAAAGCATCACCGGGGGCGTTTTTGATAGAAGAAGATCGGAGCAATCACTAGCCAGTGGATTTGTTTGAGCGACTCAGTACTTCGCACGTGGCTGTTGCGTGGGGTAAATGCCAGTCATGCCAGTACAAGGCTTTAGCTTTCACAGCCCTTGCCAAACGGCTTTTGCTTGATCTTTCGCGAAGCTGCTCAGAATTTTCAGCCCCTCGATTCCTTGCGTTCTCGGGGTCAAATGCAATTTGCCGCCTGGTCACCAAGGGCGCTGCTGGACTGCCCTGGCTTTGAGGCCAATATGCAGGACATTGGGGGGGGGGGCTGCCATCTTCCATCGACTCGTAGAAGTTCTCCAACAAAAACGCAGCCTGACACAGAGTGTTTGCAAATAGACTGAGTGTCCATCATACGAGGGGAAGGTTCTGCGGGGACCCCTAACTTGTCGGATGTTGGCTGGTCCAGTTTTGGAATTGCGCGAAAGGAGCTGGCGAATACTCTGGGTTTATTTTGTTTTCTTGCCACCCGTTGGTTTTTGACAAACCTACCGGGTGTTTGGTGGTTTTAGGGCGTAAAGCGGCAGGTTGGCTTCCTCTTGGCAGTTTCTTTGCTCGAACCCTTCTTGAGCGGTCGATTTGGCTCCGAAGAGACGTGAGGCCCCTCTCCCCCATCCCCAGCCTTCCATGAACCTTCCTGACGGGGGGGGGGGGCGTGCAGGGGACATGCCGAGAGTTTCCCCCATTTCTCTTGAACTCCTTTGCTGCAAAGCTCGATTCTTCTGCATAGATTCTTCTGGATGGGGCTGGCCCTCGTGGTATGTTGGGCCATTTCCACTCGACTTCGGGCCCGCGTGCTTGGGTTTGTCCATGACGTTGCCGTAGCGAAGCCTGTCAAGAATCCATGAGTTGCTGACTCAAGAAGATTTGCAGACGCGCTCAGATGTCAGCCCATAGGATCTTTAATGCGGGTAGTTCCTCTTCAGGCAGTCAGCATGCCATTGCTTGACCAGCTCGTTTTCTGTGGGGGTCCAGGATCCTGCATCCAGCATCTAGCAGTTTGGTGAAGCACGTGTTTGCAAAGGACCGCAACCCAACTTGTTCTTCTTGTTTTGTTTTTTGGGGAGGTCATGTACCCAGAGAAGCGCGCAAGAGTCAAACAACAAATCAATAAACTGGCAGGCCCTGCCTATCGAACCAGCAAGTGTCGCTGAGAGGGTCCAAATATCCAACAGTATGGTCCGTTTGAGCCGGGACCCACTAAGTTTCAGCCACAAAAAACCATGCGACGAGCCCTGAATAATTTTCCCCACCTCTTGGGATGTTCTGGTGATGCTGACAGCTCGACAGGATCATGGTGGTCACACCGCCCTTCACCTGGCGGCAGGTTGGGGCCCAAAAGCGCAAGTCGCATGCCAGGCATCTCAAAAGATGCCATAGCAGGTCCTTAGGCCACTACTCCCTGCTAGGACGAGCAGGTGCACCTCCCTTTTTGGGTGTGCTAAGTCAGACACTCCAGGGCAGCATCCCTGCGCTTTGGGAAGGTCCGCTCGCTCATCCAGTGTTCTGAGCTGGCTGAAGATAGGCTCACCTGCCTTTGGTGGTGTTTCGACAATCTCTTCAACCAGTTCCAGTTCCAAAGGGTGGCCCGCAGACGACAGTTTTTTGTTGCCAGGCCTGGGTCGGTTCTTTGCGCCTCATACCCTCCGAACGTTCTTTGAGGCTGCTACTCACCGCCTTCCCTCAGGTCAAGGGGTAGAAAAAGCAGAGCTCAAAACGCCTGCGTGGCCAGCTTTGGCATGATCTATTTGGAGTTGGCATGCTTTTGAGCGCCATGTGCCACGGGCTGAGGCCAGGGGCATGCAATGGCCCTGCTGGCATTTTTGAGCCGAGGCTTTTTGCCAGGCACGGACAGAATCCACTTCAAGCCGTGAGGCTGAAATGCACCAGCTACCCGCCGCTTGCGGCTGGTGGATTTTCTCCATCCGCAGGGGTGTTTTGCCACAGTGCAGTTTTTTCCCCAACATGCCCCGGTCCAAGAGGGTGGGGAGTGCCGGCCAAGATGCTCCACATGCTGCCGGAACCCACGGGAGATTTTTTTGATTGGTGTTTCTCAAATACTTTAGAGCCTCCGGCTCAGTCCGCCGACATTGTCCTCTCCCTTTTCTCCTTCTTCCTCTCTTCCTTGTCTCCCTTGTGTGCTCTCCCTCCCTCTGCTCCCATCCTCCCCATCCCCCCAAGCCTCTCTCTTCCCAATCTCCCTCTCTCGTATGTATGCATGCATGTACATAAGTATGTATGTATGCATGTATGTATGTATGTATGTATGTATGTATGTATGTATGTATGTATGTATGTATGTATGTATGTATGTATGTAATGTAAGCAAGTAAGTAAGTAAGTACCTAAGTAAGTATGTATGTACGTAATGTATTTATGTATGTATGTATGTATGAATGTAATGTAATGTATGTATGTATGTAATGTATGTATGTATGTAATGTATGTATGTATGTATGTATGTATGTATGTATGTATGTAATGTAATGTAATGTAATGTAATGTAATGTAATGTAATGTAATGTAATGTAATGTAATGTAATGTAATGTAATGTAATGTAATGTAATGTAATGTATGTATGTATGTAATGTATGTATGTAATGTATGTATGTATGTATGTATGTATGTATGTATGTATGTATGTATGTATGTATGTATGTATGTATGTATGTATGTATGTATGTATGTATGTATGTATGTATGTATGTATGTATGTATGTATGTATGTATGTATGTATGTATGTATGTATGTATGTATGTATGTATGTATGTATGTATGTATGTGTATGTATGTATGTATGTATGTATGTATGTATGTATGTATGTATGTATGTATGTATGTATGTATGTATGTATGTATGTATGTATGTATGTATGTATGTATGTATGTATGTATGTATGTATGTATGTATGTATGTATGTATGTATGTATGTATGTATGTATGTATGTATGTATGTATGTATGTATGTATGTATGTATGTATGTATGTATGTATGTATGTGAATGAATGAATGAATGCATGTATGTATGTAATGTATGTATGTATGTATGTATGTATGTATGTATGTATGTATGTATGTATGTATGTATGTAATGTATGTATGTATGTATGTATGTATGTATGTATGTATGTATGTATGTATGTATGTATGTATGTATGTATGTATGTATGTATGTATGTATGTATGTATGTATGTATGTATGTATGTATGTATGTATGTAATGTATGTATGTATGTATGTATGTATGTATGTATGTATGTATGTATGTATGTATGTATGTATGTATGTATGTATGTATGTATGTATGTATGTATGTAATGTAATGTAATGTAATGTATGTATGTAATGTAATGTAATGTAATGTAATGTAATGTAATGTAATGTAATGTAATGTAATGTAATGTAATGTAATGTAATGTAATGTAATGTAATGTAATGTAATGTATGTATGTAATGTAATCAATGTATGTATGTATGTATGTAATGTATGTGTAATGTAATGTATGTATGTAATGTAATGTATGTATGTAATGTATGTATGTATGTAATGTAATGTATGTATGTATGTATGTAATGTAATGTAATGTAATGTATGTATGTATGTCAATGTATGTATGTAATGTATGTATGTATGTATGTATGTATGTATGTATGTATGTATGTATGTATGTATGTATGTATGTATGTATGTATGTATGTATGTATGTATGTATGTATGTATGTATGTATGTATGTAATGTAATGTAATGTATGTAATGTATGTATGTATGTATGTATGTATGTAATGTATGTAATGTAATGTATGTATGTATGTATGTATGTATGTATGTATGTATGTATGTATGTATGTATGTATGTATGTATGTATGTATGTATGTACATGTATGTATGTATGTATGTATGTATGTATGTATGTATGTATGTATGTATGTATGTATGTATGTATGTATGTATGTAATGTATGTATGTATGTATGTATGTATGTATGTATGTATGTATGTGTATGTAATGTATGTATGTATGTATGTATGTATGTATGTATGTATGTATGTATGTATGTATGTATGTATGTAATGTATGTATGTAATGTATGTATGTATGTATGTATGTATGTATGTATGTATGTATGTATGTATGTATGTATGTATGTATGTATGTATGTATGTATGTATGTATGTAATGTATGTATGTATGTATGTATGTATGTATGTATGTATGTATGTATGTATGTATGTATGTATGTATGTATGCATGCATATGTATTTCCCGCAAAAAAACACGGTTTTTCCAGCGTTTTCGCAAAGAGGACGTCCAAAAACATTGAGTTTTTCCAGATTTTCGGCAAAAGGATGCAGGAAGCCCAAGCCAGCAAAAAAGCCGGCAGGGGGAATCGAGCCTGGGACCCCTGTTTTGCGACACCGGCTCCCCGAAGACTACGTTTAGTGGAACGTCATCAAATTGCCGCGCGGTACGTGGGGGACCCCCCCCCCCCCCCCAAAAACCTACGTAATAGACGTCGGGCGGGGGGGGGGGGTTAGGGGGGGGGGTTATCCTCTATCCTCTAGTAAGCATCCGACACGCCGAGCAATGTCGGCGGATATGGACGTCTTAAGAGGCTGCTCTCCTTTTGCTTTTCCTCAAGAATCATTAGCCCCGGTTTTGAGAAATGAGCTGATAGCTTCGTTAGTTTTTGGTGAGACTGCCCACAGTCTCTTTTATTTGGTTTAGAAAACCTCCAGGAACCAGGAAAAACGGGTCCGGTGGTTGAAAAGAACGATGGTTGAAAGGAATGGAAAAGGACTCAACTTGGTTGACGTTGGAAGGGGAGCAAAAATTAAATTTTAGCAGTTAAGTGGGATTTCCCACTAAACAATAATAAGCCAAAATGTATGTTTCCCCAACAACAACCATGTCAACCCCCTAGAAACTTGGGCGATTGCACTCGAAAGACATCTGCATGCTCGACACAGCGAGCGACACGACTTCGTACTTGCGAGGATTGCCAGCGCTTGCGCTGGCCCGCTGGTTTGGGGCCCGTCACGCTTGGGGACCCGCAGCAGACACCAAACAGGAAAGCACCTTGACTGGTCTCCCAAACCAAAGCAGTAGCGTCATCAAGGAACGAGCTAGAAAGATTCGGGTCCCTGGACAGAATGGAAAAGGTAGCCCTAGAAAATTGTTGTCTGGAATTCGCACATTGGCATGGAGAGACCAACCCAGTCGCCGGCCAGGTCTGTACCTTGCTTCTGGCCTGGAGCTTACAGTCTGGCGCATCTTGACGGTATCTTTGGTGTTATTGTAAGGGGGTAACTATAGGGAGACCACGCATTTTGAGGTGCCTGCCATGTTGAGACAAAAATGCAGTTTGCCATTTGCTCCATGTCTTTCTAGGGGTTGATTCCCCGTTCTTTTGAGCCATCGTTCTTTTCAAGAACCGATTCCGTTTCCAGAGAGCCCATGCCTTGCATTGGGGATGGACGGGTCTGATCCATGTATCCAGGTCTTTCTCGCTTGGCCGTTTTTGAATCCAAGCGGGAATCCACCGGTGTATCAAAACGACACACCATGCTTCCGTTTGCTTAAGAATCTTTGATATGTCTTCTCTTGCTTTTAAAAAGGGATTCTATCACTGTTGGACGTATTTATTTTTTTGTTCCAGGGGTATGTTTTATTCTCCCTTCTTGGTTTTAAAAAGGGAATCTGTTTTTCCAGGGGACGAAGAAGCAAATGGTGCAACCCAAGGCCAGTCCGAACTTCACTGCTGCAGACTGCAAGGACCGGTGGCTCTGGGCCTTTTCCATGGGAAAAGAGTCCCCGCACTTCTGACACGGCGAGCTCACCGAATAAACAGGGCCCACCAGGAATGCCCTGCGCAATGGCTATTTCAGGCTCTGGGAAATTTTAATGGAGAGCACCCTCTCAAATGGTTGGTGGACATAGTGTCCACCAAGGGGTTCCCTATTCTTAAAGTTCATATCCAAATTGCGACAGTTGCAGGTCGGATCGCTTGGTGAGTCTGGAACCGTCCAACTTGATGTGTAATCTGCTTAGCAATCAGGTTAGAACCATGGTTACAAGTTGAACAAAAGGAGTCTTTGGACATATAACCTTTGTTCTATCCCACTCGCTAAGCAGGTTGTACATCCAAGTGGGGCCAAAAGCAAAAGGCTTCCGCCCGGTACCAACCTTGCCAACTTGCCTAGGGCTGAAGCCCAGAGATGTGCCTAGGGCTGAACTCCCGGCATGTGCGCATCGCGTGAATGGGGCCAGCCGCAGCGCGAGAGGCAACGAAGGCGGTCCTAAAACATCCAAGTTGGCAAGCGATCGACCTTCGCCGTCCAAAACGAAGGCCCTTAAACAATTTCCAGCAATGCCTCGACCTTCGGCTTGCGTTGACAGAGCCCAGGAGTACGAGAGGTGGCAAGGCTTCAGCTTTCCAGCTTGGGGCTTTGCAAAACCTAGCTGTGCCAGTTCGTTGGCCCGCGTTTTCCCAGCCTTTTCACAACCCGCCTGGTTGAAGGCATGGAATTGCCTGTCTTTGGACTTTGGTTCCAACATGAATCCGGCTGGAAGCGACAAGTGGAACCCTACTTCGAGCCCCAAACAAGCTGGAAGTGATCCCAGCAAAAGCTGCTAGGATGGAGTCAGGGGATAGTTCATCTGTTTCAGGGCGGTCGTGGATTACCTCAAGTCCATTTCCACGGCCTTGCCCTGTGCCACATATCCCAGAGATCCTATGGTGTCCTTTCCTTTTTTACAGAGGTCTCCGTACATCAACCCTCCCATCGTTGCCATGGAACCTGCCTGGGGGTGTTCGGTTACCATTTTTCCGGAAGCCCTTCAAAATGGCTGGGCCTTTCCTCCATGGCTATCTGCTGTTGGACGTTTCACCATAGGCACATGGTTGTCGTTGGGAAACATTTTACCTGTTTGCTTATTGTGGTGTAGTGGTTGAACTCCAACCACTTAACTGCTAAAATTTAAGTTTTTGCTCCCCTTCCAACGTCAACCAAGGGTAGGTACAAGTAGTAAAGGGACCAAGGCCATGTGTCAATCAACCCCTCCGCTATGGAGCTAGAACCTGCCGGGTTGGGCAAATGTGACAAAAAGAAGCAAACTCCCAGTGCCCTTCAAAAAAGTCGAAGTCAACAGGGGCATCGTTGAAATGAACTTTTAGTTGAACTCAAGCAACTGATCATGATGTTTGCAGTGTTTGCCTAGGCTTGCCCATCATACATTTGAAATACTGGCTGGTTGTAAACCTGTTTGCAGTGCTTGGCCCAGTCCCCCGTGGATGGCCCATTCCGCGACCTGATCTCAGGACTGGAAGGGTTTCACGGCCTTGCACTGCGCGGCCGAGCAGGCCATGGAGGAGGCAAGCCGCCAAGAGTCTTTCGGGGAGGTGGGCCAGGTGGGCCAAGGTGTTCTTTTGACTGGCAACTTGGATCCGTTTGGTGGTTTTAAATGTCAGATCTTCGTCTTTTTGCAATTTTAAGGTGAGTTTCTCTCGGTGATATGTCATGAAATGTGGGGAACCATGTGGGCGGGGTACTTTTCTTTTTCTTTTTTTTGCTTGGGGGGGGTGGGGTCAAGCAAGACCCGTTCACAGGACGCATGTTTGGCCATGTCACCTTTTACCATCTGATTTAGAAGCCCAATCCTTGCGAAGTACGCTTTTTTGTCTCACGTTAAACTTTTTGGAAAGGCCATTTTAGTGGTAAAATCAACAGTTTGGACTTCTTTTTTTGAATCCCAATCCACTCCGGAAGTGAGTTGGGGGGGGGGGAGAGGGTTTAAGCAAGACGCGTTCCAAGGACGCATCGCTCCAAGCCTTGCAAAGTACGCGTACTTAAACAGGGCTCCTTAAAAGATACATTTTGCCCATTTGAAACATGGCTTTTTCCACAAAATTAAAAGGGAAGCCATCATTGACAAGGCAATGTTCGGGTGTACAATGTAAGGATCCCTGGTAAAAGGTCCGCCAAAACGGGAAGTCTGTCAGCTCTTAGGCCTGCAGCGCCTTGCTGGGCAGCCCCCGCTTCCGCCAGGCCGGGGGCGTATTTTCTCGCGGGCAAAACGGATACTTGTGAAAAGGGCGGGGGCTGGTTGCCAGGCCTTCTCCCTCAATGTTCTTGGCATGTTTTTGTTTTTTTTGTTCATGTTTAGTGGGTGGCTGCAAACGAAGCTTTTTTGCTCACATGCCGGCTTGGAAAGTGGGGACGGTTTTCTTTTTGTCAGGTACGGCTCCCTTTTTTTTTTGGGGGGGGGGGGGGTTGGCGACTGGTTTTGGCCACAGAGTGACCGTGTTCTTCAAAATGAGAGATCCATGGCTTTTAATTAATGCGTAATTCGTCGTGGGGCACTACAACAAAGAAAACCTCTACCACTTCTCACTTTGAACAGCCCACACACACATGCTGCTTTGGGAGGCTCCTTTTGATACCACTCCGTTTCAAGTATATTCGCGAACACTCCTTTTGCTAGGCTGACATGCCACACAAGCACGTGAACGTATTGCAGGCTCCCACTTCTTAAAAAAAAACACCCCCGAACCCGCCTTCGTCGCGCAGCTCACTTGCATGCTTGGGCTCCCGTATCGTTTTGTTTGGCAGTTTTTGGAACCCAACGTGGGAACGACCCCCCAAAGCAATTCTGCTGACCATTGCCCAGTGCTTGGCCGTCTTTCGGCACGCTGTTCAGGTACTGGCGACGCAGCAGCTGGGCGGCAAGCGCATGCGCACGCAGATCAGCAGATCGGAGAGTGACCCAGGGTCAAAAGGCTGTTGGCCTTGCAGATGGGAGCCTGGGCGGCCCAAAATTCGGAGCTTTCCACGAGCAAAAGGGGGAGGAGTCTGTCGACAAAAAGAAATGAAGGGAACCCAAGGAAACCAGAAGGACATCGCCTCGGGCGCCTCAAAGTTTCGAGCTTTTCAAAGGAACCCCCCAATTTGTGATGCGTTTTTTTCAAAAAAAGAAAGCCAAGGAAACAGGCAAAGGAAGGCCAAGAAAACAGGTAGCCAAATTTTCCGTGTTTTTCCCTGTATTTCCTGGGTACCTGAGAGTCACTGGACCCCGGCCCGGCCAAGGCAAGAGGGGCTCACGGCCCTGCAGCTGGCCCAAAGCCGGGGGCATGCGAGAAGCCCGGAGCGATGCTATGAACCGACTCCATGGAAGGTGAGTCAGGTCGTTGGGACGGGCACAGGGGGTTACGGCACCAAGACAGCACAAGGACATTCTTAAGGAAGCGAAAAAAAGAAAGCCGGAGAATCGCCAGAAACCCCCCCTTGCCCCCACCCCAAACCGCAGGTTGAATTTCTGTTGAACCAAGTGCTGCCCAACAGTGCGAATCGGGGAGCTGCGGACTGCTAGAAGTCATCTATGATTTGGAAAATGGGGTGTGGTTGGAATCTGATTGTTGCTGGGGGGGCGGGGTGGGTGGGTGGGCGAAAGCTGGGGCTGAAATTGAAATAGTTTTCCCAGAAAACCAACGCAGTTGGGGTCCAACAACTGGGTGTGGCTCAAAATTAACAAGCCAGGGATACGCAGTTACCAAGGTGCCATTTTGGTACATCGTTTTTTTGAGCCACAGCCAAATCCACCCCCCAAACCTGCGGGAAGAAAAGAAGAGGCGTCCACCTGCCGCTTGCTGCGGCTGCACCCGGCCTTCGAGCCGCTCGGATGTTTTGAGAACGGGGTGGTTTTGCGACGGGGTGTCTTTTTTTTTTTTGGGTTTTTGTGGGCTGTTGAAAGGCAAGTTCGGAAGATGCTTGCCTCTGTGGTTTTCCAGCTGGGGATCAGGAGTGGCCAAGGCCTCATTTTGTACTGCCCGGTCTTTTTTTTCTCTTTTCCTCAGCGGCCCCTGGGCGAGCTAATTTGGTATTGGCTGCCATGGCACGGGTCAAAGCAATTTGCCCAGATTGCATGGGGCTGTGGTTTGACGGCTTCAAGGGAAAGCAACAAAAACGGCTTTTTCAGGATGCCCTACATATGCATATGTATGCGTATGCAGTATGTATATTTGTATATACGTATCCCATGGTTGTCAACCCCCCCCCAAAAAAAAAATAAATAAATAAAAAAACAAGAACGCACCCAACACGAGCCTTGTTAGCCCGTAATAGGCATTTTAGTCGTAATTGGGATGGGATGGGGGGGGGGGGTATTGGGACCAGAGGCACGCGCACACGCACACATACATATAAATATATGGTACCCCCTCCCCAAAGATCGACCATTTTCTGTGTTTTATCTCTGGTGACACATCCCAGAATCTGCAAGGTCTCGGGCTTCTGGCTTCCCAACTTCATCTTGCATCTGCCTTTTGGCTGCACAGGATGAACATGTTGAAAAAACCCGATGAAATCAAAAAAGTCAAAAAATAAAGACAATCAGGGTCCTGGGAGAGAATGAGAATCTCGGAAAGTGAATAAACCTCGAAGAAAAAAAAATGAATAAAAAAAACAAGGTCCTGGAGCAGAATGCCCAGACCCAGTGACTATCTCTCTCAAGGCCTTGATTTTTTTGATTTTCTCGAGGTTTTTCATTTTTCCAGATTCTGACCTGGGCATTCTCTCCCAGGACCCTGATTTTTTTTGTTTTTTTTTGTTTTTTTGATTTCTTCGAGGTTTTTGCAGCTTCATGGGTTTCTTGCCTTTCGCCCCTGAGCATCTTCCTTGCAGTGTTGGAGCTTTGGCGTACAGAGCTGCAGTTTTGCAGCCCTGCCAAGTCTGTATTGCAACCAAGGCCTGCGGTGTTGGAACTCTTGTTGGAAATGCCTTGCTTGCCTGTAGTTTGGCAGCCTTGCCAGGGCAGCAGGGAAGCCTGCAGTGTTGAAACTTTGGCAGGTGAGGCGCTCAAGCCTTGCAGTGGCCTTAGTGTTCAACTCTTGCCAAGTGGGTTGCAGTTTTGAGCTGGAACCCAGTTTGGCAGCTTGCTTGGGCAGTGTGCTGGAAGTGCCAGTTTGGTGGTGGAAGTCTTGTAGCAGGTGGCAAGAACCCTTGCCAGGGTATTGAAACTTGGCAGGTTGGCAGGTTGCAGTTTTTTGCAGCCTTTCCCTGCAGATTGGCAGCCTTGCTGGAAATTGTGGAATGTTGCGCTGGGCCAGCAACCAGATTGGATTGGCAATTTTGCAACCTCCAGGTCTGTAGTTTGGCAGCCTTGCTTGGGAAGTCTTGCAGTGTTGAGTTGGCAAGAGGTTGTAGTTTTCAACCTTGCTCTGCAGTTTAGCAGACTGCTTGGCAGGCTTGAAAAGCCTTGCAGTTGGGTGTGCCTGCAGTGTTGGAGCCTTGCAGTTTGGATTTTGCAGCCTTATTTCTAGTTTGGCAGACCTTGCAGCAAGTGGGAAGCCTGCAGTGTTGAAACTTTGGCAGGTTGGCAAGGTTGGCAAGGGCTGTAGTTTTGCAACCCTGCAGTGTTGGAGCCCTTGCAGGTTGGCAATTTTGCAACCTTGCCAGGGCCCTGCAGTTTAGCAGACTTGCTTGGAAAGTCTTGCAGTGTTGGAGCTGGCCCTGCAGTGTTGGAACCTTGCAGGTTGGCAATTTTGCAACCTTGCCAGGTCTGTAGTTTGGCACCTTTGCTTGGGCAGTGCTTTGGCAGGTTGGTAGGGGTTGCAGTTTTGCAAAGCCTTGCAGTGTTGGAGCTGAAGCCCTGCCAAGTCTGTTTTGCAACCAAGGCCTGCAGTGCCTGCAGTTTAGCAGACTTGCTTTGCCAGGTCTGTAGTTTGGCAGCTTTGCTTGGGCAGTGTCTTGGAAACTCTTGAAGTTTTGAAACTTCAGGTTGCCAGGGGCTGCAGTTTTGCAAAGCCTTGCAGTGTTGCAGCCCTGGCAGGTGCGCAATTTTGGCAACAGTCCTCAACAACACTGCACTTGAATGTCGACCCCAGCATATGCACATCTGTTTCTTGCAATAATGCAACGCATCTTCCTCAAAACGCAGAAAATGGTCGATCTTTGGGGGGGTAGCAAATATATATATATATGTATATTTTGGTAGGACCCCCCTCCAATGTATGTTTTGCAACATAGACATGTGGTGGCCACGTTTGGCAAAAACCTTGGTATTGGACGGGGGTCCTAGCATTTTGTTTGTGCAGACAAAAGCACAATATGTACCTATGTCCTGTTTAAGTAAGCGAGGGTGTTTGTTGCCCAACCGCTGTCTAGCATTGAAAAAGTCGGTTGGCGACCCCTCCCAACCAGGTTGTTTGTTGCATGTGCCCTTCGTTTGAAAGCGGACTTATGTTGGAAGGCCTGTTCCTTCCAGATGGGAGTAGCGATGCTGCGGTAAAATCCTCTTCGGGTATAAAAGTCATGAATGATAATGATTCGCCCAGGTATCATGGTTTGTGGACCTGCAAAGGAGCCAAGAAGAAGCCAAACACTTTTTGGGGTTCCCCCCCCCGTTTCTGGGATTGGCTCCAGGGCGTTTTGGACGGATCTGTCAACTTGGGCTCCGTCTCAGGACTTCCCAGCCAGAGGCGGGGCTTTGCTTCGCCGCGTTTCAGAATTCCAGGGGCTTCATCCGTTTCGTTAGGTTTTCGGCTTTTTAGTTGGATCTGAGGACAGCCCTGTTTTGCTTTGGCATTTGGGTTTTGGCCTGAACCACCCGAAAAGCCCCGAAATTGCTGGAAAGTCACCTAAATGTCCGAATCGCCAATTAACATTCAAAGCCCTTGCCGAAGGGGGGCTCCTTTTAGAATTAATCAACTACCGCAAGGATTTGTGCATACCCTTTAAGGAAAAAGTGTACTGCTCCGGTTTAAAAGTTGATCCATGTTCACAGAAGAGCTCCGACCGGCGGTCCGATGGGGAAGTCGTACGTCCAAACCACCGGTCACCAAGCCACCCACCCAGTCTTTCCATTTTCCTGGTTTTGTAGAAGCCCCCCTATTGGCCGTATCACTAGGTGGCCCTTGGGGTGAAGGTGAGAAAATATGAGCCTGCAAGAAGGCAGGCAACGTGTTGTTTGACACGCCTGCAATCAGTGCGTATGCGGTGCAGCCAGGCAACCCCACCTCAACACCCAGAAGGGCACGTGGCAATTGCCCACCGTTGTTTCGCTCTCTCTCTCTCTCTCTCTCTCTCTCCTCTCTCTCTCTCTCTCTCTCTCTCTCTCTCTCTCTCTCTCTCTCTCTCTCTCTCTCTCTCTCTCTCTCTCTCTCTCTCTCTCTCTCTCTCTCTCTCTCTCTCTCTCTCTCTCTCGTCGCTCTCTGTCTCTGCTGGCTCAGCATAGGCACGCATTCCAACGCACAGCTGTGCTTAGCTTCTTTGCGGCTATCCAGGGTGCGTCAGCTGGTGTGTGCTTGAACCACAGGTGTTGCAATCTACAAGGGCCGATTTCTAAGAAACAAATGCACCAACCGGTCTTTTGGAGCGGGCATTTGGCCGGCAACGCGCGGTTTCAAGTGGTTCTTGCACGGCATTTTTTTGGTCCCGGCTGGAGGTACCCATGCAACTGAGCGGAGTAAACCGGTTTATAGGACGCTCAGTTTGGGCACGGCGTGGGGGATGACGGATGGATCCAAAGCGCAGCGTTTGATACGTGATGGGGGTCTTTGGCTCCGAATCGAATTTTCCCAAACGCCTCCCAAGCCCAGAGCTGAGTTCTCGTCGGCACAGCTCCCGATTCGGGTTTAGTCATGCCCTTTGGCCCAAATTGGTGTGTTTTTTTGTGTGGGTAATTCCTCTTTTTGGTTGGATTTAAAGGGACCCTGAACGAAACTCACGCATTTTGGGGGGTCCCCTTTTTTTTAAGAGACTCCCAAACAGAGGAAATGGCGCCATCTACTTTCTCCTGGGTGTACCGCATGCCAGGTGAAGAGCAGCCTCGAGATCATGTGCCTCGAGGGCATGGATGGGTGGCAACCTCCAACTAAAAGCGGGGCCCCCTCCGGATTAGGACGCTTCTTTGGACCAATCAGAGATTAACATTGTTTCTTTGGAAAGTGGTATGGACCCCCCTAAAAGCGTGAGTTTGGCTTGCAGAGGCGAACTTGCCCCCAAGCAGGCAAAAAAGGACTACCGTGCAAGCAAGTAGCGGTCTTGGGCTCTGGCTTGACTCAGGCGTCAGCCTTGCTTTCGGCCGGCATCGGGCCAAGAATGCTTTTGAAGCAATTCCTCATTTGGCTGTGGGTCAAAACCAATGGTACCATTTTGGGGTAGGCGCACCACCCATTGTAGTCTATTTAGTGGGGATTGGGATGTTCACTGGGGGTACAGGCCATTTAGCATTCGATCTTTGGCAACCCACGGTCCTGATTCTGCATTTGGGATGCGCCTGAGCCATGCTGTCCCCTAGTGCCCTCCAGCCTCCAGCCCAATTTTTTTGATACGTAAGCAAGAGCATTGCTTCTCGCAGGCTTGGACTTCTTGTAGGGTGTGGCAACCCAACTCAGGGCGCTTCCCCCCAAACCCGGGGCCCGCAACTGATTAGTGCGCTTGGGTTTTTTGGCTGGGGGCTGCAGATTGTTTTTGGCCGCCCAAGCGGTTCTCTGCAGGCTGCGCATGTCGCCGTGCTGCACTTGGGCAGGGCCAGCTTTTTGTTGGCTGATGCGGATTTATGTTCAATCAGAGCCCCCCCAAACAAAAGAGGCTTGGCTTTGGGGTTTCCATTTCGAAACGGACGCCCAAAAAAGTCTATCCTCAACAGCAACCAGCCCATTTCAGAAGCCCAAAAGTTTCCACTGGGCAATCACATGGCTGTGGGTCAAAACCAACGGTACCATTTTGGGGTAGGTGCACCACCCATTTTAGCCTATTTTAGCGGTTGGATTGGGATGTTCACTGGGGGTACGATTTGGGTTTTGATTCATGGTCACATGTCAAAAGCGCGGCTCCAAGTTGCTGGGAGGCTTCTGGCAGAGGCCACCTTTGGGTCTCATCAAGGTCCATGGAAAGGCCGCCAGCCGTATGGGACATCCTGTCTTTTCGCTCTTTTTGGGGCTGCTTTGAAGGGAATGCCACATGGATTATTGCCCTTAGACAAGGCCCCGTCGCGAGGACTAAAGACAACTGTTGGCGCCCAGATTAGTAAACCTTGCGGGTTAAACGATTAGAAGGACGCAGTGAAACGAGCATGCTTCATCCCTCTGCCAGAAAGGCAAGAATATCCCAGCCTGTACCAAGCACTGGCTGGGAGAATTGCTTGGAATTTTGCAACTGCCTTAAGTAAGTTTGCCATGTGAACCAGTCTGCTTGCAGCTTGCTGATAATGAGCAAGAATCTCAATGAGCCCAGAATCAGACATACCCGAAATATGAACCCAAACATGCGTCGCTGCCGCAAATTGCATGCTATGCATGGGGATGGCGGCCGTTTCTCCGCAAAGGTGTGCGGGGTGCTAACACTTTGTGTTCGCCCCTCGCTGTCTTGCAAGACCCCGTGGACCACCGAATTCCGCTTCTTGCCAGTTTGCCCAATTCAGAAATGCAAGGAGGAGACAGACAACCATGACGACATCCAGGCCCATAGCCATGCCACACCCATACCCACACACCAATACGCCCCCCGCACACACGCAGCCGCAAAAAAACCCAACACAAAGACAACACAATGCAACAAAACACAACAAAACACAAAAACACACAAACACGAAAGCACAAACACAAACAAGCAAACAACCACACACACACACACACAAACCACAGGCGCGCACTCACGCACGCACACACACAAACCATACTGTTGCCCGTACCTGTACCCATACCCATACCCATGCCCATATTTTTATACCCACCTTCACCCCCACACCCGCGCACACACACAGCCACGATGCGCATACTCGCGTACCTTCACTCACGCATACACCCATGTGCAACTAAAACGAACACACAAAGCGCGCAGACACGTGCTTCCATTCTCAAATATATGCACATATGCACATGCTCACTTCCTGTGCTCCTGGACTTTAAGCTTTTTGGGAAGACCATTGTAGTGGCAATTGAAAAGTTCGGACTTCTTTTGATCAATCCTGGAAGTGAGCGTGCATGCTGAGATGGAACACGCACCAACCAAGCCTCCCAGTAGCCCAACATTGACGCAGAGCCATGGCCGCGCGGTTGAAGGCCCTTGGGCTCGACACTGGGTTCATCAAGCTGACATGGCGGTGTAAAGGGAACCCACCCCAAGTCATGTCCAGAACCCCGCGAAAAAAATGCGGGCCGAATTTGGCGTGACGGCGAAGAAAGTGAGGCCCGGGCCAACTGGCGCGTCGGAAGGGATCGGGACACCAACAAAGCCCTTCCAGTTTCTTATGGATGTGGGATTTGGGTGCATCGGCCGTAATCTGTAACTTTCCCCACATGCAGACCCCATATTTAACACCCAGAGAAGCGGCTTTCTCACCTCGCCGATGAGTGGCAGTCTCGGGCGCTTGAATTTGAGCATGGCTTTTTGCTCCTCCTGGGGCAAGGTCACCAGGTCGCCTTCTGCCGGGTCATTTGTTTTCCTTCTTCTTCCACAACAAAAGGGCTTGCACTGTGATGCGTTCTTCGTGAACCTCATGCGCCAGCCAGCAAAGCACAGGAAACCGTGGGTGAGCATCCGTTGACATTCACTGAAACCCACATCCGCCAGGCACTCATCGTGTCAGCGTTTTGGCTCATGTTGGAAGCTGCAAAAGGCTTGAGTTGCAGGGTGAGCCAATTCAGTCAACCGCATTTCAGATTGGCTTCCTTTGTGGACGCTCACGCCAGGACCTGCATCATGGCCAAAGCCTGAGAGGCCTTTTGGCTTGGCAGCGGCTGGGGGTAAGACTTGGGTTTAAACAGCGGCTCCCAAAGGGAGTTTCCTCCACAGATCAGGGTCTGTTTCGTGTGGACCTGCGGCAGATTGTAGGACATTTTGGGGCGCCGGAGGGGTTGCATTCATAGCGTTTTGCATTTGCATTGTGCGCAAATTCTCTTTGCTTTTCAGCTTGGAACGTCGTGGGCAGCCCCTATTCGCTGGATCGAGTCAGCTCCCGGAGGATGGTGAATGTGTGATTGGCTTGGTGGGACCCGAGCTTGAGAGCACATCCTGCAAGGGCTAGGCTCAATTCGAATGTTCAGCTTCGAGTCTCGAGCAGAGCGGCTATCACCACAGCAGCATTGGCTGGGCGCATGCCCATGTTTGCAGGCCCTGCCGATAGCTTAGTTTACATCTTTCTGGCAGTCACCTATCTTGTGGGAACGTTGATCAAGAGCCCCCTGGTTGATTTTGATCAGGGAGTGTCCCATGTAGGCCCAAATTCAAGAGGGGATCCTTCAACTGGAAGGGGAGAGCGTGGACATCTCTGGGTCCGCCCGAGGTGCAGGTGCTTTCGGGGCCCGCCTGCGCTGGCGCATGCCCGGCGGATTTGTTTTTTTGTTGGGTGACCCTAGTGGCCCGGAATGCGTGAGACCATAGCAATGAGGCATGGAACCTGGCGGGAAATGTTCCCCGTGAAAGGAAAACGGTCTTCCACCAGGAACCCCCCGAACGTCACACACACACTACATGTTGATTGGTGGGAGGGTAATGCATTTCAGGACTTGCTGTAATTGGGACACGTTGACCCATGCAGCACCTTGGATTTGTAGCTTGCCAAGGTGGCAAGCTGCTGTAGCCACGGTGTTGGCAATCCTGTCGGTGTAGCGCTTGTACTTATACTGACTTGGCATACCCTGCTGTGTCAGACAGTTCATGGTGCAACCACAAGCCATGGCAACTGGTGGGTGACGCATGGCAACAGCCAATGCTTGCCGGTGCCAACCTCAATTCCTTTTTGTTGCTGGTGTCCCCACGAAAATAATCAACCCCAATAGGGTCACTGCGCAACTGGGCGCTAGATGGATATATGTCTAAGGCTCTTTACTTACTTAGCCCCGATTTGAAGTCATTTGCAGGTGCTCGGGTGTGGGTTTTGAGACTTTTTGCCCTGTGCACGTCAGCCTCTGGAACGGATGCCCCACCGGCAGACACTCAAGCTTTCCTTTCCTTTTGGCAAAGCACCTGCAACCCCTTTTCAAGCTCGAAGGTTTGTTTTGAACAAATGCTTCTGACGGTTGGCTGGCGCGAGAAGGACGCTCGGACTGTTGGGGCAGGGCTGTCGTCAGGAGCATTTGTACGTGTTTGCACAATATCTTCTATTTTGAGAGGCGTTTTCGCTGTAGCTTGCCTGTTGCCCCAACACAGTATCATTTTCAGTGCCATACGGTGTTCCCCTTTTCTGCCAGATTAAGGCCCTGCAAGGGTGCTTACTTGGCCCTTCTGGGGATTGCAGTCATGGAGCGATAGAGGTCTGTCTTCTTTTGAGGGATCACCCAAACACCGCATGCTTTGAAAAATGGCGACCACCCGCCCACCAAGTTTGGGGGGGTTCCCCTTCGCGGCAGGAGCAGCTTCTCAGCTTCGAGCACTACCGAGGCTCTGCTCGCCGCTGGCTTAGCCTTAGCGGTGCGTGGAGCGGTGGAGCGCAAGCCCCAAAGCCGAAAGCCGAGCGGAGGCCGCCAAACAGCCCAAAAGGTCTTCTTTTCTTCTTTTTTTTTTTTTTTTTGGGGGGGGGGGAGAGTTTTTTCGGTCTTTTTTGTTTGGGGGGGGGGGAGGGGGGGTACTGTTGACCCCACATATGAATTGTGGGGACGGGGGGTGATGTTGACCCCATACTATGTTTTCCCCCAAGAAATATTGACCCCATATGAATCAACAAATCAACAGTTGATGAATGGTGGGTGGCCCCTCCAAAAGTGGCCTGATTGTCCACTAGTTTCAGGGACACCCCACAATTAGTAAACTGGGATCAGCTGGGGTTGATTTCTATGGGGTCACCAATTAGGTCACCAGGTTAGGGAGGTTCCTCCCTGGTTTCAGAAGCACATGTGGGCAGCTGCTGGCAAAGCCGACCCTTGCTCCAAAGGCGACCCGCTTCAGCTTCTCAGGCCTCTGAGATTTGTCCGGCGGAGCCTTTTGCCAAGAGGTTCTTGGTAGCCACACGGAAGTAGCTGAGGAGACAGTTCCCTTGCCACGAGCTGAGATCCGGCCCGTTGATTGTGCACGATTTGGGATAGGCTCCTTGCTCAAGCGGACATATTCCTTTCCTCTTTCAATCAACTATAACCAGATCTCGTAAATAACTTGGCTTTCAGGGCAAGCACCCCGAGCCCCCAGCTCCCCAACAAAACACAGGTTCCAGCTTGCCCCAAATCGAACAATCATGCAGTGCATCCGAAAGGACTCACCATACCTTTCTCTGGTCCATTAACATGGCACCTACCAGAGGCCCCTTCTAAAGGAAACTCATCCAGGACCCCTTTAAACAAGTCAGGTTTTGCATGAGACCCCGCAAAACAGAAGAAGAATAGTTTCTTGAGAAGCAACCTATTGCTTGGTATCCTTCAGTTGGTGGTTTGGATCACCCCGAAACGTCAGGCAATGGACAGGGCAAGCTTCGCTGTGCGACTTGGCGTGGCGAGGCCGCGAGGCCTTCTACTCGCGCATGCTTTGGGCCATCGATCTGATTCGAGGCCGGCGGCCCGCTGAATGTCACTTGCCAATGGAAAGGTACCTCGGTGGTTCCCAGACTTGGGATTTTAGGTTTTTAGTTGGTTTAGTGGAAGTTTCCATTTGACCCACTAAAAGTTACAAACTTTTAGAGGATCTGAGGACTGCCCAGTTACATGGGCCATCATTCAACGGCGTGTGGGTATATCGCTTGTTGGTGCCTAATTGTATCTTACATGGGGGCTGCCGCCAGTCCAAACAGAAGATCAAGAGGATTCACAAGGTGAGAGCTTCCCATGGTCAAAACTTAGGGATCTTCGTCGGCCCTCCCTGGAGCGCGGCTTTGGGGCGGCTCAAGGTGCGGACAAGTTCCCGATATGGCGGTCCGCGAGGCCGTTTTAGGTTTGCCTCAGCATAGGGCAACCCTCAAAATCGGTGGTTTCCATTGCAACAAACTCAGAAAAGCACCTTCCATTTGGTTGCCTCTTGAGAACTCTCGCATTTCTCACTTGGGGCAGCTTGTTCCCGGGCGAATCTGGGCAAAGACCACCCAAAGACCACCGAGCTTTCAGCTGGGGAAAAAGCGCCCCAACTAAGTAAACCAACCCCACAAGAGAATCCCAGAATACGTAATTCAAAAACACCTGGCTGATTTTGACCGAAAGCTATCTCCACTTGTGGGTAACCCGCCCGCAAAGGGTCGAATGGGCTAAACAAATGGGGTGCGCCAGGTTTCCACCAGCGGATCCTCAGCATGGCCGGCGAAGTCACCGGCGCCGCGAGTAGCGTCTTCTACTTGCCGTCCTTCTTTGGTTTGCGCCTCGGATGCGTTTTTTTTTTTTTTGGTGGGGGGGTTGTGGGGGGGGGGGGGCCTGATGGGTTGTGAGAAACAGACATCTTTACGAAAGCCACGCCTTCATTGGACCCGTCTGGGTCCCAGAACATGGCCTCCGAAACCGGACTCGAACTGCGCATGAGTATCCTTTGCATGGGCATTCCCTTGAAAACGCGGCACAAGGCAGGCCAAAAAAGGGTTTCTTCTTGACAACCCCCCCCCCCCTTCGTTGCACTTGTCCAGACCAGTGCGAGCTGCACCCTTCACACACCGCCTCCTTAGAGCATTTGGTCACCCCCCCGCTTGCACAAGCTAAGATTCACGAGGCTAATCGCGCTGCAAGACGAGGACATTTTGGGCATGGGTCACTTCAGATCGGGGTTCATTCATCCCGACTTGTCCATCCACAACTTGTCCGTTTACTGGGAGTGGTGTGGCCGGCTGCCGCTTTGTTCATGAGGAACATGAGGCGTATGGCGGTCAGGTGGCCGAGTAAGCTGTTTTTTTTTTTTTTTCCGCACTTGTGTTCATCAGCCAGAAAAACAACCTCGACACAAGTCGCGGATAGATGATGTTTGAATTGTTCAGGTACCCTTTTCTGCAAGGGGTTTGTCGCAGCCTGTCGGCCAGCCCAGATGAAATTGTCGCGATCTCTTGAGGGCTCCTGCGCAGTGAGGCGATTATCATCCTGTGGTGGATTGGGAGCTTCCCTTTGGCTGTGCATTTGTTTTTGTTGCTTGGCAGGTCGTGCGAGGTCAGGACTTCAAGACATAGGACTGTTTTGAGGGAGGAGCCTTTGTTGGGGTTTGCGCCGCCGCAGCCCACCTTCAATTCAAGCTTCCTTATCGCATCTCCAGAGGTGCGCTGATTTTCCTTCCCTTGTTCTCTTCAGACGGCTGGGAAGGGAGACAAATCCTATTCCAGTTCCATGTGTTCCTTGTAGAGACACACTGACTTGTTTGTTTTTGGGGCCTTCTTCTTTCCCCTCCCCCCTTTTCAATCGCGTCGAACAGACACCGTGCGCTATCCCAAAGTGATTAGCGAGGAGAGCCTGCGCTGCCTCATCCAGGCCTCCGCGACGATCACCCAGAGCAGCCTCTACTGGCGCAGCTCGGCTCTTGAAGAGATGGGGGGGGGGGAGTTTGGCGCTTTGCTCGTGTCCAGTGCTTTTTGGTGAACTAGTGACTTTTTGGTGAACTATTGACTTTTGGTGAGCTATTTGAATGTGATGCACATTCTTTTGCCGATGAGTTCGATCCAGCTTGAGTGGTAAATATGAGACACAGGATCTGAGTCTCTGATGTTGGTGTGCCAGGTGGGCCCGGCCGGTTCGGCCGAGAGAGCTGAAAGCGAGCGATTTACCCAAGGCCCCTGACCATAGGACATGAGTTTTGATCTGAACAGCTTGATCAACATCCTTTGCTCTTCATTCGGCCCTTTAAGGTTGGAACATGGGTGTTACAGTGTTCTGCCACCAATCAGCCAGATGTTGCACATTTTGGCACAGGGGCTTCATTCTGTCAGGCGCTGCTGCAATATTGGCCACATGCTGGCTAGAGCCGAAACCGGTCCCCATTTCATGGCCCACATTGCAGAACACACCCATTTGCTTCTTTTGAGTTGGCCCCATCCCACCTTTTCACGTCAGGTGCTTGGAAGATAGGGCGACCTTGGGATGCTGCGCTGGGTCCGCTCAGGAAATTTGGGCTATGACCACTTCTATGTGCACGGCATGGACTGGCGCTGTGGTGAATGCTGTTTCAACATATGTATTTGTTTAAATGGGACGTCTTGGTTTACATCACTTGCATGGTGATTTATGTCCACCAACCGTTTTTGTGGCGTGGGTTTCTCCATTGAGATTCTTAGCTGTCTCTGCCGTCATCGCCAAATACATGTTTCGAAGCGGCAGATTGGGTTTAGAATTCCCTGCCGCCCTTGCCACGTCTATGTCATTTGTGTTTGCGCTTGTGTCTTGGCGTGTGACACCTGATGTGTCCAACTCACTTCTCGTAGCCTTGAGGAGTACCCAGTGGTCACAGACTTTGACTTCGCGTGGGGTAAGCCCCAAGCCCGCGACGAGGAGCCTATGGGTCACATTGCCCGCGGGGTGGCTTTGGTTGTCCGAAGCGTGGAACGGGGGAGGGGGGTGGCCCTGCATGGTTGTTCCATTTTGTGGGGGTTCGGGGAAGGTCAACAGATAAACGGACCAGCCTTTGTTGCAGGAAACCGGATCTCAGGGAAGTGGATTGGGCTTGGGGCTGTGTTGGTGCATTGATTTAGTGGGAGTATTCGGAATTGGGTGTGGCTGTGATGCGCGGTGACCCTACCCCTGGCATAACTCACAAAAAGAAAGCTGTACCTGATCCTGCCAGATCCCACGCAAGGAACTGGCCCGCAGTCCCCGAGACAACATTGAAGGCGGCAAAGCTGCAAAAGCAATCCCTACAACCCCAACGCAATGGCTGCAGGGTGGTCACACCAATATGCAAACCTGAATGGCCGGCCTTACCCCTCTATGCAATGTACGGAGGGGGGGTGGTACCTTTATCGAGGGGGGCGTTCCACTCCGAAGATCGCAAATGTCGGCAAGGGCAGCCGGGTGGAAACTCATGTAGGTCTGACTTGGTGCCTGGAAAGCCAACAAAATGACGGAGGCTTGAGCTGTGGGGGGGGGGGGGTCAGGCATTTTAAAGAAGGGACGGCCGAACCAAAAGAAACGGGGAACCGTGGCGACAGGGGCCCACCAACAACCAGTCCCCACCTCCAGTGACACAGCCCTTACACAACTCCCAGTATCCAACCTCCCAACCCTCCAACCCCCCACCCCCCCAACCCGCCACTTGTGGTCCCTTCAAAGCTACCGAAGTATCCGAAGTGGCTCGCTCTAGCCTCCGCGTCTCCTGCGCTAGGCCAAGCTTTGGATCGTGCAGGCCTTCTATGCCAGCACGCGGAACATGGCCATCCTCACTACAGGCCAGGCCCGTGAAGAAGGCCTCGTTGTGCTTGGTGTTGGGAAGGGGAACGGGGCGGCGGGGGGAGGAGCTTGAAAAATGTGGGGTTTGCATTTGACATGGGTCATCCTCACTCCCCGGATCTTATGCAGGCTGTCTCCGAGAGAGGCTTGGGAGGAGAACTAATTACCCAGCTCGTTGCACCAAAAATAAAGTTGACCCAAGAAGGAGTGCAATTCCATTTTGTCACTGAGCAACTGGGGCCGGCTTTGGGGACTGGTAAAGCTAGGGCGGCATGGGCATATCACTCCTTACAACCATGGGCTTCCTCCGCCGCACAAGGGAAGTAGTCTTTCCATCCCCCCCCCTCAGCTTTCAGATTTTTTGGAGCGAGGGAGGGTAATCCGAATCAAGTCTTCCAGGGACTCCGTGGCCGACCGGAATATGTGCCTGGATTTTTTACTGAGCAGGAGCGATCAGATCTTTCACCATGCTTGGAGCCTGCGGCCCTGCCGTGCGCTAACGAGTTCAGCCTGGTGAGCTGGGCCGCGTGAAGCCCCCCCCTTTTTTGTTTGCGCCGCTTCGTTGGAAGCCGCACGTGTTCAAACAGGAAGTTATGGTTAAAGGTAAATACCCGATCCAACAGCCACGCCAAGAAAAGCTACAGACAAGCTGGGATGGAACCACATAGCAGAATTGCTCGTCACCGTGGTTTGGCGATGTGTCTGAGGCTGGACCCCCAAAAATGAGATGTGGGCAGGGGCCGACCATGATCGGCCTCTGATGCAAAACCCAGCTCACAACGGCTCGATGCCCGCCAAAATTTCAAGAGCTCACCTCAAAACAGGAAACCGCGAGAAAGCAGCGTTAGCACTCAAGCTGGTTAACATTCCAAGCAAACGCCCCGACTAACGGAGAGCAAAAACGGCCGCAGTCGCAACCTAAATGGGAACAAGGCTTAGGGGCTGATTCTTTGGCAGGTGCCAGCAAGTACTTGTGGTCGAAGCGGTTTGGTTTCTGGTATGCGCCTCTCATGGCTCCGAAAGGTAGTCACCCATTCTCGGGTCTTTTGGCCAAGCGAACCAATCGGCCAGCCTCTTGCGCAAGGGCCAAGTTGCTAATAGTCGAAGGGAGGCCAAAAGGAAACCAACCATTTTTTTGCGCGGCACTATTTTTAGACCCCCCCCCCCCCGCCGGCTTCTTCAGATGGCAGGCGAGTTCGACTTGTCGTCCCATGCCGCAGGCACTTCGTCTGACGCTTCCCCCCCCCCCGTTTGCAGGAGAGCTCAGCCACGGATTGGTCTCCACCCTTGCGGCGAACCTTTACACCATGAGGCTTGGATCGCGCACAGCTTTGGCCGAGGCACCTAGATATGCTTTGCCCATCCGAGCCTCCCGGTAGGCTGCAACTTGCTCCCCTAACTCCTCTTCCCTCGGGCACAACTCAAAATGGCGGACCCCCTTTGGTTTTTAGAGCGAGGCCAAAACTTCTCTTGCTTGCCATGGGTTTTGGGCTTCCAAGCCTCTGGGCGGCATGGGCCTCAAAAAAACGCGTGCCGCATCTCAATCCCAGAAAAAGTGTCCTCTATCCAACAATCACGGAAGGCGGGGCTCTGACCATCCAACTCGACAGCTCCCACTTTCATGTTGGGAACGGTGTAGTTGCGCACCATTCGGCATGAGATTGGCGGCGCATGTGGAAGTCCACGGGTCCACGGCGTACACGTTTCAGCTGCACAGATCCGGTCGCCAGGCGCGTGGTAAACATCCCCTTCATGCTGCGCGATGGCGTGGAGGAGCTGGAGGAGCCGCCACTGTCGGATCAGGAGATGCAAGTCTAGGTCCCCCAGTAGTGCCCTTTCTCACCTTTTTTTGGGTTGGAGGGTTCCCCTACTAAAATAGACTACAGAAAAAAAAGGGTGCCCTTATTCCAAGCTCTCTACTGGAGGACCGAGAAGTGGATACTCCTCGGGTTGAAGCAAAGGGAGGGGCTCTTCTTGCGTCATGGTTGTTGGGACACATTTTACATGTTTGCTTATTGTGGTTTAGTGGTTGAAATCCCCACTTAACTGCTGAAAATTAAATTTTACCTCCCCTTCCAACGTCAGCCAAGTCTTGAGCCATTGATTAGGGGACATGCCATGGGGCAAAGCCACGCGCTTCAGGGGCAGTCCTGACACCCACTGGTGCAACGGTCATGGAAGCGATTACAACGGCACAGGACATGTGCTGGTGTCTTGACGGTTCATTGCGGCCTCTTCCGCTTCACTCATTTTGTTCAGCTGCGCCTGTGCTGACAAGCCGCTGATGAAACACATCCGGAAGTTGTGCAGGCATGCATGCTGTAAGGGCACGCATGAAGAGCATCCAACGTGATCAACCGGCCAGTTGTGTCCATTGGCCAAGCGTCCATTGGTCCACTGTCGTCGTAAGATGTTGCGCCAGCTTGCCTCGCTTTTTGGGGGCTTCGAAGGTGATCGCTCACCACTTGTTGATTGACAATGCTTTAAGCCTGAAATGGTGATGTGACGCAGTGCAAAGCCCAGCTCAATCATACTGCTCAATCCGTGTTGTTGCTTGACCTTGGAATTTGCCTCACGTCTCACAACAACATGTGTGGAAAAATGACGTAAACGGAATGCCCAGCTCGGCTTGCAACAGGCGCCGCCACCAACATGTTGGCATGCTGATTGTAGCATTATACCTCACTTCAGCTAGTCGCTTCGCATTTCTTTCGGCCTTCATCTAATTTGAGCGCCGGGAGCCAGTTTGACTGCTCCAGAGGAGAGGCGCAGGTTCCGCCTGAGCTTTGCCGGCTCTGTGCAGGCGCGGGATCGAGGATGCCAGTGAGTTTGCTCAATCAAAGTCGGAGGAACTCGCGAACCACCAAGTCGGACCTTCAACATGTTTCGGATCTACAGTCGGTAAAGCTTGAGTTGCGGGGGAGGGAGGGTTCTTTTGCGAAGGCGCCTCATGTATATTTTAATCATATGTGGGTTTTGCTGATTTCATTGGGTGGCCACGTCCTCACGACTAGGGAAGAAGCCAAAGACCCACACTGCAGGAAGGTTGTTTAGGACCTTAGAAGGGCTTCCTAGAAAGGTTCTGAGCCTTTCTGGTACCGTCCCTCCTTGTCTAGCGTTCGGGCTCGGAGCGCAATGCTGCACTGGACAGCGGACAGCGCTATTTGTTCCCGCTCGTTGAAGCACACAAAATCCGTGGGGATTTCCAATCCATGGTCAAAAGCGAGCCAATGAAAGAGTCAGAGAAGATGCCCCAGGAGTATAAAGTGATTTTCATGGCAAATCAAGGGGTGGACCTGTTGCATGAGCAGCGCACATGGGCAGCGGGAAATTTCAGAGCGGGGCTGCATCGGGGGCGATCTGAAAGGAAGGGACAGAGCCAGGGCCAAGCCCCGTACAACCCAGTTGAGTCAGCTTCCTGACGGGTGGTTATATCCTTTGCTCTAGGGCAGGGCTTCTGATCAGTGCCACTTGGCCCTCAGGGAGAAAAAAGGGGCATGCCCTGTGCCCAGGTGCACTATTTTTCTTTCCGCTTTTGGTGGTTTCAAACATTCCCTTTTCGGCGAATGTAAGGCGAGTCTCCTTTTGGGGGGACATATAGGGAACCTTGCCCTGCGGCCCTGTGGGCGTGTTGGAGTAGCCTTTGTCACCTGTCGCGTCTCGTGGCGGCCTGGAGGCTCACAACTTTGAGCGCGTGCTCTTCTTAAGGCCTCTGTGCATGCGTCAGCGCGCGTGCGTATGGATGTGCCTTTAAACTGGGGGCCAATGCGTATGATGTCCTTCCTCTAAAGCCAGACCCCGAAACAGAAGCCCTCAGACAAGGGCAGGCCAATATTGGGCATATGCCAAAATAGGGGATTCAGGTTCTCCTTTTGGTTTCCCTTCAAACCAACCTTTAACAGGGTGCCGACTCGAAGAAACAAGCCACATAGAAAATGAGCCGGGTTACCTGCAAAAGGGTGCCCAGAGCCGGGAACTGGGGCCCGAACAGCCCAAGTTGATATGATTTTAACAACACAAAAATGAGAGCTGTTTGACTCATGATCCCCTCCAAAGAATAGCAGTTGACCTTTCTAGACTTTGGGCTTGAGCTTGGGATTGGGTGAAAAGAAAAGGACGCAAGGTTAAGGTTACTCACCCATGGCATGGGAATTGCGAGCCATCCACCTTTTAGTGGTGTAACGTCTGTGGCTTACGTTTGAGGGGGTTGGGTGGCTCTAGGTGAAACAAAAATCCGAAGCCCGGCCAGGGCAGCTGCGGCAGAGTTCCCTCCCCTCGTCAATGGCCCGAAGGCCCAGTCGTCACATGAGGACCAGCTGGCCATGATCCAATATATCTTGTAAGAATGCACGCGGGTGTGTGTGTGTGTGTGTGTGTGTTTCTGGGTGTGACGGTGATGTTTTGTTTAGTGTGTTCATGTTTTTGCATTTTCCCACTGCTTGCTTTTGTGTTTTGTGGTTTAGGGTGGGTTTCGAGGGGGGGACACACACATTTATGTATATTGGGCGTGTACTATCCGCCTTCGAGGGGATGCTCCGGCTGTCAAAGAGCGAGGGCTTTGTCGCGCGGATTTCCTTCGGCCGCAGCCATTTCTTTGTCCAAGTGCTTCTCGACCATATCTCTTCGCCGTGTGCAGCATGGAGGTGACCGTGCAATCTCTCTCAGGCGCGGGGAAACTGAGATACAACCTCGCTGATGGCTATGAGTTTTAGTGGCTAGAACAACCTCATCACACTGTGGACTGACTGAAACATCCAACAATGTATAACCATGCCCATCTTCCGGTCTAACCACCCAAACGGAGCACCCTTTCGTCCGCTGCGTTTTGAGTGCAAATCTCAGGATCCTTATAGGCTGGTAATGGCGAAGGAACAGTTCTTAGCATGTGCTTTGCAATTCCGGCCTGAAATTGCCGCACCGGCAAATTTCGAATGACTGGATGCCAGAAGATATGTTACTCCTGGAACCTGACGTATCGGTCCGGCCGTTTATGAAGCAAGAGGGAATGCTTCATTGTGCATTCCTTGCGGGGAGGCAGCTTGGGGAAGGCGCATAGCAAATGAGGTTTCTCAAGTCTAGCTACCCTTCGATGCTTCAAACATCACCACATCACCTTTGGGAGGACGTGCAAGGAGCTTTGTTGGGGGGTGTGGGTTACCCTGCTAGCACCTGTGGGAAGGTTGCCATTGCAACTGGGGAGAGCAGTTTCCCGAACATGGGGCCCAAACAGCCCTCCGCCTTCCGGAAAAAAAAAAATCCCCTAAACCACGTCACCTGCTGAGCAGCCGTTTTTTGCTTAACTTGAGTGGAAGGCTAAACTTGCTGGTTTTTAGATTTCTGGATCGGTTTCCAGAACATGGCGCCCAAACGGCCCGCCCGAAAAATGAGAGAGAGGTTTCTGCCCGCCAGCCGAATCGGCTGGCGCGAGTGGATCGGCTCAGCCTCGGGAAGCCGAGGAGAGGCGATGCAGGTGCCCGCCGAGCCGTCCTGGACTTGCGGGCAGCTCAGGCGCCGAGCGGTTTTTTTCTGTATGGAACGGGTACAGGTCGGTGCCCCGGTGCCCCAAGCTGAGAGGAGAATGAGTGTGATGCTTTTGCCAGCGGCAGAGGGGAATTATGCTTGGCTTGGGCACCTCGGTTTTTTAGGGATTGCAGAGCCCAAGTTTATGCCACGTGATGCCACGTGTCAATATTCAATAATGTTGCTGCTGAGTTTTGGAAACCAAGTTTCCCTACAAAGTAGTTTCTCAACGTGGTGGACCCCCTGTTGGTTGGCATTCAACGGCAAACCGAAGGGATGAACGAGACCCGTGAAGAAGATTTGCCAAAAGGAGACCTGTGTTGCGATTGTTGCTATTTGCCATAGCTGCAGCTGCGCTTTGCATTCATTTTGATGTCAAGTGATCCTTAGTCTGTTGGAACCTTTCAGGGCCTATAGATTGCTATAGATGTACATTAAGGCTATTCCAGGGGGAGAAATGGTTTAACGGAAGAATCCGTCAGGCACGCAGTGGAAGTCGCACTCGATGGCACTGGGGTTGTGTCGGCATTGCTTCTGGAGAGCCAGCTTCTAGCAGATGAGCAGAGGCTGCATGAGCTGGATTTGGACGGAAAGGTGGTCACGGATCCTTGGCAGTGAGGTGTTCTTAACGTTTGTGTGAAGCATGTGTGGCTTGCAGGTGTCCTCGGAATGTCCTTGGAACCCCGAGGTCGTGGTTGCCGGCTCCACGTCTTTTCTGGAAGGCACGGCGGATCCCAGCATCTTAATCGAGGAGGAAGGCCGTTCCCTGCGACTCCAACGCCCTGAGACTGGAGCGAAACCCTTCTACCCTGCGGTCCGCACTAAGTTTCCGCTGAAGAAAGGAGACGTTCATTGGTCGTCTCCGGCGCGGGTCGAACGGAACCCAGGGAGGCGTTCTTGGAATTGGAACTTCCGCGGCATTTGCCTCTGCAAATTCAAATTGCCAGAGTCTCATGATGTTGCTATATGTTACTGCTACTGCTTCTCCTCTCCGTTTGGTTACTCAGTTGTTTGTGCCTCAGTGGGGGAGGTCTCTAGGACTGCTGGAGTGAGGGACTGAAACAGCGGCTTACTATATACCCAGATCTGATCTGTGCGATGTGCTGCTGCCAGGCTACATGAATCCCATACCATGTTCAGGCATCCTCCCTTCAGATCTCAAGCTGCATTGTGCACTCTTCTTTCGCAGGACGGGTGCATTACTTTGAGGTGCGGCTTGAAGTGGATCCACTCTTCACCTACGGAAGCAAGGTGTGGTTGTCGCAAAATATGGGCTAACTGTCATCCTCTCAGGAGGCGTGTCTCCTTTAAGCCATCCCGAAAAAGCATACCCTCAGGTCAGGGTGTCCTCCATTTCCCTTTGCAGAACCTCCAAAAGTGGCAATTAGAGTAGGCACCGCTGGTAAAT
>CAUJNA010000403.1:165420-240538 GCA_963377175.1 Effrenium voratum | reverse complement strand
GGCACCTAGGGCACCTAGGGCACCTAGGGCACCTAGGGCACTTCTGGGGCGGCCCCGGCTCAGGTCGGTAGGGCACCTAGGGCACCTAGGGCACTTAGGGCGCTTCTGGGGCGGCCCCGGCTCAGGTCGGTTACATCCTGGCGAAGACGACCCTGGCAGGGCACGTAGGGAAACGGGTCTGGAGGGGTTTCGGATTTTTTTCAATGGTCTGCCCAACGGGCCCGGGTGGATTCGTTTTTCAATGGTTCACCCAACGGGTCTGGAGGGGGTTTCGGATTTTTTTTGCAATGGTCTGCCCAACGGGCCCGGGAGGATTCGTTTTTCAATGGTTCGACCAACGGGTCTGGAGGGGTTTCGTTTTTTTTTCAATGGTCTGCCCAACGGGTCTGGAGGGGTTTCGTTTTTCAATGGTTCGCCCAACGGGTCTGGAGGGGTTTTGGATTTTTTTTCAATGGTCTGCCCAACGGGTCTGGAGGGGTTTCGGAATTCTTTTTCAATGGTCTGAACGGGCCCGGGGGGATTCGTTTTTCAATGGTTCGCCCAACGGGTCGCACCTAGGGCGCTTCGGGTGGGATCTGCCCCGGCGCCGGGGACCCTGCCAGGGGGGCACTTCTGGCGGGACCCAGCCCCGGCTCAGGTCGGTTACATCCTGGCCAAGAG
The DNA here is from genome assembly GCA_963377175.1 of Effrenium voratum. Classification (NCBI taxonomy): domain Eukaryota; class Dinophyceae; order Suessiales; family Symbiodiniaceae; genus Effrenium; species Effrenium voratum. Next base: position 239,878 of record CAUJNA010000403.1, on the reverse strand, counting down.
GACCCTGGCAATTCAGGTCCTGGTTGAGAGGATCACCCAGGGCACCCAGGGCACCTGGGCGGGACCCGCCCCGGCTCAGGTCGGTAGGGCACCCAGGGCACCTAGGGCACCTGGGGGTCAGTTACGGGCGCGCTCGCTTACGTCTGACATCCACGATAAAAAGAACGCAGTTTTTCACCTGCAGGTCGCGGACCTCCACCAGGCCGCATTGCTTGCCCTAGTGGCGATGGTAGTCATCTTGACTCTTGCTTGCCGGTCCTTTTTCTATAGGGCGGACAACAAAATGGTCCGACTAAAGGGACGGCCCTCGGCTCACGCGGCTCGAGGGCCGCCATTTCCGGAAAAAAAACACAATTTTGTTTGTTTTTCCGTAAATTCAGCTTTGCGTGGTTTTTGAGCGTGATTTTGCATGACAGGTTGCCGGTGTTGCGTTTTTCTCATGATTTTCACGTTGTCGGTCGTGTTTGGAAAGAGCTTCCCCAAGCACGTGAGCCTTGTGAAGGCGAGATTCGGGGACGTTCTGGGGTCGGGCGGCAGGGAACCGCTCGCGGGTGCAAAGGCGTGGTTTCAGACTCACAGTTTTTCTTGACCTCACGTGCCCTGTGCCCAGACTTCGACGTGCAGATCTTCTCGCAGCGCCGCGCTTTGGAGTTGCCTTTTTGTCACTTTTTGTTGGCCGCTTGCAGGTGGATCCAATTCGTGCTACTGGGGACTCTGTGGCTGGGCACCTGTGCGGATTGGTGTCAACTCGGCCTTTGAGCAGTGTTTCAGGCTTGGTCCTGGATTTTGAAGGTCGTGTTTGCGCGCTTCCCCGTGCCAGGCTTTGTTTTGACATCGAGGCATACTGCCCGGACCTTCGCTGCTTCCGTTGTCATGGCCATCAATGCCAACTGATCTTTGAGGTTTGGGTCCCAACTCGCCAATCTGTCAGGCCCCCTGATCTTTGGCCTAGCGATGCCCGGACACCCCCCCCCGTCCCGTGCCAGGATTTGCGCGACTCGCGTTGCTTTTTTGTGTGCTTTTGCCAACCCCTTGAAGCCGCGCCGTCAGGCCCGTGTATCTTTGGAAATCGTGACCTCGTTGAGCCAGGCCCGCATTTTGTATTGTCTCTCCAACCTGGTGAACCCTTGACCTTGAGAGCGATTGCCCCAACCCCGTCAAGTCGTACTGTCAGGTTTTTTGTAAGTCAGGCAGCGTGGTTTCCTCAAAATCTTTTTTTTTTCCTGGCGCTCAGGCACTGCGAACTTTTGAGCTTCCGCCCGGGCCCTCGCCGCGTTCCATTGTCATGGCCAAGAAGTCCCGTGCAGGTTATTGTCATTTGATCTTTGTCACCAATCTGTCAGCCCCCTTGATCTTTGACCCAGTGAACCCCTGGAACCCCTGGAACCCCTGGAACCCCTGGAACCCCTCAAGCCCTGGAACCCCTGAATGCCTGGAACCCCTGGAACCCCCTGGAACCCCTGGAACCCCTGCAACCCCTGGACCCTGGAACCCCTGGAACCGTCCCGAGGGTCCCTGCGATCTTTGTGGTTCCTGGGGTCCCTGGGGTCCCTGGGGTCCCTGGGGTCCCTGGGTCCCTGGGCACGCGTGCGTCCGCTGCAGGTGCCATGAAGCAACGTCCTTCCATCAAGACGTCTGGCCAGGGTCCCAAAGTGCATACAGTACATCCTTGTCAACACACGGCGTTTTCAGGGATTTTAGGGACCCCAGAAACCCTTACGGACCCTAGGGGCCTTAGGGACCCTAAGGGACCTTAGGGACCCCACGGGACCTTAGGGACCCCAGCAACCCTGGGTCTTGGGGGCAAGAGATCCTGTGAAGTGTGAAGTCATCTCTCAAGCTTCGGTTGGTTGCAGCTTGCCACGCAAGGGGACACAAAGACGCGCGGAAGGGCAAAGCTTCTGTTGTTTTCCCATTCGAGCAACTTTCCATACATCTATTTATCTTCGTGTACTCAAATCTATTTATTTCCATACATTTATATCTTCATATCTCTACGTATTTGTATCTCTTTATGAATTTCATATATTTATATCTTTGTATTTCTACAAATTCATATCTTTATATCTTTGTATCTTTGTATCTTTCTCTTTATATCTTTATATCTTTATGTCTTTGTGCCTTTATGTTGGTATGTCTCTACATGGTGTTTTCTAGTTTGTAGTTGGGAGATGATGTTGTGGTGTTGTGGCCCATTTGCAATGTGTGTGTGTGTGTGTCTTGGCTTCGGCATTTTGTGTTTTTGCATGACCCTATGATGCTGGAGAATGCCCAGGCTGAATGGTACCCGGCGTGAAGTTCTTGCCAAGATCCCTTCAAGCCCCAAAATCCTTGTGGCCACCAAGGATCTCTTGAAGTCTCTGGGTCGCTGGGTCCCTGAAGTCCTCGGAGTCCCTAGGGTCCCTAGGGTAGGGTTTGCAGGGTTGCTAGGGTCCCTAAAGGTCTCTAAGGTCCCTAAATTCCCTAAAGGTCCCCAAGGTCCCTGAACCTGCCGTGCGTTGACAGGGACGAGCGCACTCTGGGGCCTTGGCGAGACGTCTGATGCACACGTGTGCAGATTCAGGGACTCTAGGACCCTAGAAACCTTAGGAGGGACCCTAGGGAATGTAGGGACCCTAGGGACCCAGGGACCCCAGAGGCCGCAGTGATCCCAGGGACCAGGGACGCCAGAAACCCCCGCCCTTCAGGCCCTGGCGGCCCGGTGCCGATTTCGGCTGCTTGTTTTGCAGGCAGGCCAGTTTGGTATCTCGCTTGGACTTTGATGCAGCGGCAGGATGTGGGTCATCTAGTCTGACGGATGGACGCTGCGAAGCCTTGCAAGGCTTGGCCCGACCGACCTTCAGGCCGCGAGTGAAATGGAGGAGGAGCATCCAAACCCGTGCGTTGGTGTTGCCAAAGAAGCCAGTCAATCTTGTGTTTGCTCTGGAAACTTGGCTCGAGGGTACTCATCAACACTGACACAACAACAGCTCGCAATGGTTGCCCGATGGGTCTAGTGCCAGTGCTTGAGGAATCGCAGGCCGCTCAAGCGCTTTTCGAATAGCCATGGCGATGATGCGGACCAGGACCAAAAGCCGAGGCTGGCAAGCTTGTGACGCTTCCGTGCCCGCAGTAGGCAGCGGCCAGGTATGTGCCTCTGCCTTCTCGGGATTGCATTGGCGCTGCTCGTGCAGCCGAGCACGGCCTGGGTCTTGGGACACATTTTTTTCGAAGGTTTTCGGGTTTCAGGAGTCCCTTGTCGCCGCCGCCCAGGACTTTGCTCGAGGAGTTCCTGGGCTCAAGGAGCATGAAGTCCCTCCTTTGGATGTTCTTGTTTCGTGCTGAGTGCCAGGACAGCATGTTGGCCCAGTTCTCAGAGTTGCCCGCGGGCGCAAGCAGATTGCACTTTGGCTCTTTCAGGCAAAACGGCACCCGTTGCATGCCGGAGTCGCTCGGCGCGCCGGGGCTGCGCAAGAGGACTCCTCCGACCCGAAGCCTGTTCGCATCTTTTGCCGGTTGCCGCCAGGACAACAGTGCCGAGGCCGGGGACACCCTCTTCTTCCATGAAGGATGCCAGCCATGTAAAAATCAGCAGTGTCCGCCTCCATGCGAAGTTCGCAATGCTCTTGAAGTGTATTGGCAGACTCTTACCTTTTGACCCCCGGCGGCGAGATAGCATAGTTGTTCTTTGTGACTGTACAGGCAATTTGGGGCATTCGGGGAGCGAAAGGAGCTTTGAGTGTCAGTCCAGTGCAAGGGCATCGGCAAGGTGGCGTCTTTGACGGCTCCAGCAGCGCCAGCGGCAACCAGAGTGCTAGTAAACAAGCCGCGTAGGGTCGTGAACACGCGGACCAACATAACACGAAGCGGCAAGGACATGTTGGCACGCAAGAAGTCGTCCGCCGCCCAAGAGTGCTCATCAAATGCTTGAAGGCACTGGGCAAACATTGCCGACGTATCCAGCGGTAGGATTGGCCTTGCAGGCCCGTGAAGTTCAGGAATGGCCATGGCTGTGATGAGGGCCAGGATAAAAAGCCAAGGCCCGCAAGCTGATATGCTGCGCTGTTTGTTGTGTGGTTTTGCAAGGTGCGTGCCTCAGCCTGGGAATGCGCTGGCGTTGCTCATTGCAGTGGCCGAGCACGGCCTGGGTCTTGGGAACGTTGAGGGGTTGGCAGCTGACTCGTTCGGGCTTCTGGAGTCCCTGTCCGCCGCCCACGAGTTTTCGCGAGGAGTTCCCGGTCGGAAGGACCGTGAAGTCCCTCTTTGCGAATGTTCCTGCTTGTGCTGTGATGCGAGGACCGCAACGGCGCACCGGCCCAATCTTCAGACTTGTCCACTAACGCAAGCAGATTGACCCTTTTCGCATCCTGCGAGCTTAGTGAGGCATCGAGCCAGCGCTGGTTGCATGCTGGAGTCGCCTTGCGTGCCAGGGCACGAGAGGACCTTCGGACCCAAAGCTTGCAAGTTTGGACGATTGCAGTTGCCAGGACAACAATGCCGAGGCCTGGGGGACATGTGCATCAGAACGCTGGGCTTCTTGGCTGCCAGGACCGGCTCCATCTCGAGGAGGCGGCAGGCCTTCAGAGAAAGGACAGGTCCCAGCTTGGCCTCGCTCAGGCGATTGCAGAAGCCAAACGGGTGCTGCAGGACAACGACACGGTGGAAAAGATAAAAGCTGTCTTGCGCCGCTGGAGCAGCACATGGGTCGGGGTTTTCAAGAGCGGTGAAGGGTTTGAGCTCAGGAAAAGCGCAGAAGATAAACCCAGGGAAGTGGACGCTTTCAGGGAAGAAAGACGAGTTGAAGCAAAAACTGCGCGAGTTCGTGGAAGAGGCAGGACTGCGTGCTTTGTCTGAGATTCACAAGCGGTTTTCGTGCGACGCAGGCCAAAGCAACCCTGAAGGGCTTGAAAGAGGACGTCCGTTCGTGCGCACTGCTGGGGCTGTGAGTCAGGGCTCCTGTGTTGTGTGTTGCAATTGGTGCGCCAGGATTCTCGCAGGGCGCAGGTCCAGATCTCGGTGTCACTGTAATTGTCTTTGCCTGGATTCTTAGCTCCTCTTGAGGTGACAAGCTGGCACCCTGGGCGTGGCGGAGTTGCTTCGCGCGCCAGCCCGCAGCAGGACGCTCCAATCAGCAGTTGTAAATTTGGCCGGTTGCAATCGTGCCAGGACAGTGGTGCGGAGGCCGGGGACACGTGCATCAGGCTTGAACGCTGGGCGTGTTGGTTGTCAGGACCGGCGCGATCTCGAGGAGGCGGCGGACCTTCAGAGAAAGCGACGTCCCAGCTTGGCCTCGCTCAGGTGGTCGCAGAAGCCGACAGGGTGCTGGAGGACAACGGCACGGTGAAAGAGACCAAAGCCGTTTTGCGCCGCTGGAGCAGCACGTTGGTCGGGGTTGCAAGAGCGGCGAAAGTGTTGAGCTCAGGAAAAGCGCAGAAGATATATCCAGAAGAGATGCCAGTGAAGCGCAGAATTCCCAAAGCAGAGGATCCCGCCGTCTTCACCACCGACGTGTTCATCCCCTTGGATGAAACCATTCGCAAGCTGGATGTTTTGTTGCAAGATGAGAGGGTGGTCTTTCTACGTGCTGGTGTGGCAAGCGGCAAGTCTACATTGGCGCAGCATTTGTGTACCACACAGCCGTCCAAGTATTTTGGAGTCCATGCCCCACTTGCAAAGGATGCAACCATTTTTGAGATGTGGGACAGAAAGATGAGGGCAGCTGTTTGGGGACAAAACTCGAATGTGAAAGACAAAGACTTGCAAGATATGATAAGATTGATCTATGACAATGACCAAGTCCTGGTTTTCGATGAATGCCACTTGCTCTTTGCTTGCCCCGAGTTCCACGAGCAGTTCCTGAAAAAGCCCTCGTATCTGAAAAGGCGTCCAATGGTTCTGCTCTTATCTGCAGCGTCTGAAGGAACAGATCAGCAAGGACGGACCTACTTAACACCAGCGGCAGTTACTGCAAAGTACATGTGGACTCCCCCAATCCCACATGCCAATGAACTTGTTGATCAACTTGCTGAGGCTGATGTCTATTTGTCCCAGGATGCGGTTGCTTTCTTCATGGACTTTTGTGCTGGACACAGAAGTCTATTCATAAGAAGCATGGAATGGGTGCAGCAGAAGCAAAGCGGGGACAGCACTCGCTGGGATTTGACTCGCGCACAAGGCGAAGTCAGTCAGGCATGGGACACAGACAATTGGACAGAAACCTCAGATGACAGCTTGATGGGGAAGCTTCAGACTGTTCGCGCCATTCGTGTCAACGGAGCTTTTTCAGACCCGCAGAGCATACCGCAACAATTTGTGGACATCTTGTGCGAGGGTCCAACTGCTGGTATGGACGCGAATCTCCGGCGCAAGCTCACTTTAGTTGGTTTCACGCTTCCTGTTGTGCCAGCGACTGACAGAATTCCAGAGGAGTTTACGCCATTGGATTGGGCAAAGCTCGGGACAAAATATGGCGTCGCCAATTACATGATGGCTTCCTACTATCGCCAAGCGCTTGCGAAGAAGCGGCAGCTGACAGTGGATGTGGACAGAAGCCCAACTTCTTGCACAGATTTGCTCTTGCGAGCGCTGCCATACTTGCTTTTTGCAGATGTGGTGGCCATCCAAGGGGACAAGTTCGGAATTCGTTCTGATGTTTCGCAAGAAGAGCTCCCATTTGAGGTTCACTACACCCATGCCGCAGTTCGGGAGTTGAAGCGCTTGGTTGGTAGTACAAATAGTTTGGAGAGCACAAAAAAGGGGAAGGTTGACATCTATACTACGTTGGAGGACGGTTCAACTTTCGCCATTGAAGCGGTCATGTCTTCTCGGGGAGCAACCAGCATTGCTAAGCATCGAGATCGCTTTGAAAGCGCGTCGATGACAAACTATGCACATGCACAGCACAAGTGCTTGCTGATCATTGGCAAATGTGGAGACATGAGAGAGATTGTGGGAAAAGTGCGGGACGGTATAGAAGTGGTCGGACTTGCGCCCAATCCATCGCACACCGGCTACTATGTCTACGTCAAGCGGCAAGGTGAGAAAGTTGTTGACTTCCACATCCCGTGCGATGGAGTTGCAAGAGGGTTCTCCTGGAAGGATGAAGAACCATTCTTTGAGATCAGTTCTGCCCAGAAATTCAAGTACATTGAGCCAGGCTGGATTTTTTTGAACATTCAAACTCAGCATTGTTTTTTGGCTTCGAAAGATGTCAGAACGTGGAGTGCGAAACTCGACCAGTTTTCCGGGCCAGTGGAAAGCAACAAACGCACTTCTCACGTTGCGCGCTCAGATTGCCGCCTGCAAGGCGGTGCCGCCCCGCAACGACCCCCAGCAGTGTGGGTCTGTCAGCTGGGAAGCCCTGCCTGGACCTTACCAGCAGCTGTGAGCAGTTTTGCCCTGCATTCATGTTCGGAAAAAAGCTGTCGACTTCCTTCTCAGAAGAGCTCTCAAATTGTCGCCCACCTTCAATATTCAATGGAGATGTTGTGTTTTTTTTCCTTGCCCTGGCTCCCTGACCTTGCAGGGCAGTGGCGGCTTCCAGCCCGCTGGCAATGCTTTTCCAATCAACCCAGTGCCGCAAAACATAGCACCCCTGCCATGTATTTGTTGAATGCATTTTGATCACTTTTTGTGTGAACTTGAACTTGGAGGATGCTGTGCGTCTTAGCTTCAATGTTGGCAGGCATACTTGAAGGAAGTGCTGCCCTCAAGCCGAATTTCGCTCATACCGTCTTGCGAGCTGTTTGCAGAAGGGCGATGACAAAGATGGAGGGTTTGAATGATTTCAACTCTGAGCGTTGCTTGAGGCCATCAAGCAGAAGAACCCAAATACTGTATCCTGCGATGCCTATCAAATGGACATTTACCGCCGGAAGGAGAGCTTTGCATGTCAAAGCGCACCCCATTTGTTCCATCCCCCACACCCCACCCCATTGCCGTCTCTCAGCTGGACTTTGCAGGACGGCCGCTGGGTCAAGGAAACAAGGATGTCATCAAGTCTGCGCAACACAGATGAGCCCAGCACTTGGTTCCGATGCCTTTCAACTTTGGGTTGTGCCGTCGCCCAGCTGTCAGGGCAGACTGCTACGGATTCATGTTGCCAGCTGGAGCTGCTGGAGCCACATAGTTTGAGGCACCTGCCTCAGCGCAGCAGTCTTCTACACTTGTGAGCTTGCGTCGTTAATAGGCTACTGCTGGCTGTGGTCACTGTTCTCGGCTGAGGCAATGCTGGCCCACAACGTTTCACCTCTTACAGGAACAAACAAGTGCAGTCGCAGGCACAGTTGTTTCGTTGCAGTGCGGCTTGCTGTGAAGCTCTTGGTTGGCGGCAAATTTCCACAAATCGGTGACATAGTTTGTCACGTTACCAGCTGGAATTGCTGGAGTCGCATAGTTTGAGGCACCTCAGCGGCGCAGCGGTGTTCTACACTTGTGAACTTGCATCGTTGACAGGCTACTGCTGGCTGTGGTCACTGTTCTCGGCTGAGGCAATGCTGGCGCACAACGTTTCACCTCGTACAGTGACAAAAGCATGCGTTCGCAGGCACAGTTGTTTCGTTGCAGTGCGACTTTGCTTGACTCCTGAAGGGTAAGGCAGGCAACTGTTCACACTTTTGAACATCAGGCAACGGTGTTCAAGTCAAGCAGGGAATGCCTGCAACGGGTACAGGACCAGCAACAGTTGCCGGCGCTGGTCAACAGCTGTTTCACTGCGGCGTTCCTCCCTGTGCCAAAGCGCGCGGATGCAGTACCAAGCCGTTTGAAGAAGTGCGAGGGAAAGAATTGCTCTCGTGGCTTGCCAGTTTGACCTTTTTGAGCCAAGTTGTGCACAGGTGTTTGATGCTATTTGTTGAAGGTGGCGATCATGGGAGAAACGCATGGAGCGGCAATGTCATTACTTCCAGGAATCGCGGTAGCATGTCATGAAGCGCTAATGGCTGAAGCTGGTGTTTTTTCTGCCGACTGTGCGCCATTTCACCAGCCGAGTTCTCTCTCGGCTTTCTCGGGGCAAGCAGTTGGTCAACAAGCTCTCGCAGGTGAATGGCGGATGGGGCTTTTGAGCAAGTATCCAGCGAACAAATGGCACTTCTGTCCCCGCTGCGCACAGATTCCAGGGCGTTGGGAACAAGCTGATCTTCCCCATGGCCACGGTTTGCTTTTTTTTAGCGCATCCCAAACCCTGAGTCTTGACGCGCAGGTGGCAGCAGTAGATTAGGCGGTAGGCCAGGCGGGCTGCCAGGGCTCGTCCCCTTCGATCACCCAGCAAGGCCTCGGCTTGCAGCAGCGCAGCCAGCAGCTGTCCATTTGCCGCAGCCTGCCCCAGATTGCGGGCAGCCATTGTGGCGAAAACTTGCTTCCGCAAAAAAGAAGGTCCTTTTTTCAACAACAAAATCCGGTTTTGTAATTTTTATACGGGCTCGGAATTTGTAGGGAGTTCCCCGATTTTAGTAGGGAGTTCCCCGATTTTAGAAAAGCCAGCAAAAGGCTGCCGCAGACCCTTCCGACCAGGCGATGAACTTCTTCCTGCACGCCGAAGCTTGCCTCGAACTGCCGCAGCCAGGCGATGAACAAGCAGAAACGCTTCCAGAGCCGCTGCAGGCCCATCCCAGACAGGCAATGAACAAGGGAAATCTGCCGACCCCAAAGGCAGGATTGCGCCCTCAGGGGCTGTGGTCGCATTCTGGGAAAGGGCCGGACGCAGCCACAGAGGCTGGAGCAATTCCGGGCTGCTGCGAGTACAGGCCGCGACAGGGTCGCCGGGCTGCTTGGAGGTGTACTCGGGCGTGGGGAAGAGCTTTTCGCCTCGGCTGGCGCACTTGCATGACACCAAACCATTGGGATCAGAATCGCCGCGTGGGGAAGAGCTTAATCCTCCCCATGCCTTTGCCTTATGGGCGCATCCCATTCCCTAAGGCCAACCGCTGCCCGGCGGAAGCAACACTCCAGCGACCGAAGCGCGAGCCCAACCCAGCCAAGCGGGCGTCGCTCTGCAGGTGCAGCGACTCTCCCAGGTCGACCTCAAAGTCACTGTCCGAGCCGGCCACCCTCTTGCGGCTGTCCACGTAGATCGTTGTCATCCTTTTCTTTAGGAAACCACCCCTCCGGCGGACGACGGGCGGCTGGACGGCTGAGACGGAAGTGCAGCAGGAGATGTTCTCACACTTCGCGTTGATCAGCGTGGAGCTGGCGAACAGCTTCTGGCCCAGGAAGCTGAGCGCCGCTCCCATCGGCGTCTTTTTCAAGCGCGAAACGCTCTTCGAAGCGCTTGTAGAACATTACGTTCTTCGGCTTCAGGTAGTACACGAAGAGGAAGCTGTAAGGTTCTCGGGTCGCCTGCTCATACAGCCGGTACAGCTGCTCCTTCGGCAGCAGGGCGCTCAGCTCCTCGATGACGGCGTCCAGCTCGTGCTGATTGCGCAGCCTCCAGCAGCAGAGGAATTGCATGTTGACCCGCACGGCTGCGCTGATGAGCCTCAGCTTCTGCGAGCTCACCCAGGTGCTGATCTGCATGTGACGGCCTCGGATGAAGAGCGTGTCAAGGGCGCCGTGCGGCTTGTGGAGTTGCGGCGTGTCAGCAAAGTCGTCGATGACTACAAGCACCTGGTACAGTTTCTTCAATTCCAACTTCTTGGACGCTTCCGTGATCTTGCGCTGCTGCTGGATGATGCGCCGCAAGGCGGACTCATCCCACTCGTCCCAGTAAGCCTGCTCACGCTCCGTGTTCACCCCCAGGTCCTGCTCGATGTACTTCTTGACGGGGATCCAGCCATCGATGTTGACGCTTGGGCTGAAAACGTAGATCCGCTCAAACACGCCCTTGTACTGCTCCAGGATGAGACTGATGAGCGCCACAGTTTTGCCCGACTTGCTGGGCCCAAGGAAGATGCCCGTGCATGGCCCCAGGGGCACCACGGGGTCCGAGGCTTGCTTGCTGGTGTACTCAGGCGTGGGGAAAAGCTTGATCTTCCCCATTCGTCCTTTTGCGTTACGCAAGTTCCGGAAGCCGGCAGCTGAAGTATACGCGCTGGCCTATCTGCGGCTGCCCTAACCCAGCACAGCAATCCTGTTGCCGGCGCAGGATTGACGGAGACGCAACCCAAGGCTCACATGCAGCAAATGAGGCCAAGAGAATTCCACCCTTCTGCTATGAGTTACCGTTGCGCTTAGAAAGCACTTATCATGCTTTTCGAGCCACAAAGCTCCGCAACAGAAACGCACTTACAAGGCCAGAAACAGCACTTTAAGCCCGGGCAACTTAAAAGTCCGAGACGCACAGAATGCGACTAGGACCCGTTTTGCCTGCATATTGAAGCAAGCTGAAAACCTTTGCAGAAGTGCAAGCAGAAGGGCTGTGGCCGCACCGCGCAAAACCACCAAATTTTCGCAGAATCCACATTTGCTGAATGATAACCTCTGAAGATGCGCTGTGGGCGGTTTTAGATTTCACAAATAACAGAGAGCCGGCTCACGTCGTCCAGGTGCCGCTGCCCCTCCTGCGCCTGCCTGCGCTCGCCAAGCCAGTTGTTGAAGGCCCGCGCCTCCTCCAGTTCTCGACAGTGCAGCGCTTCAGCAGCGGTTGCAAGTTGTAACTGGGGTACGTCTTGCGGAACCACCGGAGCATCCGCGGCTCGTTGCGGGGCTCTATGGACATCATGCTTTTATACCAGTACACTTGCGCCTGTGGTCAGCCGGTCATAAGCGGACTGCCTCTCCAGCATGCGCAGGGCGCGCTGCTGCTCTCTTGTGAGCTGAGGCGCCTCCGCCGGCGCCGGTGCCTCCGCTGGTGGTGCCTCCGCCGGTGGTGCCTCCGCTGCGCTGGTGGTGCCTCAACCGGTGCCGTCTCAACCGGCGGCGCCGGCTCAGCGGCCCGTGTACGCGCCCAGTAGTAAGGAATAAAGGCTTATAGTAGTCCCCTATTCTTTTTCGGATTTTGGCCACAGCCAAATTCTTCAACCCGCTGAACGTTTTTCCGATGTCACCGGTCTTTGTCACCACTCCGTAAAGCGCTGAAAACGGCGAACTCCGAAAAGTGCGTTTTTTCGTGTCCTGCGTCAAAAGTTCTGCCTGGGCCTCCAAATTCGCTCGTTTTCCTTCGAAAACCGGCTCCAGGTGTTCGCCATGCTCCGAAATCCGTATTCTGCCTCGAAAAGCCTGCGAATTCCAGCCCGCTGAACTCGTCACCGCTTGTCACCGCTTTGTCACCACTCGCTTTTTGGGTGCAAAAGTGCGTAAAATCGGGCCCAGGTCCCGAGCTCCTTCTCCGCAGGGTTTTTCGCGGCCCGACAGCCCGCCGAGGTGCTCCCGAGTAACACGTCAGCCTGCCGAGGTTTTTCCACGTAACGCGTCAGCCCGCTGAACTCGTCACCGCCGATGTCACCAGTCTCTAACACGTCAGCCCGCCGAGCTTGTCACCACTGATGTCACCGCTCCATCCGGCTCCGGTTTTTGGTGCAAAAAGCGCTCAAAACGGTCGAGTCCGAAGAGTCCGTTTTTCGTGTCGGACTGCAAGTGGGATGCCCGAGCCTCCAAATTCGCAGGTTTTCGGACGAAAGCGGGCTCCAGACGTCAGTTTTCCGCTTTCGGCCCGGAAAAGCGGCGAATTCCAGCCCGCCGAGCATGTCACCGCTTGTCACCGCTTCGTCACCGCTTGTCACCGCTTCGTCACCGCTCTCTTTGGGGCCGAAAAGTGCGCGAGTTCGTGCACTGGCAGCGCGGGAAGTTGAATTGAGGGATATTTTCCCTCAATCGCATTCCTGCCGGTATGCTTGTCTGGGCAAGGTTGGCTCAGGTCTCGTCATGTGGCCGAGGTGACCCAAGCGCTTTTGACCGAGATTTTCGGTCAATTCATCGCATCATGCCCAGTGGCCGATTTTATAGGTCACTGCGCCACTTCGCGTACTGCCAGGGGCTGTTGCGAGTTACTCAAGTGAGGGAGCGCTGCGAAAGTACAACACCCCTGCGTTATAGACCTACTCCTAAGAAAACATGATTGAAGGACCTGTCACGGGCAACATCCCAGAGGTCCTGGACAACGGAGAGGTGACTGACGGCACGCACGTCACAGCAGGACAGCTGGCCCTCGCTCTCACGCCCTATGCTCAAGTAACGGACCTGGCGGTGAACACGGCAGCCGCCGGCAACAACGCGGCGGCCATCCAGTCCCTGGACGACCGAGTCACCGCAGAGCTGGCCTCAAAGCTGGACAGCAGCGCGCTGGCGCCGGCGATTGCGCCCCTGGCCACGGCGGCGGCCCTGGCCACCACGGACGGGCAGGTGGCCGCGCACGGAAGCGGCATCGCCGCGCTGCAGAGCTCGCTGACCACGGGCCTCTCCAACAAGGCAGACCAGTCGGCCTTCGACGTGCTGGAGGGCGTGGTTGCCACCAAGAGCACCCCGGACAGCGTGGACCTGAAGCTGTCCAACTACAGCACCACGGCGGCCATGAACGGCTCCATCGCCTCGGCCAACAACGCCACGCTGGCCACGGTGGCGGCCAACTACGGCCTCAAGACGGTGGTGGACCAGCACTCCCTAGACATAGCGGCGAGGATCACGCCGCTGGAGGTGGACACCAAGGTGGCCAACGCTCTCCTGGGGGCCGTCACCGCCGCGGCGCTGGCCTCCGAGCTCGCGAGCCGAGACGCCTCCTTCTCGGGGCTGCAGGCCTCCAAGGCAGACGCCAGCGCCCTGACTGCTTACGCCCTGCAGTCGGCCGTGGACACTTCCTCGGAGGTGGACTCTAAGATAGCGACGGCCCTCTTGGACTCCGTCACCACGGCAGCCCTGGACGCCGCCCTCCTCGGCAAGGCGGACGCAAGAGCGCTGGCCTCCCTGCTCTCCACGGTGGACGGCTTGGACACGCCGCTGGAGGTAGACACCAAGATAGCAAATGCCCTGCTGGGTCTCGCCACCGAGGCCTTCGTCGCAGCGCAGCTTGCTAGCCGGGACGCCAGCATCGCGGCGCACCAGGGGGCCAAGGCCGACGCGACGCTGCTGGCCTCATACGCCACGAACGCCGCGCTCTCGGCCAGCGAGACCACGCTCCAGAGCGCCCTCGACGCAATCCTCGCGGAGCTCGCACCCCTGCAGCTTTCCGGCAGCGGCGGAGTTGTTAACGCGCCGGCCTGGGCGGGCTTCACGACTTGGGAGCTCGTTCGCGGAAGTAACGTCGTTCGCAACCTGCATTTCGTGGCTCCTCTCTCTGCTGCGCTTGCCAACGGCGACGACACGCTGAGCATCGCGGCAGACTGCTACTCCACGGCGGGCACTGACGCTGCCATAACAGCAGCCCTGCTGGCCTACTACACCTCGGTGCAGGTAGACGCGCTGTTGGGAGACTACCGCACAGGGGCAGCGCAGGACGCTGAGACGACCAGCGCCATCACAGCAGCGCTGCTGGCCTACTACACCTCGGCGCAGGTAGACGCGCTGTTGGGAGACTACCGCACGGCAAGCACGCAGGACACGCAGACGCAGGCCGCCATCGCGGGCGCGCTGCTGGCCTACCGGACGGGCCCGGACCAGGACGTCTTCACAACCAACCAAATCGCCTCGGCGCTGGTGGCGTACCGCTCAGCCGCAGACCAGGACACGGCAACGGCCTCGAGCATTGCCGCCGCGCTGCTCAGCTACTACACCATCGCGCAAGTAGACGGCCTCCTCGCCGGCAAGCTCGGAGTCGCGGAGGCAGCCTCGGCGCTGCAGATAGCAGTGCGCTTTCCGGACGACGGCGGGGCCGACGAGGTGGTGGCCGCCATAGGAGAGCAGATCCTGGCCCCCGCGGACGTCTCGCTGTCAAACTGGACGGTTCGCCCCCAGCAGCGGCTGCAGTGTGGTCTTGGCCACGCACACCGCGGGCGCAGTGAGCGTGGACGGCTACACCCTGACCCTGGCGGTGAACCCGTGGAACATCGTGCGCACCTACAACTTGACCCCGGGCCGAGAGCTCCTCTTCGCCTGCCGCTACCGGCTCGGCACGGCCTCCAACTTCGTGGTGTACATGTCCGAGGCAAGACAACGTCTACGACCCCTTGTACGGCAGCTTCGTGGGCGACCAGGGCGAACGGGGTGGCGAAGCTGCACTTCGGGGCGCACTTCCAGGCGCCGGGCCTGCCCAACCAGACGGCTGGAACGGTGGACGTCTACGGCCTCCAGATCCTGGACGCAACCCTGGAGACCGGCAACGCGGTGGAGGCGGAGGAGGACACGGCGGCCTCAGCGCTGCTGCTGAAGCACGAGTTCCTCGACGGAGGGGCCGACGACGTCACGCTGGCCACCCTGGGCGAGGTGCTGCTGGAGCCCACGCTCACCACGCTAGGCAACTTCCTGGTGCGCTCCAACAGCCAGAGCTCCGTGGCCTCGGCCAGCTTCACGGTGGGAGGCTTCCAGCTGGAGGGCTACGCCATGACCCTGAGCGCCTTCGCCTGGAACATCGTCCGCACCTACACCCTGACGCCGGGGAGACGCTACTCCTTCGGCTGCCGGTACCGGCTGGGCACGGCCTCCAACTTGGTGATGTACGTCAGCGCGGCCGACAACGACTACGTGGGCGTCACCGGCACCTTCCTCGGCACGCCCGCGCAGGGAGTGTGGAGCACGGCGCGCCTGGACTTCTCGGTGCCGCCGGGCGGAATCGCGAAGCTGCACTTCGGAGCCTTCGGCGGCTCCATCCCCGGGCTGGTGCAGCAGTCGGCGGGCACGCTGGACCTGTACAGCATGCAGATCAGGGCCAGCGCCTTCGAGGGAGAGTCGGTCTCCGTGACGGACCTGCTGGCCGACTCGCTGGCCCTCACGGGCTCGGCCACGCTGGACGGGCTCACCGCGCAGGGCAACTGGGCTGCGACCAGCTGCTGTGCAACGACGTGAACTGCACCGACGTTTTCACGACGGGCGTGGACGCCTCGGGCGCAGTCTCCTGCGCAGCGCTCACAGCCACCGGCACCGTCGCCGGAGCCACGCTGTCGTCCACAGGGGCCGTGTCAGGCAGCTCGCTGAGCATCAGCGGCGCGGCCAGCGTGGGCCTGCTGAGCTCCGCCACGGGAATCACGGGCAGCACGCTCACCATCAACAACACGGCCAACGCCGGGAACTTCACCACGGTGGGCGACGTGTCCACGGGCACGCTGACGGCCTCGGGCGCAGCAACCGCGGCGAGCTTCGCAGCCACCGGGCGGTCACGGGCGCCACGCTGACGATCACCGGGGCGGCGTCCGCGGGCCCGCTGGACTGCGAGAGCCTGGACTGCACCTTCACGGCCACGAGCGGCGGAGTGTCGACGGGCAGCGTGGTCTGCGGCGACGTGACGAGCTCGGGCACGGTCTCCGCCCCGCAGCTCTTCGCGTCCAACACGCTCACCGTGACCAACACCTCCGACTTCTCGGACGATCTCTTCCTGACGAAGAACTGGGCGGGCTGGAGCAAGCTGCAAGTGTCCAACAACAGCGCGGCCTCCGACAGCGGTCCGGAGCTGCGGCTGCTGGGCAACCAGCGCGCGCGGGTCTTCCTGGAGCGAGACGGCGGTGCGAGCTCATCATGATCAACGACGAGGCGCTGGTGCAGACGAAGAGCCTCTCGACGCAGCTGTCCTTGACCACGAACCAGAGGAACCCCGGCTGCCTCGTGATCGCAGGCAACACGGGCAACGTGGTCTGCAACACGAGCTTCACGAATTTGTCGGACAGCAGGGTGAAGACAGAGATGACTGAGGCCGACGTGGCAGAGCTCCAGCAGCTGTTTGACTCCGTGGAGGCCAAGCAGTACAAACGCCCTGACATGAACGAGGACCTGAGGCTGGGCTTCGCCTCAAACGACTTCGCAGGAACGAAGTGGAAGAACCTGACGGGCACCACAAGGTGGAGCGACGGCACGGAGATGGTCACCCTCGACTACTCGCACCTCACCAGCGTGCTCTGGGGGGTGTGCAAGGGCTTCCAGGGCCGGCTGGACGAGGTGGAAGCCTGGCAGGCCCAGCGGGGGCCGAATAACCCATAAGAAACATGGCTGACGCTCGCAGACAAACCATCAAGGCCGTCTACGAGGATCCCCGCACAGGCTTCGGCAGCATAGCGCAGACGCTGCGGCAGGCTCAGGTGCGCGACCCCAGCATCTCCAGAGAGGAAGTGAAGGCGTTTCTGGACGGCCTCCGGGTGAACCAGGACCGACCGCAGAGAGGCTACAACAGCTTTGTGCCTCTGGAGCCCATGAACCAGCTGCAGTGGACCTGGCAGACATGAAGGCTTTCGGGGGCAAGCCCTACCCCTTCATGTTGGTGGCCATCGATGCGCTGACCAAAAAAGTGGCCTCGGAGCCGCTGAAGGATCGTCTCGCGAGCACCACCGCGGCGGGCATGAAGAAGGTCTTCCAAGCCCTGGGCGTGCCGGCCAACGTGTACTCCGACGACGGCTCCGAGTTCAAGAGGGAGTTCAAGGAGCTGATGGATTTCTGGGACATCGAGAAGCAGGTGACCAGGGGCCACGCCTACTTCGCGGAGCGCACCATCCGCACCATCAAGGAGGCCATGTTGCGTCGCATAGCAGCCGGAGCGGGCCGGCGGGGGCAGTGGCACCTCATGCTGGCCGACATCTTGAGCCAAATCAACGGAAGGAAGCACGCTACCACGCAGGTGGCGCCGAACCTCGCCTACTCTGACCCCGAAATGGCTGAGATTGCTCTGCGCAACATCGAGCGCAGGGCCAAACACAAGGTGACCCGCCCGGAAATCAAGGTCGGGGATATGGTTCGGATCAGGGTTAAGCCGATCGAAAGCAGGGGCTCCTACAGGGTCAACGAGATAGCCTGGAGCGAAAAGGTATACAGGGTTGTCTCCGCCGAGAGCGGGAAGATGGGGGCGAGGTTTGGCTTGGAGGGGTGGCCGGAAAAGGTGGTGCACAGGGATCTCCGAAAAGTCCCCGAAAACTCAGCTCCCGAACCGCGGGGGTTGGGGGTGCAATCCCGCCAGCGGAGGCTACAGAGAGGCCCCAGGCTCCCACCTCCTTTTTGATGCTCTCTGTGCCTCTACGATCTCTACTCTACGTCTCTACTCTACATCTCGCGACAGCTCCGCCTGCCACTCACTGATGAGCTCCTTCACGTCGGTTCGGGGGCTGCTCGGCGAGCCCTCGTCATCTCTGGCTTTCCTATTTTCCCAGCGCCCGTACCACGTGATGTCGCTCTCGAACCAGCGCAGGGCAAGCTCAGCCCGCTGTGCGCGCGTGGCCGGGGTGCGAAGAGCCGTGCAGATCTCGCACACCTCTTCCCAGACTTCCTGCGAGTGCTCGGTATTCTCGAGCTTGCGCGCAAGGCGTCGGGCATTCATGAGCGTGCCGTCCCGCTGCTTATCGAGGAGCTCGATGCGGCGGCGCTGGTGCGAGCGCTCGGCCTCAAGCAGCGCATCCTCGCGAGGCCGCTTGGTGGGAGGCCGCTGGGCCATCAGAGCAGCCGCAAGGCAGGGTGCGTCCTCGTCCGCCCACGCGGCAGGCTTTTCCAGAAGCCATGCCTGCACGCATCGGAAGGCCTTGGAGGAAGTCATCTCTTTGAGCAGCTGCGGCGGGTTTTTTTTGAGACCATTCAAGCATTTGGGACCATTCGAGCATTTGGCGGGCTTCTTTTTTCTTTGCGCGAGTCCAAGCTCGTCAGTGCGTCCGCCTACGAAGATTTCTGTTCTCTTCCTCGAGGATCTCGACGCGGCGCTCCAGCGCCTCACGGCGCCAAGTCTCACGGTTGGCATCATCCTCAAGCTGAGCAGCATACTCCCGCGCCATCTGCAGTTCCGCCAGATATCGCTCGCTGCGTTTGTAGCAGCGCTCCAGCGCCCCGAGGAGAGTCCCATGGTGCGCAGCTTCGGTGAGGAGATCCTCTTCAAGGTACTCGATGCGGAGCCGGTAGTACAGGCGCTCGGCCTTGGATGGCGTGGCGCCTCGTGGGCCAAGCTCAGCCTCCTGACGTCGGCCACCACGTCGTGCTTCGACCCGAAAGAGGGGCAAACTTGTGGGTCTTCTTCCACAAGCCCACCATGAAGCTGCTGCCCCATCCTCCGGCGTCCACCCAGCTCTACAAGCTTGGCAAGGGGAAGCTTCACGATGTCGTGAAGCTTATGGCCAACTGCTTGGAGCAGAAGGGGACCATGCGGGCCATGAGTCGGGGCGAGTACGACGGCCTTGTTGCAGCAAACGAACCTCCGGCGCCAGAGTTCTCCCCACGACGGGTTTTGAAGAACAACGGCGATATGACGACGTCCGAGTTCCAGAGCCATCTCATCAAGCTCGACACGACCTTCCGAGGCGACAAGGCCTTGAACACCGGCAAGCGCCCGCCGAACAGTGAGGACGAGTTCGTGCACTTGCAGAGCAGGGCCCTCTTGCAGCTCCGCAAGCAACTCAAGGACGACCAGTTGCAAACGGAGAGCCTGCTGGTGTCGCGCCATCGCCAACTTCTGATGACCGACTTCGTCATCAACGAGAGCACCGTGAACTGCTGGTGGTACAACCCCGAGGTCCACCAGAAGCAGCCGCTGGACTTTTTCGAGGCCTATGGGCGAGCTCGCGACGAGCGAAGGACCCTGATCTTCTACGGAGACAGCAAGGGGAAAACTCCCCTGGCAAGTTGCCTGGCAGCCATGGTAGCCCGCGACGTGGGTCTGGACGAGTTCGTCATGGTGTCCAGCCCGGACATGCTGCGATCCGCGGTCGAGCGCAGCCTCCTGCGCGACGAGAGGCCTTTGCTCCTGGACGAGCTTCAGATCAGCAGCAGCAACATCGGCGCCCAAGGCGGGGGAGTGGACACGCTGAAGCATCTCCTCGGTCTGTCGCCCGACTTGCCAGCCACCATCAAATGTCGCTACAACGACGTGAAGGTGCCTGCGGAGACGTTCAGGATCATCACGGTGCAGGACCTGGCGAAACTCCACCACAGCTTGGACGACATGGCAAAGATTTGCCCTCCGGACCTCATGCTCGACGGGTTTGAGTGGCGCGCTCGCCCGCTTGACAAGGTCTTCGACGCGGACACGCGCGCGGTGCTGAAGCGCTGCATCCTCGTGGAAGTGACGGCGCAGTGTGTCAAGGACTCTGTGCGCGAGAGGCGAAAGTTCGGGTCCGACAAGGCGGTCTCCATGGCGGAGAGTTTGAGGGCCTTGTACAACGGCCAGTAATTCGCGACACCTGCCTTTTAAGGGCACAGACCAGGCAGAAGCCCGACCGAACAGATCAGCCTTGCCCAAAGACGCACAGTTGGGCGCGCTGACCCCCGCTCTGGCGCACACTGCCCAAAGACGCACAGTTGGGCGCGCTGAACCTCCACTCCCCCCCGGGTCCATGCTATATGTACTATATGTGCTATATCTCACAAGACAACCCACTGAACATCCACTCCCCCCCCGGGTCCATGCTATATGTACTATATGTGCTATATCTCACAAGACAACCCACTGAACATCCACTCCCCCCGGGTCCATGCTATATGTACTATATGTGCTATATCTCACAAGGCAACCCACTGAACATCCACTCCCCCACGGGTCCATGCTATATGTACTATATATGCTATATGGCCCCTATATAGCACATATAGTACAGATTTCGCGCGTACAGAGTATATAGCACATATAGTACATATAGCAAGGAGCTGGGGGAGAGTGGATGTTCAGTGGGTTGTCTTGTGAGATATAGCACATATAGCACATATAGCAAGGAACCCTGGGAGAGTGGATGTTCAGTGGCTTGCCTTGTGAGATATAGCACATATAGTACATATATATAGCAAGGACCCGGGGGAGAGTGGAGGTTCAGCGGGTTGGCGTCCATATAGCACATATAGCACATATAGCACGGAGCTGGGGGAGAGTGGAGCCAAACCCAGGTACATTTGTGCGGTTTTGCGCCACGAAATGCTATTTTTACAGGGTGTATATTCATATACGGCCTGGAGGAATAGCTCGTTTTGCACCGTTTTGCGCCACAAAAATGCTATTCTTACAGTGCCTACATCAATGTAGGCACTAGAGGAATAGCTTTTGCACGGTTTTGCGCTGAAAAAATGCTATTAGTCCAGGCCCTACATCAATATAGACCCTGGACTAATAGCTTTTGCACGGTTTTGCACGGTTTGCCCAGCCCCGCTTTGATTGGTTCGCCCAACCCGTTGGTTTCCCCGAGCACCCCAAAAAGGAGCTGAGCAGGCTCCGGGAATTCCCCCCCAGCCTGCGCAATACCTAAAAGCCAGTTTTTTCGCTTGATCAGGATCAGGCAAACTTGAGTGTGATCAAAGTTTTTTTTTGCGCCAAAAGGGGCTTGCTTCAAGCTTCCTCGGAAATGCGGAGGCCTGAAGAGTGCCTCAAAAATCATTTTCAAACTAGTCGAGGGTCCTGGGCCTCGGAGGCCCCAGGAAGTCGTCCAGCTGCCTCACAGCCGCCGGCCTGCCCCGTCTCGTCAGCCGGCCCGCCGCGTTGCCGCTGCCCTGCGGCGCCGGCAGCGCCAGCTTCAGCAGGGTCTCGCGCCCCTCCGTGCTGCGGACGGTCATGGAGTCCACGGCCCCCAGCTGCTGCACGTCGCCGTACTGAGGGTTGAAGCTCCTCGCCGCGTTCGTCGGCGCTCGGAAGGCGCCCGCGTCCTCCACCGCCTTCACGCGCCGCTCGGTGAGGTCCTTGTTGTGCTGGAACTTGTCGGCGTTGTCTTGGAGGACCCTGAACTCCGTGGCCGGCTGCTTCTCCACGTCCTCGGGCGCGCCGTGCACCGTCTCGTGGGGCCGCGCGTTGTAGGCCGAAGCGGTCTGCTGAAAGTGGTCGCTCCACTGCCCGCCCTTGCGCGCCACCCTCGTGGCCAGGTCCTTCTTCAGCGTCTGGATGCCCCGGTCCACCACGGCGATGGCGTTGCGGTCCTCGGGCCGCTTCGTGCGGTGCACGGCATTTTCGGGCAGCTCCCGGTCCAGCGTGGCGAACTCGTTGCCCAGGTCCGTCGTGACCACGAAGTTCCCGTCGTCCCCCGTCAGCTCCTTTGCGGCGCGCTTGGTGGCGCGGCCCACCGTCTCGGCGTTCTTGTTCTGCAGAGGTTCCACGGCCGCCTCCCGGGTGAAGACGTCCATCACCACCAGGCCGTACTTCGTCTTCCCCCGCGTGTTCTGGCTGAAGTCGATGAGGTCGGCCTGCAGCCGGTCGTTCGGCCCCTCGGCGGCCGACTTGCCCAGCGCGCGCGGCCGGGGCGCCTGCACCTGCCGGCCCACGTCGGCCTTCAGCGCCTCGAAGGCCATGGCCTGCGTCACGTCGAGGTCGCGCTGCCACGCGAGTCGGTACAGCTTCCGCGGGTCCCGCACGTTGAAGTCGTCGGCCAGGTCCCTCAGCGCCTCCATTTATAACCCAAAAAGGGGCTATTCAAGGTTCTGCAGATGCGAGGAGGCCAGAAGACACCTCCTTGTTGCCCCAAAAAGGAGCTTGAGCAAGGTTCCGCGGATGCGAGGAGGCCTGCTCACACCTACTTCTTGCCCCAAAAAGGGGCCTGTTCTAGCGTCCCTGGATGCAGGGAGGCCTGAACACACTACTTGTTCTTCGGCCCCCGCTTGGCCTGCCAGGCTTCCACCTCGTCCAGCCGGGCCTGGAAGCCCTTGCACACCCCCCAGAGCACGCTGGTGAGGTGAGAGTAGTCGAGGGTGATCATCTCGGTGCCGTCGCTCCACCGGGCGGTGCCCGTCAGGTTCTTCCTCTTCGCTCCTGAGAAGTCGTTGGAGGCGAAGCCCAGCCTCAGGTCGCCGTTCATGTCCGGGCGCTTGTACTGCTTGGCCTCCACGGAGTCGAAGAGCTGCTGGAGCTCCGCCACGTCGGCCTCGGCCATCTCCGTCTTCACCCGGCTGTCCGACAAATTCGTGAAGCTAGTGTTGCAGACCACGTTGCCCGTGTTGCCCGCGATCACGAGGCAGCCGGGGTTCCTCTGGTTCGTGGTCAGGGACAGCTGCGTGGAGAGGCTCTTCGTCTGCACCAGCGCCTCGTCGTTGATCATGATCAGCTCGCACTGGTGCGCCCCGCCGTCCCGCTCCAGGAAGAGCCGCGCGCTTGGTTGCCCAGCAGCCGCAGCTCCGGGCCGCTGTCGGGGGCCGCGCTGTTGTTGGACACTTGCAGCTTGCACCAGCCCGCCCAGTTCTTCGTCAAGAAGAGATCGTCCGAGAAGTCGGAGGTGTTGGTCACGGTGAGCGTGTTGGAGGCGAAGAGCTGCGGCGCGGAGACCGTGCCCGAGCTCGTCACGTTGCCGCACACCACGCTGCCCGTCGACACTCCGCCGCTCGTGGCCGTGAAGGTGCAGTCCAGGCTCTCGCAGTACAGCGGGCCCGTGGAGGCCGCCCCGGTGGTCAGCGTGGCGCCCGTGAGCGCCCCGTGGCTGCGAAGCTCGCCGCCGTCGCTGCGCCCGAGGCCGTCAATGTCCCCGTGGACACGTCGCCCACCGTGGTGAAGTTCCCGGCGTTGGCCGTGTTGTTGATGGTCAACGTGCTGCCCGTGAATCCCGTGGCGGAGCTCAGCAGGCCCACGCTGGCCGCGCCGCTGATGCTCAGCGAGCTGCCTGACACGGCCCCCGTGGACGACAGCGCGGCCCCGGCGACGGTGCCTGTGGCTGTGAGCGCAGCGCAGGAGACTGCGCCCGAGGCGTCCACGCCCGTCGTGAACACGTCGGTGCAGTTCACGTCGTTGCACAGCAGCTGGTCGCAGCCCACGTTGCCCTGCGCGGTGAGCCCGTCCAGCGTGGCCGAGCCCGTGAGGGCCAGCGAGTCCGCCAGCAGGTCCGTTACTGAGACAGACTCTCCCTCGAAGGCGCTGGCCCTGATCTGCATGCTGTACAGGTCCAGCGTGCCCGCCGACTGCTGCACCAGCCCGGGGATGGACCCGCCGAAGGCTCCGAAGTGCAGCTTCGCGATTTCGCCCGGCGGCATCGAGAAGTCCAGGCGCGCCGTGCTCCACACTCCCTGCGAGGGCGTGCCGAGGAAGGTGCCGGTGACGCCCACGTAGTCGTTGTCGGCCGCGCTGACGTACATCACCAAGTTGGAGGCCGTGCCCAGCCGGTACCGGCAGCCGAAGGAGTAGCGTCTCCCCGGCGTCAGCGTGTAGGTGCGACGATGTTCCAGGCGAAGGCGCTCAGGGTCATGGCGTAGCCCTCCAGCTGGAAGCCTCCCACCGTGAAGCTGGCCGAGGCCACGGAGCTCTGGCTGTTGGAGCGCACCAGGAAATTTCCTAGCGTGGTGAGTGTGGGCTCCAGCAGCACCTCGCCCAGGGTGGCCAGCGTGACGTCGTCGGCCCCTCCGTCGAGGAACTCGTGCTTCAGCAGCAGGGCCGAGGCCGCCGTGTCCTCCTCCTCCGCCGTGTTGCCGGCCTCCAGGGTTGCGTCCAGGATCTGGAGGCCGTAGACGTCCACCGTTCCTGCCGTTTGGTTGGGCAGGCCCGGCGCCTGGAAGTGCGCCCCGAAGTGCAGCTTCGCAACTCCGTTGGGCGGCACTGTGAAGTACATCTTGGCCGTGCTCCAGGCGCCCTGGTCGCCCGCGAAGCTGCCGTACAATGGGTCGTAGACGTTGTCGGCCTCGGACATGTACACCACGAAGTTGGAGGCCGTGCCGAGCCGGTAGCGGCAGGCGAAGAGGAGCTCTCGGCCCGGGCGTCAAGTTGTAGGTGCGCACAATGTTCCACGGGTTCGCCGCCAGGGTCAGGGTGTAGCCGTCCACGCTCACTCCCGCGGTGTGCGTGGCCAGGACCACGCTGCAGCCGCTGCTGGGGCGAACCGTCCAGTTTGACAGCGAGACGTCCGTGGGGGCCAGGATCTGCTCTCCTATGGCGGCCACCACATCGTCGGCCCCTCCGTCGTCCGGAAAGCGCACTGCTATCTGCAGCGCAGAGGCCGCCTCCGTGACTCCGAGCTTGCCGGCGAGGAGGCCGTCTACTTGCGCGATGGTGTAGTGGCTGAGCAGCGCGGCGGCGATGCTCGAGGCCGTCGCCGTGTCCTGGTCTGCGGCTGAACGGTACGCCACCAGCGCTGCTGCGATCTGGCTGCTGGTGAACGTGTCCTGGTCCGGGCCCGTCCGGTAGGCCAGCAGCGCGCCCGCGATGGCGGCCTGCGTCTGCGTGTCCTGCGCGCTCGCCGTGCGGTAGTCTCCCAACAGCGCGTCTACTTGCGCCGCGGTGTAGTAGCCCAGCAGCGCCGCCGTATGGCGCTGGTCGTCTCCGCGTCCTGCGCCGTTCCGGTGCGGTAGTCTCCCAACAGCGCGTCTACCTGCGCCGAGGTGTAGTAGGCCAGCAGCGCAGCCGCGAGGGCCGCGTCCGCCGCTGCGACGGAGTAGCAGTCTGCCGTGAAGCTCAGCGTGTCGTCGCCGTTGGCCAGCGCAGCAGAGAGAGGAGCCACGAAGTGCAGGTTGCGAACGACGTTGCTTCCCTGAACGAGCTCCCAAGTTGTGAAGCCCGCCCAGGCCTGCGCGTTAACAACTCCGCCTCCGGGAAGCTGCAGGGCGGCGAGCTCCGCGAGGATTGCGTCGAGGGCGCTCTGGAGCGTGGTCTCGCTGGCGGAGAGCGCGGCGTTCGTGGCGTGTGAGGCCAGCAGCGCCGCGTCAGCCTTGGAGGCAGGAGCGCCGGGCCTTGGCGTCCCGGCTAGCAACTCGCTGCGACTAAAAAAAAAACAAAAAAAACAAAAAAAAAAACAACATACAAAAACAAAAAAAACACAAAAAATAAACAAAAAAAGGCCTGGGGTGGCGAGGCCCAGCAGCGCATTTGCTATTTTGGTGTCTACCTCCAGTGGAAGTCCGTCCACCGCGGAGAGCAGGGAGGCCAGCGCGCTGGCGTCCGCCTTGCCGGCGAGGGCGGCGTCCAGGGCTGCCGTGGTGACGGCGCCCAGGAGAGCGGTCGAGATCTTTGAGTCCACCTCGGAGGAAGTGTCCACGGCCGAGAGCAGGGCGTACGCGGTCAGCGCGCTGGCGTCCGCCTTGGAGGCCTGCAGCCCCGAGATGGTGGCGTCTCTGCTCGCGAGCTCGGAGGCCAGCGCCGCGGCGGTGACGGCCCCCAGGAGAGCGTTGGCCACCTTGGTGTCCACCTCCAGCGGCGTGATCCTCGCCGCTATGTCCAGGGAGTGCTGGTCCACCACCGTCTTGAGACCGTAGTTGGCGGCCACCGTGGCCAGCGTGGCGTTGTTGGCCGAGGCGATGGAACCGTTCATGGCCGCCGTGGTGCTGTAGTTGGACAGCTTCAGGTCCACGCTGTCCGGGGTGCTCTTCGTCGCCACCACGCCCTCCAGCACGTCGAAGGCCGACTGGTCTGCCTTGTTGGAGAGGCCCGTGGTCAGCGAGCTCTGCAGCGCGGCGATGCTGCTTCCGTGCGCGGCCACCTGGCCGTCCGTGGTGGCCAGGGCCGCCGCCGTTGCTAGGGGCGCAATCGCCGGCGCCAGCGCGCTGCTGTCCAGCTTGGAGGCCAGCTCTGCGGTGACTCTGTCGTCCAGGGACTGGATGGCCGCCGCGTTGTTGCCGGCGGCTGCCGTGTTCACCGCCAGGTCCGTTACTTGAGCGTACGGCGACAGAGCGAGGGCCAGCTGCCCTGCGGTGACGTGCGTGCCGTCAGTTACCTCTCCGTTGTCCAGGACCTCCGGGATGTTGCCCGTGACAGGTCCTTCAAACATGTTTACATATCACCGCCTTAGTCCAGTGGCTATTCCGCAAAGCGAGGCCGGCTCCGCGGCTTTGGAGCGAGGCCGGCTCCGCGGCTTCGGTCTTGGAGCGAGGCCGGCTCCACGGCTTCGGTCTTGGAGCGAGGCCGGCTCCACGGCTTCGGTCTTGGAGCGAGGCCGGCTCCACGGCTTCGGTCTTGGAGTGGCGTTCCGGCCGCTCGGAGAAGTTTCCTCGTGATTCGGAGGTTGGTGTGTTTTTGACACACATCACAGGCGTCACCGCTTGGTGTGTCAAACACACCAACCCCTCTTCGGCACAAGTTTCCGCACGTGTCACAGTCCGTGGGTGACCTTGAGAGCGAGGCCCGCACCAGGCCCGCACCAGGCCCGCACCAGGCCCGCACCAGGCCCGCACCAGGCCCGCACGTTGGCGTGGAATTTGTAACGGGGCATGTGTGTGTTTTTTTCGTACACTTAGAAGACTTTTCAGCAGTTTCTCAAACAGTGAGAATCTGCAAATTCTCAGGCGAACGCCAGCGCAACACCCGACCTGCGAATTTGAAGGAGCTCACCGTTTGAGCTCCTTCAGCAAAGTTCACCAAGACCTCTCTCTGTAGAGAGGGCCCGCACCAGGGTTTTTTTTCGGATGTGACTCAATTTGATTTGACCGATTTCGCCGGTCAAAAGCGAGACCTGCGCACGATGGAGCCAGTGGCCGGCAAAACCGGACACTGCTTCGCAGTTGGTGCGAGACATCAGCTGCGTGCCCTCCATGTCGGCGGGCTGGCGCGGCTCTGCCGGGCAGGTTCGCCGAAGGCAGTTGTCCCCCCACAGGACAACTGGAAAAAATTTTTCACGGTTGTCGTCTAAGCCGACGTCTAAGCCGACAACCTCGACATTTTTTTTGCTGGGAAGAATCTCGACCTTGGCGTGGGCTCGGCAGGAGGCTTCTATGCCGGGCAGGCGCGGCCGGGCTCCGATGCCGGGCAGGAGAGCAATCCTGTCGCCACAGCAGGATTGACAAGGGCAATCCTGTGCCCACGCCAGGATTGAGTGTGGCAATCCTGTGCCCACGACAGGATTGACGGCAGGCCCGCACCAGGGAGGTGCGGCCGGGAATTGGCAGTGGAGGATTTTGTCCTCCACTGTATCGAACTCTTCAACGACACGAACGTCTTGCGCATTCGGACTTGCCGCTGACCAACCCGTTGGGCGAGCCAGTTGGGCGAGCCAGTACTAAGGGGTTGGGCGAGCCAGTACTAAGGGGCCAACCTGCACCAGGGAATTTGAATTGAAAGATATTAACTTTCACTTTGGTATACTTCCAGTACGACACGAACGTCTTGCGCACTCGGACTTGCCGCTGAACCCGTACTTGGGCGAGCCAGCTGGGCGAGCCAGTACTAAGGGGTTGGGCGAGCCAGTTGGGCGAGCCAGTACTAAGGGGCCGTTGGGCGAACCAGTTGGGCGAGCCGGTTGGGCGAGCCAGTACTAAGGGGCCGTTGGGCGAGCCAGTACTTGGGCGAACCCGTACTTGGGCGAGCCATCAAACGAGGTTGGGCGAGCCCGTACTTGGGCGAGCCGGTTGGGCGAGCCAGTACTAAGGGGTTGGGCGAGCCAGTTGGGCGAACCCGTACTTGGGCGAGCCGGTTGGGCGAGCCAGTACTAAGGGGTTGGGCGAGCCACTCAACCACAGTGGACGCCTTGGCGCTCCTACGGTGCCTCGGCACGTGCCCGCTCGGCACATCTAGTGCCTGCTCGGCACGGTGCCTGCTCGGCACGTTTAGTGCCCGCTCGGCACTGCACCCCCTCCACGGTGCCAGCTCGGCACCGGGGTTCCTACAAGTGCCCGCTCGGCACTGGGGTGCCAGCTCGGCACGTGCCCGCTCGGCACTGCCTGTGCCTGCTCGGCACGTGCCCGCTCGGCACTGCCTGTGCCTGCTTGGCACGTGCCCGCTCGGCACTGCCTGTGCCTGCTCGGCACGTGCCCGCTCGGCACTGCCTGTGCCTGCTCGGCACGTGCCCGCTCGGCACTGTTAGTTAAGTGCCCGCTCGGCACTGCCCCGCCTCGCAGAAGTTCAGCTCCAGGACACCTGACACGTGCAGCCTGACAGGAAAAAAAACAGGGGGAGGGGGCAC
Organism: Effrenium voratum; assembly: GCA_963377175.1. Taxonomy (NCBI): domain Eukaryota; class Dinophyceae; order Suessiales; family Symbiodiniaceae; genus Effrenium; species Effrenium voratum. The sequence goes on along the minus strand of CAUJNA010000403.1, from coordinate 211,145 downwards.
GGGGTTGAGCCACATGACATGCAAAAAACCGTGCGAAAAAAAACGTGCAAAAACCATGTCATGTCAAAATCATGCAAAAACCATGTCAAAATCATGTCAAAATCATGTCAAAATCATGTCAAAATCATGCAAAAACCATGCAAAATCGTGCAAAAACCATGCAAAAACGTGCAAAAAACCATGCAAAACCGTGCAAAAAACCATGTCATGTCATGCAAACATGCAAAAACCATGCAAACATGCAAAAACCATGCAAACATGCGGCGCGTACGCTGGCGTCTACACTGCGAAAAAACGTGCAAGCTGTTCGTGTCATGCAAAAAACAAGCTGTTCCACATGCCATGAAAAAACCGCGCGCAAAACCGTGCGAAAAAACGTGCAAGCTGTTCGTGTCATGCAAAAAACAAGCTGTTCCACATGTCATGCAAAAACCATGCAAAAACCATGCAAAAACCATGCAACATGCGGCGCGTACGCTGGCGTCTACGCAGGCAGGCGCGGCAAGGCTTCTACGCAGGGCGCGGCAACCCGCTGAACATCCACTCTCCGCCGGGTCCTTGCTATATGTGCTATATGTGCTATATCTCACAAGGCAAGCCACTGAACATCCACTCCCCCCCGGGTCCTTGCTATACGTGCTATATGTGCTATATCTCACAAGGCAAGCCACTGAACATCCACTCCCCCCCGGGTCCATGCTATATGTACTATATGTGCTATATCTCACAAGGCAAGCCACTGAACATCCACTCTCCCCGAGTTCCTTGCTATATGTACTATATGTGCTATATTGCCCTATATAGCATATATAGTACAGATTTCGCGCGTACAGAACATATAGCACATATAGTACATATAGCAAGGAGCTGGGGGAGAGTGGGGGTTCAGCGGCTTGGCGTGTAAGATATAGCACATATAGCACATATAGCAAGGACGCGGGGGAGAGTGGAGGTTCCGCGGCTTGGCGTGTAAGATATAGCACATATAGCACATATATCAAGGACGCGGGGGAGAGTGGGGGTTCAGCGGCTTGGCGCGGCTTCAATGCCGGGCAGGCGCGGCCGGGTGGCGCAGCGCCAAGCCGTATGACCGTATGATCCGTATGATCCGTATGACTCGGCGGGCTGGCGTGTCAGGGAAGAACATGTTCATCCGACATGTACTCCGACATGTTGAAATTAAGCGCGTATAGCGGCTTGGCGCGGCAGAAATCAAGGAATCCTGGGGGAATTTCAATGCAGGGTTTCTGCAGGGAATCCCTGCATTCCCTGTATCTCTCTCTTTAGAGGGGGTTTTCCAAATGGCTTATATTCTACCTGAGAGGCTTCTAGCACTCGTCCGTCCAGCATTTGACCTCGTCCTGCGAAGGATTCGAAGTCTAAAACGCTGCGTGCAGGCGTGTGGCTGCAAAATAGAGACCCCTAGATATGCGCTGCAATTTGGCTCCAGGTTGCATTTCAAGCGATGTCAAGCTTTGCCAAAGGAAACCCCTTTTCCCTTTTTTTCGGGGACCCCTTTTTTTGGGACCCCTTGTTTTCTTTTTTTTTTGGTTTTTCTTAGCCCTGCAAAGGTTGGCTCGCTTGAAATGCAACCTGGAGCCAAATTGCAAGCATATCTAGGGGTCTCTATTTTGCAGCCACACGCCTGCACGCAGCGTTTTAGACTTCGAATCCTTCGCATGACGAGGTCAAATGCTGGACGGACGAGTGTCAGAAGCCTCTCAGGTAGAATATAAGCCATTTGGAAAACGCCCTCTACAGAGAGAGCCACTGCGCTGTGGTCCGAGACCGCCGGGGCGCACCCGGCGGGGGGCCACGCTGAGCACCGACTTCGAGATCCAGAACTTCCGAGTTCTGGCCTCCCAGGTCGTCCTGGACTCTGCGCTGGTGGAGTCCTTCAACCGCGTGCTCCTCTCAGGAAGGTCCCTGGTGTTCAGCTACCCCACGGTGCACACACAGCAGTCCAGCGTCCCGAACGGCGTGGCGGAGCACAACGTCACCGTGGCGCGCGCCTTCACGAAACTCATGGGCGCGTTCGTGACCTTTTGGGACAACGACGCGGGCTCCAAGATCCACTTGCTGGCCAACCCGGGGCAGGACGTGGCCCCCATCGCGCGGCGAGGCAGGAGGACAGCCTCCTGGAGTCTCAGATACAGCTGGGCAGCCTGCAGTACCCCCCATGAAGGGAGCCTCGGAGCACTTCCACTTCCTCTGCGGGCACCTACGACGACACGGTGCGCAACATCGACATCGGCCGCGTGGGCTACCTGCGCCACAGCTTCATTGCCGGCTTTCCCACCGAGCGCGTGCCCAAGATGCCGCTGAGTCAGCACCCGCTCGACCTGTTCATTCATTTGGTGGCCTACCAGCTGGTGACGCTCTCCGGCACGGGCGTCTCGGTGCTTGACTAAGGCCCGGTGTGCTTCATTTTTGATGAAGCGTGACACCGCTTAAGTTGAGCAAAACGAGAAAAAAGGCGGGGGTGTCCCTCTTCACCATTTTTGGTGAAACGTGACACCGCTTTTGAGTGCGCCCAAAAACGAGAAAAGAGGCCCGGTGTCCCTCTTCTTCATTTTTGAAGTTTAGTGACACCGCTTTTGAGTGCGCCCAAAAAACGAGAAAAAAGGCGGGGGTGCCCCTCTGCTTCATTTTTGACGCAGAGTGGCACCGCTTTTGAATGCGCCCAGAAACGAGAAAAAAAGGCGGGGGGTGCCCCTCTGCTTCATTTTTGACGCAGAGTGGCACCGCTTTTGAATGCGCCCCAAAAACGAGAAAAAAGGCGGGGGGTGCCCCTCTTCGCCATTTTTGGCGTTTAGTGGCACCGCCCAAAAAACATGCAAAAAACATGGAAAATGTGCATTTTCCAGAGGAAGCCTAGTCCGGAATGCTCAGCCGCTCCGCAAGCTCCTCCGTGGCCGCGCGCGCAATCTCCTCGCACAGCGCAGCAGGAACGCGTGATTGGCTGACCCTCTCGTACTGCCCCTCCATCAGCCGCGGCCCCCGCTGCGCGGCCCGGAGGTGCCTGCCGTCCTGCCACGCCTCGCAGCGGCTGCCGGGCTTGCACAGGCCTCGGCTCGGTCTCCAGCGCATGTTGGTCCACAGCCGCGTCTGCTTCCTGTACGGAGTTCCGTACTTGCAGTAAGTCACGTCCACCCAGGGCAGAGGCTCCATGAACGGCCGGGTCTTCAGCAGCCCGGTGGCCGGGTTCTCCACAATCCACATGAGCGGGTCAAAGTGCGCAATGATCTCAAGGGCGCTGAGCACCAGCGCGTCGCCCTCCAGGAGCCGCCGCGGGCGCGTCGTCAGCGCGCGGCTGTATTCCGTGCAGACCGGGCTGGCCCAGACCATGTCGAAGTGCCCCGGAAACGTCGTGTAGTCCCAGCTCCGGATGTCGCACAGGATGGTGGGCTCAAATTTCGACACGATGTCCAGGGAGACGACCTCCCAGCCCGCCGCCTCGAAGGCCCTGCCCACCGACTTGGTGCCGCAGAAAAGCTCCAGGAGTCTCGGCATTTTTAAAGAGCAAGATCACCGCCACTGCGACGACCAAGAAGACTCGCGCGTTCATCGGACCGGACTTTTTTCCTACGGATTAAAAAAAAGGAGCCGAACTTCGCAATGAAGCTTGCACTCGGGCTGGACGTTCAGACCAGGGGAAAGTTCATGTCCATAGAGGACTCCCGTCAGGGCGCGCTGGTGTGCAAGGCGGACGTGGAGGTGCTGTGGGAGCCCGGCAACTTCCAGGACGACGGGGCCAAGAGGGTGGGCGTGTGCTTTGCGAGCAACACCGACCTGGAGCTGTGGACGGAGGAGGTGGAGCAGGGCGTCATCGACAACATGATCATCTTCCAGAAGCCCTTTCCGGGGGCCGCCCGCACGGAGCTTGAGAGCCAGCTGCAGCGCGCCGTCAAGGTGAGCGCCAAGGGCAAGCACGTGAAGTGCAAGATGGACTTGGAGCGCTGCCTCTTCTGGGACCCCGCCGGCAACCGCGTGCCGCGCCCCGCGGAGTTCGCGCGCCGCAGGGGCCGCGCGCTTGTGGAGGCCCGGCACGTGTGGCTGATGGGCAGGCAGTGGGGCGTGCTCTTCGAGGTGCGCCACCTCATGCTGGAGCCCCTGGAGGCGCCGTGCTGCCCGTTCTAGGCCGCCTCCAGCAGCTCGGAGCTCGTGGCCCGCGAGGCGCCCACGTACAGGTGGCGCAGCGTGAGGTGGCAGGACTCCAGGTCCAGGCGGACGCGGTTGTGGAGGGTGAGGCCCTGGCAGCTGGCGTAGGTCACTGCGTGGCTCGGCCGGGTGGCCCGCAGCAGCTCCTGGTTCTTCAGCCGCATGCCGTTGTCCAGCCTCACTCCGTCCGGCTCCACTTCCGCCACGGCCACAAAGACCCCCTTGGGTATCTTTCCGCCGGCCCCGATGAGGCGCAGCCCCGGCCAAACCCTCATGCTCTGCGGGCTGTTTTGGGTTGTTATAGTCACAACCGTTTTGGGGTGCCACCGTTTCGTGGCACCCCAAATCTATGTGGATGACGTGTGTCTCCAGCTCTAGGAGCTTTGAGGCCTCCGGCGCCAGGGCCCGGTTCGCCGCAGCGTTCACGGCCATGCGCTTGCTGTGGCTGATGACCAGCGTGGTGTCCGGCCACCCGGGCTTGGAGGGGTAGAGCTCCCTCAGCCTCGCCTTGGCCTGCTCCAGCGTGGGGCACGCCTCCTCGCCGACCCGCAGCCACTTCACGAAGTCGAAGATGCCGGGGTCGGAGCGCATGTTCTCCGTGAGCTCGTGCCTGTGCCCGCCGGCCAGGTCGCGGATCAGCTGGCTGTGCTCCAACGGCGCGCTGATGGGCCGCCCGGCCCAGGAGTCCAGCACGGCCGGCAGCTGCCGGAAGTCTCCCAGCAGCAGGAACTTCACGTCGGCGTTCAGCCCCACGCAGGCCAGGTCCGCCCAGAGCGCCATGTCCAGCTGCGTGATCTCCTCCACCACCAGCCAGTCCAGCTTTTGCGCGCTGCCGCCGCGCACGTACCTGCGCACCCAGTGGTCGGCCGTCTGCGCCCCCAGGCCCAGGTTCTGCGCGGAGCAGTGCGTCTTGGACACCAGGTGCACCGCCTCGCCCTGCTCGCAGCCTCGCAACAATGGTGCGGGCCAGGTGCGTCTTCCCGGTGCCCGGCAGGCCCGTGAGCAGCAGGGAGTTGCCCGCCAGTGGCATAGGGTCGTCCACCCCGTTCCACCTCCGCTGTTTGGGGCGCTCCGCCTCCATGCGCGGCGCCCTGCTGCCCAGCAACGGCTTCGTCTCTTCCACGCGGTAGACCGGCGTGCCGTCCGGGTGGCGCAGCGCCTCCAGCGCCCGCAGCCGCTCCGCGAAGCGCTTCGGCAGCCGCTGCGTCAGCAGGCAGTCCGTCTTCACCTGCGCGAGGTACCGCGGCGGCGCGTCCAGGATGCGCCGGGCCTTGGCCACCATGCAGTGCTCAAAGCCGAGGACCGCGTCGTGGATGGGGCGGTAGGTGCCGTTGCTCAGCAGCCTCCTGGCGTAGACGAAGTCCCACACCATGCCCCCCTCGTAGGCGAAGGCCTGAGAGAAGTCCGCGCCCGCGCCGTCCAGCTCGCTGCTGCTGCTGCGCACGCTGTAGACCACCTCCGTGCTGCGCGCCCACAGGCCTATCATCGCGTTCACGCTGAGCTTGGCCATGTGCTCCTCGCCTTCGGGCCACGCGGCGTCCATGCGCTCCAGCGCGCGCCGCAGCGTCGCCGCGTCCACGTGGCTCCGCGCGGAGATGCCCAACACGATGTGGTCCCAGCGGCAGACGCCCAGGTCCAGCATCGCGGCCAGCGAAACCTTCGGGTACCAGCCGGGCCCCACGTACGGCAACAGGTTCAGGCAGGACTGCCTCGCGTCGCAGCAGCCCTCCACAAAGCCCAGGTCCGGCAGCACGCCGTCCACGGGCTCAACGCCGTCCGCCGGGCACAGGATGGGCAGGGGGAAGGGGGCGTTGGCCAGCCCGTTGCGCCTGCAGCGCACCACGTCCACGCCGACGTACAGCGCGTCCTTTGCGCACGTCTGCGCCTCAAAAACCAGAGGGGGCAGCTTGGGGCTCCGGACGTACTCCATGACGCCGGGCGCCACGCGGCTCTCCAGGCTGGTGGGCTGCGCGCTCTCCCTCAGCGTCTTCTCGCTGTGGCAGTCGCCGCACAGCGCCTGCAAATCTGCACGCTGCCCGCAAAGGCCTGCCTCACCGGCACCACGTGGTCCAGCTCGCAGGTGCCGGCCGTCAGCCCGCAGCCGCACAGCGCGCACTTGCCGTCCTGCGCGGCCAAAGTCTTCTGCCTCTCCGCCGCGCCGGGCACTTCCCGCTTCGCCTTCAGCAGCTTCAAAAAAATCTCGTGCGCCAGCCCGGCCAGCCGCTGGCCCCGGTACTCCTGGTTGACCGCCTCGCACCACCTCCGCAGCACCTCGTGCTCCTCCGGCAGCTCTCGGATCCTGGTGCCCCGCCTCAGCCTCAGCCCGCAGTACTGCGCCGGGCTGCTGATGGCCACCTTGGGGCTCTCGCCGGCGGCCATGAGCTGGCGCCGCGCCTCCCGCAGGTCCTCGCACCAGAACAGCCCCGGCTGCACGTCCGCGGCGTCGAAGCGCCTCCACTCTTGGATGGGCGGCAGGGTCTGCCTCGCCTCGCCCCGGTAGAGCACGCGCGCCGCCTGCCGCTCCAGCACCCGCTTCACGGCCCTGTACATGTAGCAGTGCCCGTCGAAGGCCAAGAAGCACACGGTGCGGTGCTCCTTCAGCGCCGGGTCGTAGCTGTCCACCAGGTCGCCCTGCGAGCTCAGCACGCGCATCGGGGCGTTGCGCCACACGCAGAACTCTCGCACCTCCTCGGCGGAGATGCCGAGGCGCCTCCAGTCGTGGCGCAGCATGGCGTCGAAGTCCGCGCACACCTCCTCCACGCTCAGCTGCAGCAGCTCGGCCAGCTGCCGGGGCACGCAGAGCGGCTTGTCCTCGAAGGCGCTCGGCAGCACGTCCTCCTCGCAGGGCAGCTGGAAGCTCACGCTCCTCAGGCCCCTCATGCGCTGGCGCAGGAGCGTCTCCACCAGTGCCCCTCAGGGTCGAGGAAGTAGGTCTCGTCCGAGAGCTGCAGGATGGGGCCGCCCGGGTCCAGCGAGGCCTCCACTTGCTGCCTGACCCGCTGCGCCACCTGCTCCTCCGTGAGGTGCGCCGGGTGCCTCGTCATGGCGCCGCCCAGCTCGTTCACCGGCAGCCAGTCCCTGCGCTCGTAGCCCGCCCCGCGTTCCGCCCGCTGCGCCGCCTGCCCCGGATGATCACCGGCACGTGGACCAGGTACTCGTAGTACTTGTCGCGGAAGAAGCCCTTGCCCAGCTTGGTCAGCCGGTGCTCTCCGCCCTGCAGGGAGCGCACGAGCTTCTTCTGCCCGTTGCGCAGCAGGATGTAGTCGTTGGGCCCCTCGCGGATGAGGGGCTGGTTGTAGTCGAAGTCCTTGCTGGGAGGCCGCAGGCCCAGGTGGGAGTAGTAGTGCTGGCCCGCCCGGGTCAGCTGCCCGTCCGCGCGCGAGAGCAGCGCGTAGGCCCCCGGGCCGCGCCGCAGGTTCAGCACGACGGCACCATCCGCCCCCGTGCGAGCCCGGGCGCCGCCGTCCGCGGCCTCCGTGATCTGCTGTCGTTGTCTCGCCCAACTTGCCATTCTTTTTTTACGGGGCCAGTTTTTTTTGCTCGGCCGCGCGTATTCTCCCCGGGTATACTTGCCCGTCAAGGCCGGGGAGAATAGCCTTTTTCGCACGGTTTTGCGCTACTTGTGTGCGTCGTCGTGCAGCTTCCGGGGTGCGTTCAAACGGGTTATGCCCTCAGAGCGTTTTCGCGGCGGGCGGGGTGGTGCCTAAACACAGCTGGCTTTCAACAAAGTCACTATTTGCTCTGCAAAATGCGGCGCGTACGGAGCGCCAACCCGCCGAACCCTCACTCTCCCCGGGTTCCTTGCTATATGTGCTATATGTGCTATATCTCACAAGGCAAGCCACTGAACATCCACTCTCCCCGGTTCCTTGCTATATGTGCTATATGTGCTATATCTCACAAGGCAAGCCACTGAACATCCACTCTCCCCGGGTCCTTGTGTGCTATATGTGCTATATCTCACAAGGCAAGCCACTGAACATCCACTCTCCCCGGGTTCCTTGCTATATGTGCTATATGTGCTATATGGCCCTATATAGCACATATAGTACAGATTTTCGCGCGTACAGAGTATATAGCACATATAGTACATATAGCAAGGAGCTGGGGGAGAGTGGGGGTTCAGCGGCTTGGCGTGTAAGATATAGCACATATAGCACATATAGAGGGCCCGGGGGAGAGTGGGGTTCCGCGGCTTGGCGTGTAAGATATAGCACATATAGCACATATAGCAAGGACCCGGGGGAGAGTGGGGGTTCAGCGGCTTGGCGTGTAAGATATAGCACATATAGCACATATAGCAAGGGCCCGGGGGAGAGTGGGGGTTCAGCGGGTTGGCGCGGCCAGGAGGCTTCTATACCATATAGCACATATAGCACATATAGCAAGGACCCGGGGGAGAGTGGGGGTTCAGCGGGTTGGCGCGGCTTCAATGCCGGGCAGGTGGCGCGGCCAGGAGGCTTCTATACCATATAGCACATATAGCACATATAGCAAGGACCCGGGGGAGAGTGGGGGCAGCGGGTTGGCGCGGCAGGGTGGCGCACCCGGAGTGCCAAGAACATGTTCATCCGACATGTACTCCGACATGTTGAAGAAATTAAGCGTATAGCAAGGAATCCTGGGGGAATTTCAATGCAGGGATACTGCAGGGAATCCCTGCATTCCCGGTATCTCTCTCTTTAGAGGGGGTTTCCCAAATGGCTTATATTCTACCTGAGAGGCTCCTAGCACTCGTCCGTCCAGCATTTGACCTCGTCCTGCGAAGGATTCGAAGTCTAAAACGCTGCGTGGAGGCGTGTGGCTGCAAAATAGAGACCCCTAGATATGCGCTGCAATTTGGCTCCAGGTTGCATTTCAAGCGATGTCAAGCTTTGCCAAAGGAAACCCCTTTTCCCTTTTTTTTGGGGACCCCTTTTTTTTGGACCCCTTGTTTTCTTTTTTTTTGTTTTTTCTTAGCCCTGCAAAGGTTGGCTCGCTTGAAATGCAACCTGGAGCCAAATTGCAAGCATATCTAGGGGTCACTATTTTGCAGCCTCACGCCTCCACGCAGCGTTTTAGACTTCGAATCCTTCGCAGGACGAGGTCAAATGCTGGACGGACGAGTGCTGGGAGCCTCTCAGGTAGAATATAAGCCATTTGGGAAACCCCCTCTAAAGAGAGAGGGCTGGCTGTTTTTACATTGCGCCATGTGAACAGACTAAGGACACTGGCTTAACATGCACAAGGAGGGCACAAACAAACGCTCTTATAAAGGCGGCCTCAATGCCTTCTAACAGGAAGTAGGTACGGTTTACTTCACTTGTTCGCGCAGAGCCCTTCGGAAATTGGCTGCCTCACATGCTCGTACAAATTCAGGCTTGGCCAATGCGCCTCACTGTGGGAAGGATTCCCGTGTCGAATACTGGCGAGGTCAAGAGCATGGAAAGTGCGACACTCGGCAAGACATTTGGCAGATCGTTCTGCAAGGGCAATCGCAGCGGGAGTGCGCCAGCCTACGGCAGTAGGAATGGGGACCGCAATCGGATTTTGGGCATCACTCTTTGCGGCTGCACTGCACTGGAACGTCTGCGACCAAAGATCGTCTCCGGGATCTCGTCATCACTCGGCATCCGTCCTTCGTGAGGTAGGACTTCAAAGCGCCAATTCCTGCGAGGAAGTCAGCCTCCTTATTCGCCTCCCTAGGAACATAACGCCGCGAAATGTGCGGAAGCTCGGTGGCTGCGAGCAGTTGGGCACGTTGCAGTTCCGTAATGAGCACACGTGCAGTGCGACGCCAGTGCAATTTAGAATGGAGAATTGTCACCAATGATGACACACTCCTGCACGTCAGGGGAGGAGGGAAAATGACGGCCAAGGCATGCACGCATATGAGCTGGCAAATCCCTCAGCGTGGTCTGAGTCCGGGCAGTCGAGCAAAGGGTGGGCAGTTTGTCCTCCTGGTCCAGAGCAGGAGTTTTTTTTTTTCACCCTGCCGCCTTGAGCCTAGTGGCATCGGTGCTAACTTGAGACTTATCCGTGTACCAGGGTGGAATCGAACCCCGGCGACTGTCTGACGTTGGTCTCCGGGTCTTCACCATCTCACCACGGCGTCGTCTCCTGGTCCAGAGCAGGAGGCCAGTCTGGCTTCCGAACAGAAAGCGGCAGATTGTGGTTGGGCGTCTTTGAGGCAGCCTTGCTCTGTCGGCCAGCCATGATAGCAGTTGAGAATGTCTCTACCATCACTGAGCATCCGGATTTTCATCATATTCGGAAAGCTGCTGCGTGGGCGGGCTTTAGACACTGCATCGCTTGAAGAGCTGTGCCGGCCAGCAGGCCCAGATGGTTGGCCCTCTTTGGCGTGCAGTGGGCAAGATGAGGGAACTCATCTCCTACCGTTGGACTGCTCTGGGTAAACCCACCCTCGCAAACTTTGATGCCATGCATCTTGATCTTGATGAGGAGCACAGACGAAGCCTAGAGCTCACTGAGTCTGCGATTGCCGTCTATGATGACCCTAGGTTTCTGCCTGAGGGCATGAAGGTCAAGCATCGTTGCAACAACATCCTTGCACGAGCAATCCGGTCAAGTGACAGACTTGGGACAATCATGGCTTCATGTAGTCAACAGCACTTGCTTGGTACTCACCGGCCGAGACACAGGGCATTTTTGCTGTTTTGGTCTTTGAGGCTAAGCTGCCGGCAGATGTCAATCAAGCCTTCAGGCAAGTAGGCAACTTCATCGCCCCGATCCATGGCTTGCGTGTTAGGAGTCAGGCATCGCAGAATCTTTGGTGCACCAACCACAGATCCGATGCAATATATAAGTGCATATCTGCACAGGCGGATCCGTGCAACCAGAGCCCGTGTCTTGACACGTGATGGCTGGTCGCAGGTTGTAGTGGACACCTCTGCACATGAGATTTCTCCCACCATACCAATCGATGTGACGTGGTCCGTCACGGTCATCACAGAGACCCAGTGTTATGAAGTGGTTTTGCATAAACCCATCGCCCTGGACCATCCATGACATTCTCGAGCTTCCCATTCGTGATCAGGAGATTTTCGTGTCAGACATTAGAGGACCACGTAGAGTTCCATCGCACTGGCAGGCCCGTGAAAATTGTCAGGTGCATTTCGTATCTCCACGTTTTGCGCACGTGCAGCCCGCGTCGCAGAATTGAGGTCTTGCTTGCATCGGGTTGTGCCTACCACCGTCCAGGGAGATAACTCGCGTTTCGTCGTGTGGATGTGGGATGGTCTTATCTTTAGCATCCAACAAGTGCCTCCCAACGCGGTGCCGCTAGCTCTGGAATACGCATATGAATTGCAGCAGATGACCAACGTGTACCGTGATGCCAGCATCCGCTCTCTGGGATCTGATGGTTGGGTGCCAGCTGATTCCATTGGTGAGACACGTGTGCCGCCGTTGCATCCTGTCGTAAGCATTTGCCTCAACCCGATTCACACTTCGGTTGCTGCGGACCCTCAATCGGTGGAACTTTGGATCAAGTGGCCGGGGGTTAGTAGGGCACGTGTGCTTCGTGTTCAGATGCATTGTGACTTGCAAACCGCATGCCGATCAGTCCACAGCCAGTGGCGTGAAGTCTAAGAATCTGCCGACTCGGTGCGCTACTATCCTCTTGCAGCAAGGTGTGCCCGTTCACAAAATTGCGCAGAAGGTTGACGAACTGTTGGGCAAATGTGATGAGGCCGAATTCGTGACTGTGGAGAGCGAAGCGTCCCTCGGTAAGCAGAAGCAATCCCTGATGGAACTTGCGGCCAAGCATAAAGTTGAACTTTATGGGGAAGTCAAGGGTAAAGGCAAAGGGAATGCCAAGTCGCGAAGGACCAGCAAGAAACCCATGAAGGGTGTCCCCTTGGTTGTGCCTAGTGCGTCTGATTTCCAACTTGAACCAGGCGCCTTCCAATTCGCCGACGGTGCACCACCGCGGTGAGGACCACCGGAATCGCTCTGCTTTCGGCTGTAGAAGCAGTTCCCTGGCTCGCACAGCCTCCATCTACACCGGACGAACTTGCTGTCATTGTTCTCGGCGATGCCACCCCCAAATTGACAAATGTTCCATTGAATCCCGCTGTTGCTGCGGGCACTCAGGACCGCGTGCTTCTCAGAGGTTCCTTATATCAGCTTGGCTCCAAGCACGTGAAACTCGGATTGACACAGCTCAAAATGGTTGTTGCGGAAACTGTCACGTGCTCACTCACAGTGCACAGTGAGGACTTCCAGCCAGAATCTTGGAAGGGTTTGGTGTTGGCGCCAGCTAAAGTGATCTTGAGTCGCCTCGGAGACTTGCAGCCACAGATCCCGGGGACGTTCTTTTCGTAAAGACAAGGACCGGAGTGCGCCTGCAGACTCGACCACCGTTCAAATCTGGATTAGCATTCCTACGGCAGCCGTGACAAACTTGCTCCGTATGTCAGGATTCAGCAGTGTCTACATCACCCCTAGGAGTGCAAGTGGAAGCATAGACACCAGTTATCCAGTGTTCTGGAAACCACGTGCGCCGGACTCCCTCACCTCGGATTCATAAGAGGTGGAGGCAGTAAGCCGAACTATGCAATCCGTGCCACGGCTGCCACAGCCCAGGCCATCCACAACAAGGTCCGACCAGGTGAAACCTGGCGAGAGCCCATTGCGGTGACTGGGCTTTATAGGCTTACGCACCTTCCGCCGGGTATTACACGTGAAGCCTTGACAGAATTGGGTGCAGAAATGAAGTGGGCGCTGAAACCCATCAAACGCCTCAACCGCCGTACTTGGTTGGTAGGAGCAGGAGACGCACCAGGGTCTTGGTGTGTTCAGCTTGGCGGAGCTTCAATTCTCATCACTAGAGTGGAGCCAAAGCAGTCGGCCACTGCTGCTGTTGTGCTTGGGGGTAGACCGCCAGAGACTAAGCCTTCATCGAGCTGTTGACCCCTGGCTTCACTCCGATCCGTGGGCCAGTGCCGTGCCAAGGGCCAGTATGCCCACCTCACGGGCGATGCAGGGTCCCATCCAGACCAAACACGAAGAACAAGACAAGCGCCTCGAATCACTTGAACAGAAAATTCAAGTTCTGTCCGAGGGACAGCGCAAAATTGAAAAATGCCAGCACGATATGCAGGCTGCCATTGCCTCGCAACTCCAGGGCATCGTGTCTTCCGTGACCACGCAGCTGGAATCGAGCATGCAGCAGGCAATCAGCAGAGCATTGAAAACACGACCGACCATCCGTGATTCCCCTGACAAAGCTGCGCCTATCAAAAAGGCCCAGCGAATCGCGAGTGATGACGACATGTAGTATTCGCTGCACGGTCCACCGTGACTGTGCAGCACACATCACGCGCAGGTATAGGGGCGCTGAATTCTCCGTCCTTTCGCATAGGTAAAGGAAAGGAGCCGACAGCAATACCTGAGCGTGTAATTTTCTACCATTCCCTGTGTAGCAGTAACTCAATAGAAGTTGCTGACTACCACAAGCCTGGTCGGCTTCGCACGTACTCTTGGATTCAGGGTCTGTTTGACAGAGGGATGAACGTGTGGGTTCGCAGCCCCGGTGCTGTGCTCAATATTGCCTGCATTGTCTTCCAAAGACAGCCTTACCGCACAGTGACTTTAGGATGCTCTTCTGGTAACAACGTGTGCTTGGGTACATGTTTCGCATTGGAGTATGGGTCATCCAGGAGAGTACAGCCGCAACAGTGCTTTGGGGAAAAAGATGTTCCTCTGCCTGTGAGTACTTCCACGTGGTTTGCATTGAATGCTTGGCAGTTTCAGGTTGCCCTTGGATGTGCATTCAGGTACGGAGAAGCAAAAAATCCCGGACCCTATCAGGTACTCACCGTGTGTGTTTTTAATCCGACTGCCGTTTATAACCATGTTGCTGACATTTGCAGAATACCAGCAGACCTCTACATCTTGTCAGAGACGGGGGCCATGGACATCCACCAAAAAGATCTAACCCAGTGTCTCATGAGGTTATCCTGTACCTCAGTTCAGGGACACCAAGTCAGCGGCTTGTAACAAGGGAGCCCCCAGTGGCGTTGCCCTATGGTCAAGATTGCCACTTCGAGCATGGACAAGTGCACCTTGGTGAGATGCAGAGCATCAAGAGTTTGGTGGTCGTCAGTGATCCGGACGCTACTTGCCAGCGGCCCATGACTGAGCTGGAGGGGCTTCTGCGCCGCGCGCTGTGCGAGATCCGCACCGCCGCACAGGTCATCGCTTTCTGTGACGGCCTTCTCCGTCGGCGCAAGCGCCTTGAGATCTCTGTGTGCCAGGAAGCCTTGGCCAGGCTCCAGCGGCTCAACCTCGATGATGCCAAACCCGAGGAAGCTGAGTCGGCGCGGGAGCACCAATGCATCTTTGAAAGGAGGCTCTCAAAGGCTCTTGCGCCCAAGGAGACGGAGGCCCGTGAGCCGGCCGAGACGGAGGCCCATGAGCCGACGGAGATGAGCAGATGGAGGAGGTAGAGGAGGAGGTAGAGGAGGAGGTAGAGCTTCCGACACCGCCCAACTGGGGCACTGCACGCATCGGCTTGCTCATTTGGGGCAACCAGCATCTCGAAACACTTGCGGCCCTGTTGCGCCGCTCTACTCCAACTTGCGCAGCCCACCAGGAAGCGTGTTCAATTTCAGGTTCAACGTGGCAGTCCTTTCTCTCCAGGGCTTTTCAGGACACACCGCCCGGGCTATGCAAAGCCTGTGGATCCCCGTTCAGGCCAAAATCATCGAGTGCCCGGCAGGCCTGTCCGCTGCCAGGCCGACTTACCTGCCGTACCAGCCTCACATAAAGATAGTCGCGCCTTACTTGCTCCGCTAGCCCCTTGCCTCGCCGCTGCCGATGCTTGCGCAGAGGGAGATACTGTCGGGATAGGTGGTTGGTTCCTGACCAGCAACGCATTTGCATGGTTTGCAGAGACATGGAACATGTCCAACACACGGCGTACTTGGCCCTTCTTGACGAAGCCTGCGCAGCGATACATTGACTGTTTCGAGACAATTGCGCAATTTGCATTGCTGCAGATATCTCACGCGACTGCAGGCCAAAAGCGCTACAGTTTTACGCTTCGCGCAGGCACCGACAACTCGGCAACAGAAGCCGACATTAACAAAATGTTTACTACGTCTTGGCCGATGCAGGTGTTCTTGCAGCTGATCGCCTCTTGGGCCCACTCGCACAGTGTAGTGTTGCAGCCAACGCACATTGCGGGCACAGCCAATGGCTGGGCCGATGACCTCAGCCGCAATAGACTTGCTAGATTTGCCAATCAATCGCAGCAACGGCTTCGGTTTACCCCAGAGATCATCAACAGCTCAGGCCAGCAATTGACACTGCGCCCAGCCAACGCACCTTGGAGGCCCGAGCACCGCGCTGCCACTGGGTCTTTCCAGCCGACTTTGCCCTGCGCCGCAACCAGGGCAGTGCATAGCAAGGAAAAAAGAGCGCTCCCTTGTCCAAGCTCACAACATGAAGCCGCTGGGGACTGCACATTTTTCCCGACTGCGCATCGCCAGGCTCGCGCAACCCGCTCTGACGTGGGGGAGCTTAGCGAAATCCGGGTTGCGCTGGACACTGAAGAGGGGGTTAACAGAGCCTAGCTGAAGGCGTGCGCCGCAGTGCGCCGCTTTGCATCAGCTAGTGACTTCAGCACAACCCGGATACAAAAGAGGAGCGCGTCTCTTTCGCGTCAAGGGTTGGGTTGTTTAGGTTGGAGCCTTGAAGCCTTTTCTAAGCCTTGCCAAAGCTGTTGCCAAAGGTTGCCAAGTGCTTTAAGCATAATCGCCGGTCGACTAGAAAGAGAGTTCGCATGCAACAAAAAGGCTTTAGAGAAGCGGCTAGCAAAACAAATTCCCTAAGCCCGCAGCAGCAGCGGTGCGCAGGTCGGTCGTTTGGTTTAGGGTTTTCTTTTCCCTTGTGTTTAGGGCATGTTGTGAATCTACCTACGCGGTGGCCATTTTGCTCCTAGCCTTGACCCAAACTTGCTGTTTCATTTGAAACCTTGAAACGCCGCCATGGACACCTTGCTGTGCTTCGGAGTGTGCCTCGCCATTTACACAGCCCTCGTGTCCGGCATCACTTGCCTTGCAGTTTGGTGCTTGTTGCACCAGCGCCGCAAAGCTTTGCTTTGGCAGTCGGGCTTTCAGCCACTGCCACGCCCTGGGCCTATTCACATTCTGCCCAATCGCAAGGTTTTCACCATCGGCGCTGCCACCACCTGGCGCAGCGTGATTCCACTGCCTTCTGTGACAATTGTGTTAGCCTTTGGTGATACACTCGCAGCATGCAACTGCCATGCCTGGTGACAGCCTTGCCTTCCTTGCAGCTTGCTAATGTAGAAAACTTTGACAATGCACTTGGAACTTGAGCCCATGTGCACCTTGCATTAGTGCGCTTGATTTGCAACATGTATTTCACTCCGCGTCAGCATTCGTGAGCCTTTTCAAGTCTATTGCATTGTGTGCCTTGCTTTCAGCTACGGCCTTAGTCATTGATTCTTGAGTCCGCTCTTGAATCGCATCCCCCCGGGGTTGCTGCCTTGATAGTGTCTTGGCAAATTAAGGCTCCTCCAAGATCTTCACAAGGCGCAAGGCCTTGCTGTCAGGGCCCAGCCCTAGACAGAACCGCACTTCCCCTCTGGGTTTGTGATTCAGGCACATCAGTCATGACCTCAGTCATGCATTCTTGAGTCCGCTCTTGAATCGGGGTTGCTGCCTTGTCACGGCGTGTTTCGGCAATTAAAATTTTTCCGGGTTCAGGCGCATCAGTCATGACCTCAGTCATGTATTCTTGAGTCCGCTCTTGAAGCGCATCCCTCCGGGGTCGCAGCCTTGACACCGCGTGTGAATCACAGGGCACATCAGTCATGACCTCAGTCATGCATTCTTGAGTCCGCTCTTGAATCGCATCCCTCCGCGGTTGCAGCCATGACACCGAGTGCCTTGGCAATTATGGCTCCTCCGGGACCTTCACAAGCCCTGTGATTTAGGCGCATAACTGATCCGCATCAGGCGCCCAGTGACACACTTTGCATTCACACTTGGCACTTGGTCGGAGTTTCAGCCAATGCCACAGTGCTCATTCACACTCCGACCCAACGCCTTGCTATTTAGACCTTGAGGTCATCTGCACATTAAGTTCTTATGCCACGTCGCTGCCGTATGCCTTGTTGCATTGACCCTGATCGAGGCATCCGCGCCTTGTCGTGCCTTGGGGAAATTGTACAGCGCTGGTTGTCCTTCGCATACTACGCCCTCGCATGATGGGGCACTGCACATTGCGATAAAACAACGGCGTGTCAGCCGCACAGACATGATGCGCGTGCTTGATAATCTTCAAGCTACCAACGTGGAGATGCCCCCGCCAGGCAGTGCCCGCATTGCCAGCCTTGGAGACCCACGCTCACGAACCAGTGGACCTTACTTCACAAGGCTCACAGGACTAAAAAGAGCAGTTTTGAGCATTAGTTAATGCCTACATTTACCTTCAGTGCCAGCTAGCCAACTCAGAAACTAAAATTCTGCCGCAGCCTTGGTCAAGCATGTGTGTCACACTCATGCCAAATCAGCAGTTGCCCTGGATTGGGTGACAGGCTCGTGCTGCACGCTTCCAGCAGCCCTGTCATCACGTGCCTCAGACTTGCAGAATTGGTTGTGCGCTAGTTTTGCAGCCATCGCAGTTTGTTCGCAGCCATTTAGCAGTGTGCTACCACGCCACGCTCCCTGGTCCCACTCTCTCGCCCTTGGCATGCCGGACCAGGTGCCTTCATCAGTGCCAGACTTGATGGGCATGGTGTCCAGCATGACAGAGGAGAACCAAGCCGTCTTAACTGCCATGCTGTCAGCCCTGCGTGATCGGGCGGCCTCGACATCCTCGTCGCCTTTGCCAGAAGCTGCCTTGCCCACTGACGAGTCTTCAACCTTGCCGCCTGAAGGGACATCCACGCAGGAATCCCCAAAGCCCTGCGCGGAAGAACCGCCTTTGGTGAACCCCTTCACTCCAAACCGCGCAGACAATTTTTTATATCAGCCCTCCAGCAAGAGTGAAAAGCCTTGGGCCGACCAGCTTGCGCCCGAGCTGCCTTCTGACGCCCCGCCTGCAGACACGGCAACAGCACCAGAGATGCCGTGCGACGCCCTGCCAGCAAAACCGGAGACCGTCCCAACTGAGCTACCCAAGCCAAGGCCTTTGCATTCGGACCCGCAGTGGCCAGACCGTCCCCAACGAGCTGCCCGAGCCGCAGAGGCAGCCTCCGCCTGTGCCCCAGCCCAAGGCAGCCTTGAGCCCGCCTTGCGACTGGCCCCCGTACCCATCATCAGGGTTCCACGAGCCCAGGCCCGACTTGCAGCATGCCCTCCTGCGTGTGCCACACGCACTAACAAGGACCATCGCTCCTTCAGCGTCGATTCCTGCTGGAAACGCAATGAGCGGCAGTCCTACCGCAAGCTTTCGCAGCCCTGGCCAAAGCCCACCCAGCCGCAGGAAAATACACGCGCCATTGCCCAGCTGGCAATGTGCGCAACTCCCCGCCATGCGTTTGCCCTGCACGATGAAGGCTGCGCGGGTGGGCGGGGTCGCTAAAGGTGGTACCTGGACGATCAGTCCAGGTTGCGCTGCGCGTTGCCTTGTGCGTCATCGCCCTGCCCGTTTCATTCCGCCTGCGGCCGCATCATCAATGACAGGATTCCCCTGTTAGAGGATACGCGCGCCTCGCACTACTGCAGCCGGTGCTACGAAGCCTTGCAACCGAACGTAGTAAAGCCTTGCGCTGTGCCATCGACTGCGCTATTCAGCTTCATGAGGGCCGCGCAGTGCACTCACTTCTGTTTATCCAGTCAAGTGGCATGTGACCAGTGTGGCCTTCAACAAGTGCACACCTGCACAGTGCGCTGGCCCTATGACAGGCCGGCAGTTGCAACGGAAAAAAGCAGGAAGCATGTATGCTGCCTGCTAGCCCGGCCTTGCAGCCTGCACAGTGATCCTCCCCTGCACAGGTACACCGATGAGCCTTCATGTCAGCATCTCAGAGGGTCGCCTGTACGCCTGCCACCATGTGCCATGACTGCATTTAGGCTCAATGCTTTATCGTAGCAGGCAATTCTGGGGGAGAGCGTTTTCATTTTCCCCCAATGGCCTTTCAGAAGAAATGGCAGAAGACCAGACACGTCATCAGGCCTTGTGCGCGCCCGCCCAGAAAATGCCGCCGATGCGACGTCTCCATCCAGGCGCCACAGCTAAAGCCAAACCGGCGCTTAACCAAACAGCCAAGCCCTCGCGCAATGACCACAGCAGCCGGGCAAGACCTTACCCTGTGCGAGCACATGTGAGTGACCTCCGTTTCCAGCTAGCGAGCCATCCATCACTGCCTCCTCGCCCTGGGATCTGAGTGGCCAATCAAAAACTCGGTTGCCCAATTCCGGAACGCATTCCATTAAAATCCTGGGTGGACCCGCATTCCTGCCCCCTGCCCAAGCCGCCTTGCAGACCTTGGCCTCGCAGCCTAGCTTTGTTGACACACACAAGTCAGGGCCGCGCAAGTCAGGTCCGCCCCAGAACAGCCTATCGGCTGCAGTGATTCCCGCGCGCCTGCCAGACCTGCGTTGCGCAGGCCATACGGTCCTGCTCGCCCACCCGAGCCTTCGTCAACTGCGCACGTCTTTTTCTGACCTTTGTGAATGAGTGTGTGGGGAACTTGCTTCGCCTTACCTTAGCCCACCTGTCAGATTTCATCGGCGCAATCATGATGAGTAAAGCCCTGTCCTGGTTTGCGCGCGTTGGACAGATACCGAGCCTGCTTGACTTGATGGGCAGCCCCTTAATCAAGTTCTTCGCATACAACCCCAAACCTCATGACCGACGCGAAGCCCTGCCTTTGCCATTGGCCGTACTTGCAGCATGGGAAGAGCACATAGTTTCGCCTGCATGCACGCCGGGCGTGGGCTTGCTACTAGGCGCCTTGCTCTTGTGCGCACATTTTAGCCTTAGGTTTGGGAGAGAATCAAGCCGTCCGCTCGTCGCTGTCCGCACAAGCACTTAGTGGCCTGTGTTGGGCTCCAGGTCGCCATGCATTCAGCCAAACCAAATCGCATCGTGGGCAGAGCGCTTGGAATCAAAGCTCACATCCGAACGCGTGTCCAGCCTCGTGGAGACCTTCAAGGTTTAGGTGTTGGACGCTGACACTACGCCATCCATCCGCCTTCTTAGCCTAGTGCGCGAGGGCCTGAAGCCCGGGCAGTCTCTGAAGTGGGTGCCCTGGCAGTATCGCGTTTCATCGCGTCAATACCAGGAACGCACGGAGGCAAAGTACGGTCAGAACTGCAGCTCCTGGCTCAGGCCTCCCAGACGTGTCAGTAGAGCACCACTCGCTATCAGCGGGGTGGCTCGCCCGCATCCAGACCGTTTTTCGCAATGCCCTGGCCTTGTGCCAAGCAGCCGTTGTGGGGCCAGGCCGGCCGCGGTTTGGCTGCCCGATTGGTAGGGTGCTTTTGCTGGCAGCCCATGATGGCGCACACGTGGGCGAAACGGCACTAGTCGTTAGTGCAAAGGCCCGTCTGGTAGCGCCGGCAGACTTTGCACCCTTACGTGCACCACTCTGCTTTGGGCTTAGGCGATGGTAGGGCTCCTTTGGACTTCCCCTTGCCTTTCTTTGTGGGGCCTGAAAGTTTGGGCTGGCCGCTGGCCTAAGGTCGCGATTGGGTCCCCTCTGCCTCGGTGTCGCGGGAACTGTAGAAGGCTGTGCGCATCGTTTCTCATGTGCGTCAGCTCGTACAAGGCATCATCCAGGGACCATTGCTGCCCTAGGAGGTCGGATATGGCTGCCCAGAGCTTGCGATCCGCGGAGAGGAGCTCTTGTGTGTTCAGCGTGCGAAGGCCAAGGCTGGGATCTGGCTGTGTGAGACACAGGTCGGCTATCTTTTTGTCGAAGGCCTTGAGACTCGACAAGTGCGCTGTACGCAGCCTTCACAGTTGCCCATGCCGGTAAAGGCCAACTGCGCGCACCACAACGAGCCTTGCGCACCGCCAAGGTCCAACGCAAGCTCATCGGAACCACCGTTGCATTCGGCCTCTAAAAAGCTCTTTTTAGACGTGTTTGCAGGTAGGCTACACCCGGTGACGTCAGCAGCCATTAGCCTTGGCCTTGACTGCTTTGAGCCTTTTGATCTGGATGGAAACACCGCGCATGACATACTTGACAACGAATTCTTTGAAGCCCTTCTCAGACTCTGTTGGTCAGGAATCGTGGTGTTGATAATGCTTGCCCCGCCTTGCAAGGAATATTCCAGACTCAAATTACGCCCGGGCGGGCCCAAAGCCTTCAAAACGCCGCAACACATGAACGGGGTCCCAGGCCTTTCGCCGTCGCGACGCAAAAACTGCTGGATAGCAAAACTATGCACGATCGCGGCAGAGCCTTGTTCAGAGCAGTAGTTTCCAAAGGAGGCGTAGGCATCTGGGAACAACCGCCCTCCGCCATGTCCTGGCTGGAAGAGGCCAATTTCCAAATGCTGCGCGACCGCCAATGCGCCCCAGTGTGGGTAGACGCCTGCAGGCGTAACAAAGCCTTCACCAAATCATGGGCTTTCGGCTGCAACAGCTCAAAAATCCAGGCCCTGGAAGCCCGTTGCAATCACTCCTACAAGCATCAAAGCATTGCAGGCGTGAAAGAGCAAGGGGTATACCTCAGTTTTGGAGGCCGTTTCTCGGTGGAAAAAAGCCTTATTTGGTGTGGCTGGGAGATCAACTTCTCCCACGACACCATTCAGCTCGTGTCCGCTAAACTGACGAAGCTGGACGCCTTGATCAAAGCACTGCTGGGGAGCAAACGGGTACTCCGAAAAACACTCGAGCAGTGCATAGGCCTGCTCATTTGGATCGCGCCATACACTGCCCTCAGGACATCCCGCGTGTGCCGGGCACAAGCAAACCCACGTGGGTACGTATAGCAGATCCCAATAACCCTTATACTAGCCTCTCCAAGTCAAGCCAGCAATGCCTCAGCGCTCGCCAGATTCAGCCATTGCCCTGAGAGTCGCGTACGCTTCAGCCCTGCGGGCCTTGCGCTGTCAGGCAGAGGCATTCAGCTGTATCCGATAGATGCGCCCTGGCGCCCAGAACATCTGGCAGCTGCCTCCAGCAGTGCGCAGCTGAGTTAACTGCACGAAAATTGCAACGGCCAGGAGGTCGTGAACATTTTATTAAGGCTTGCTTCCGTTGCCGAATTGTCAGTGCCTGAAGGCATGCTGAACGAGTAGTGCCCACCACCAATATGGCTGTGGGTAGCTTGCAGCAGTGCCAACTGCGCCAGTGTCTCGAAGCATGCGATGTACCGCTGTCCAGGCTTGACAAGGCAAGGCCATACTGCCCGCATGTCCTGCATGTTCCAGGTTTCGGCAAACCAAACCATTTGTGAGGAAGTGATTGCCCAGCCCCCTCTTCCTACCAAGTCGTCTTCGGCACACGCATCCGCGGCTGCCAGGGCTTGCAACAACCTCGCCCTGGCAACCAGAATACCTGGCTGCGTCAGCCAGCAGCTTGACATCAAGCCGCTTTGACTAAAAAAGAGCGGACCCTGAGCGACAGGGTGCTCACAACCAAGCGCATGCAATGTCATGCTGACATTTACCCTGCCAGGTGCAACCCCGCTCTAAAGGGGGGGTGATGAGGCGGCCCAGCTGGCTCGCTTATACCGGGGTTGCCTGAAACACTGAAGGGGGGGTCAACGCACCTCCTGCTCCAGGCGCACCGTGCCCTGGAAGCAGTGCTACTTTCAGCAATCCCGGTAAAAAGAACTGCGGCCGCCTCGGACTTGCATTGTTCTTTTGGGTGGTCTTGTTTGGGTTCAAGCTAGGAGCAGTGCAACATGCCTTAACGTTTAGGGTTTTCTTTTCCCTTGTGTTTAGGGCATGTTGTGAATCTACCTACGCGGTGGCCATTTTGCTCCTAGCCTTGACCCAAACTTGCTGTTTGATTTGAAACCCACCCACCCACCCTGCACTGCCTTGTACAAGGCTCTGCAATGAGAAGTAGCAGACGCTCTGCACTTCCGTTCATGGTCTCCGGACCGCTTGGTCTCCGGACCGCTCACGGTCTCCGGACCACTAGGGCTCCAAACAACGCATGGTACGTGGTCTCCGGATCATGCAGGTCCGCAGCTTGCCCTTTCCTGACCACAGACCCCGGTCTGTTTGTCAGGCGTGGGCACGCATGCCACGCCATGCGCGCACTGCATGCATTTGCAAGGACACGCGTTGTCTTGCCTTGTAGTTTCACAGGGGGTCAGCGCACCTCCTGCTCCAGGCGCACCCGTGCCCTGGAAGCAGTGCTACTTTCAGCAATCCCGGTAAAAAGAACTGCGGCCGCCTCGGACTTGCATTGTTCTTTTGGGTGGTCTTGTTTGGGTTCAAGCTAGGAGCAGTGCAACATGCCTTAACTGGTGAGTACCAGATTTTGGTCGACCTGTGGGTGTCAGCTTGCGTTTGGTGGTCGTTGCTCGTACAACCGGCGTCGCTGACTGGCTGCTTTTTCGAAGCTTGACGTGCTGCAGATCATGCGAAAAGAGAGGCTTGTTTTGCTGCTTTCACTGATTGCGGGGCCGGTAGGTGTAGGGCCTAGCGTGTCACACCTTTTCGTTTTTTGCCCCTTCGTTTTTGTTGCCTTTTTGGGTAGAGTTTTGCACATTGTGTCCTACAGCATGTGGGAAAACACAGCAAGGCTGTGCTGGGTACCTGGCCTTCCACCCTGCCATGGCGATGTAATCAGGTCCAATCACCCCGATGAGAGACCTGTCCCTGAAGGGTACCACACCAGTGCCAAGTGTCAGGAAAAGTTCCCAACACAACCACTGAAAACCATCGTCAGGCCCGCGCGGCGTGTCATCATGCAGGAAGGTAAGGTCGTCCTCGATCTTTGCTCCAAACTTTACAACAGGCTGCCTTGGCGCGGAATGACAAACTGTACATGTTCAACCATCATCCAGTCCCCTAGTTGCCTTTAGCAGCCGTGAAGACAGTGAAAATCCGACACGTGGCACTGTTTGAGGAACCACCAGCTTAAGATTGTACACGTCGCGTGTCAAGTCACCTTTTGGATATCTAGATGACCCTGGTAAATGGGGTATAAAGCCGATCTAGCCAGTGAAACCATGAATTTCGAGCCAAACTAACCTGGTGAGTCAGGAATCCGTGCGCTCTCACAGTTGTTTTTTAGTTTGAGAACACGTTTGAAGTATCTTGCATTTTTTGCGGATTCTGCGCAACTGTCGTCGCTTTTTGAGCGGCAAGCGCGCAACAACTTGAGGAATTGCCAGTTGAAGCTGCATTCAGAGAGGAACCCTACTGGCCGAACGAATGCCATATTGAACCCGGCAAAAGGAACATGTGTTGCTTTGCACATGTTAGCTGCAGCCGTGAAAGGTTTCAGGCATTAATAAAGCGGCTAGAATCAGTGCAAAGGTGTTGCAGATTGAATTGCTGTTGCCAAGGCGCGCACATGACCTTTTGCCACAATGTTTGCAGATAACTGCGCACGCTGGTATACTATGTTTTCAACAGATGATTGGCATTGCCAAGTTTTTAATTTTAAACAAGCACTATGCCTAGCTGTTGCATTCAGTTTGGTACTGTAGATGGCGCACATTGCAGTATTTTGTTTCTGCTTCTCAATCACGGGAAACACGCACACAAATGCACTGCATTTCCTTGATACACACACACACACACATGAGTCCTCGCCGACGTCGGTCAAAGTTTAGCAGCGTTTGGATTTCGACTTGGATGCTCCTGCCATGCCGAAGAAGCGGCGACGACAGGTGCCCCACACGTCATGATGTAGCCGAGCAAGCTCAGAGTTTGTTTGACTGGAACAACATATTGATTAAGAAACAGGCTAGTACTCCCATCGGCATGCCTGCAGGAAGCAGGTATTGATGGAGCAGAAGAGGCGCGGTGGTGTCCTGCATGTTGTTCGAAATGTTGATGACATGCTTAGCTGCTTGTCAGCAGATTGGCCATGCTGCTTTGCAGTCATGGCAGGTGTCCTTTGTTGCTTTCCACATTGATGCAAGTCTCTTGGTCTAGGTGCAGCCGGCAGCGGCGAGTCCAGCATTCTCGAAGAAAGGCTCACAGCATGGAGCAAGGCGTTTGATTGACTCTTGTTTGATTTCTTGGCTAGTGATCTCGCTCTCCACAGAAAAGTCTGCCGCTTTTGGTGGTATGCTTTGAGCGTATCAGAAGGAACATCCACACAGGTCACTTGCCAGAGCCTGTCGTTATCTATTGTGGTTGGTTTTGCTGTTGGTGTTGCTGTTGTTGCTGCTGCTGCTGGTGTTGTTGCTGGTCTTGTTGCTGTTGTTGCTGTTGTTGCTGTTGTTGCTGTTGTTGCTGTTGTTGCTGTTGCTGTCGTTGTCGATGTCGTTGTCGTTGTCTTCGTCGTCGTCGTCGTCGTCGTCGTCGTCCTCGTCGTCTTCATCGTCGTCGTCGTCGACGTCGTTGTGGTGGTGGTTGTGGTTGTGGTTATGGTTGTTGTTGTTGTGGTTCTGGTTGTGGTTGTGGTTGTGGTTGTGGTTGTGGTTGTGGTTGTGGTTGTGGTTGTTGTTGTTGTTGTTGTTGTTGTTGTTGTTGTTGTTGTTGTTGTTGTTGTTGTTGTTGTTGTTGTTGTTGTTGTGTTGTTGTGGTTGTGGTTGTTGTGGTTGTTGTGGTTGTTGTGGTTGTTGTGTTGTTGTTGTTGTGGTTGTGGTTGTGGTTGTTGTGTTGTTGTTGTTGTTGTTGTTGTTGTTGTTGTTGTTGTTGTTGTTGTTGTTGTTGTTGTTGTTTGTTGTGTTGTTGTGTTGTTGTTGTTGTTTGTTGTTGTTGTTGTTGTTGTTAGTTGTTGTTGTTGTTGTTGTTGTTGTTGTTGTTGTTGTTGTTGTTGTTGTTGTTGTTGTTGTTGTTGTTGTTGTTGTTGTTGTTGTTGTTGTTGTTGTTGTTGTTGTTGTTGTTGTTGTTGTTGTTGTTGTTGTTGTTGTTGTTGTTGTTGTTGTTGTTGTTGTTGTTGTTGTTGTTGTTGTTGTTGTTGTTGTTGTTGTTGTTGTTGTTGTTGTTGTTGTTGTGTTGTGTTGTTGTTGTTGTTGTTGTTGTTGTTGTTGTTGTTGTTGTTGTTGTGGTCGTCGTCGTCGTCGTCGTCGTCGTCGTCGTCGTCGTGGTTGTTGTTGTTGTTGTTGTTGTTGTTGTTGTTGTTGTTGTTGTTGTTGTTGTTGTTGTTGTTGTTGTTGTTGTGGCTGTCGCTGTCGCTGTCGCTGTTGCTGTTGCCGTTGCCATTGCCGTTGCCGTTGCTGTTGCTGTTGCTGTTGTTCTTGTTGTTCTTGTTGTTTTTGTTGTTCTTGTTGTTCTTGTTGTTCTTGTTGTTCTTGCTGCTGCTGCTGCTGGTGGTGGTGATGTTGTTGTTGTTGTTGCTGCTGCTGCTGCTGCTGTTGTTGTTGTTGTTGTTGTTGTTGTTGTTGTTGTTGTTGTTGTTGTTGTTGCTGTTGTTTCCGGCAAGGCTGGAAGTCAGTGCAGTTGGACTTTGAGTTGATGAAGGCAGGACAGTAATAGAACATAGTTTTTAGGGAATTGCACACGAATCGCCAAGTTGGCATACGTCTGAGTTGAGGACCGCGTTGCCGAAGCTTCCCATGGTGCTACTATTAGATTGGTATGCCAGCAGCATCTTCCTGAACACATGGTATTTTGTTGTTCTCGTATCCGGGCTTTGAGGAGTTTGAGACTGCTGGGGGTCTCTACATTGAGGAAGCCGATCCTGATGAGGCGCTCTGGCGTGTCAAAAGGACGGCAATGGCTTCATTCTGTCAAGTCGTGAAGGGCGGCATTCTTGTGGCAGGTTGGTGTGCAATATGGTGGAGCAACAGAAGTGCCTGCCGTGGAGAAGAGGAGGCAAGCAAGACCCAGGAAAGTGTCCAGTTCAGTGCCAGACGTGCACGGTTAAAGCATGCATTGGCGGCTCAATCTTGGCTTGTGCATACCAGAAGGAAAAGGACAAAGAAGAAACATCAGGACAAAGAGGCGCGCTTGGTGCTCATTGCCGGGTCCCAAACTTCTGCTGCAGCAGGCTGCAGGACGGCACATGTATGATCCAATATTCGTTTTGCAGGATCTTTCTAAAGTGAACGAACGTCTGAAGCAGGAGCGTGGGTGTGCGCTGTCAATACATTTGGTAAGTTACTGCAGGGTCTTTGATCGAATCATGCTGCATTAATATGAAGTCTTGCCGTTTAGAAAGAACAAGCATACTGCGCGCGGCTATCTCTTGCCGCGCGCGTAGTTCTTCGAGTGACCCCTCTCTATCTGCAAGGAGCTCGAAGATCTTCGCAAGAAGACACAGGTGCAGGAGGAGGAGACGTGTGACCTCCGGTTTTGTAGGTCTTGGCAGCTACATTGAGACTACAGCTGCGCATTGGTAAACATGAAAGGACCTTTGTGTGTGGCTTTTGGTTACAGGAGCTAGCCGCAAGCGATTTGTCGGCTTGGGCAGAGGTGCCTGGCTCTTGCATCAAAACGTCTTTGTCACGAAGCTTTGGATCGCGGCGTTGTGCGGTCGTACCACCCCATGGACACTGATGCATGTTGAAGTCTGCTTAAAAGCTAATCGTAGCATCCCGGTGAGGGGTTGTGGCTATGATGCCAGCGGCTCCCTGTTAGTCAGTGTGCACCACCGGTGCTCCCGCTTGCCAGTTTGAGCTTCATCCAAAGCTGCTGGTAGGCCTTTTGCACAATCGCTGTCCGTGTTCGAAAGGGATATCAGTACATGACTGTCTGTGCTTCAGGCATGAGCGCATGCCTGCCCGCAGTTTGGAGAGGAGAGATAGATAGATAGATAGATAGATAGATAGATAGATAGATAGATAGATAGATAGATAGATAGATAGATAGATAGATAGATAGATAGATGGATGGATGGATAGATGAGATGGATATATGTATATATATATATATAGAGAGAGAGAGAGAGAGAGAGAGAGATGTGTGCAGTTGCCGGCGTGCGGCAGCCATTACGGCACAAAGCTCGGCCCAAGCCTGTGGCATCTCGGCTTGAGGCCCATGGCCCCGAGGGGCCGGGAGAAGGAAAGCGCCTGGGTAAAGAAGGCCCCGGCGGGTGAGAAGGAGGAAAGAGAAGGACGAGAAGGAAGGGAAGGACGAGAACCAAGGGAACCAAGGGAAGGAAGAGAAGGAAGAGAAGGAAGAGAAGGAAGAGAAGGAAAGGGGCGAGAAGGCAAAGGGAAAGGCCAGAAAGGCGATCGGCGGCGGGATGGCCGCGATGAGGACGGAGACAAAGGAAGAGACCGCAAGGGAAAAGGCAAGGGCAAACACAAGAAGGCTTCATCTGAGCATGAAGGACGAGAGAGCAATTCAGGTGAAGACGAAGCAGAGGATGGTGGGAACGCTCTGCTCAAGATGCTGAAGCCCAATGCCCCAAAGGTGATTCAGTACAGCAGGGCGGAGCTGCTGAACATAGCCCACCTCCCAGCATCGAACCAGAAACCCCCGGACCTGGACCCGATGGTGGACAAGGACAACAAGGACTCTTCTTTGCTCATCCCCATTGCCACCAATCGCGAGAAGGAGTCGAAGGAGTCAAAGGAGGCGAATGGAGAGGATCGCCGTCCGCGAGCCAAGCGGGATGAAGAGACCGAGCGCGAAGCCGTACGCCCGGAGCCCGAGACAGAGGAGGAGAAGACCCGCGCCCTGGAAAAGTTCATCCAACGTATGCAAAAGTTGGAGACCCCAGAGCCTAAGGCCCCAGTCAGCAAACCCAGCCCGAGCCAGGCCAACCAGGGTCAGGTTGGCCAGGCTCCAGCAAGCCCACAGGCCTTAATGTCGATGATGCAGGCCAATGCTGCTGCCACACACACAATGAACCCGGCGCATGCCGCGCAGGCAGCTGCCTACATCACGGCAATGCAGCAGATGTCAGCTGCGGCGGCTGGGCGGAGTTACCCCTACTCTCAGTTCGGGAACTATCCGTACATGGGAGGTCAGTTCGGCAACCCCTATGGCGGCTACGCGATGGACTACCAGGCGCTGCAGCACCAGGCGGCAAGCATCTCGGAAGCCATGCAGGCCAAGTTGGGTGCCATACAGGCTCGCGGTGCGAAGGCGCAGGCAAAGGCGCCCAAGGCAGCACCCAAGGCATCCAAGGCGAAGCCGGCGCCGTCGCCCAAGACACCTCCGAAGCAGCAGGCCTCGCCAAAGCGGCCAGCCGCCCCCAGCGCCGCCGGCTTGCTATCGAAGAAGGAGGCCGAGGAGCCGAGGCCACAGCCGCCGCCGCCTCAGCCGCCGCCGTCCATTTCCACGGCGCCGGCTCCATCGCCCGCCCTGGCAGCGCCCAAGGCGGGCGGCGCAGCGGGCGCAGGTGGTGAGGAGGGGGATGAGGGCTGCGCCCAGAGCTGACCGGCGAATTCGGCCCGCCCATGGCAATTCCAGCGGCCTGGGAATTTCTTGGCTCTTTTGCTAGGCCCCTTTGTGGATATAGGTTTGTATCGACCCAGCCGCCAAACAGGCCAGCGGTAGGGTGCAGCTTTCACTCCTGTGACGTTGGGTCACAATTAGAATGCCTCAAGCTCATCAAACACATCGATACCCTCAGAGAGCGAGAGAGAGAGAGAGATCTTCTAGGCTGCGGCATTCAGCTGGCTTATTTTTCGGTGAAAGCGGCGTACGGCTGATCTCATTTTTGTTTCAGCTCACGAAGCATTTCCGCCATATTTATGCGATCCTTCACCTAAACACCTTCCAAAGTCCCGTGAGGGTCCTCCGCAGGCCGCTGCTTTCACGCGAGTGCCTGACTGGCATGTTGTGCAATCCGTTCTGACAAAAAGTTCAACCTTTCACGGAGCGTGGTGCCACCATAGCTGATGTTTGACACCGCCACTTGCACTTGAAATGTATTCAAGCCCTTGCCTTTCCCGTCATAATTGCTGCCTTGTGAGCTCAGCTGTTGCAAGTTTCAATGCAAAACTTGGTAGCCATGTCGTGGTTTGATGGTCTGTGTTGTTTCCGCAGAGGACATACCATATTTGTCGAATCGTGATGTCTTTATCCTTGGCAGTAGCTGAGATCTTTTGCGCACGAGTGGATATGTTTTGTGATTGTCAAGGCATGTTTGTTTCCTTCCTTGATGAGTGCTCGACCAACTGGGGAATGTGGCTGAGAATGCGGAACATGAGCTCTTTCTTCCTTCGTTTTTTGTTTCTTTCCTTTGCCTGCATCGAGTGGCATGCAATGCATGCAATGCGCAGGCCTTGCTCGGCAGAAGTTCCGGACTCCCACGCCAGTGCAGGTGGGCCGTCTCCGGATTCAAGTTTTGCCTGGGATCAATTGGTACAAAAGGTGAAGAATGAGGGATCCGCCCATTTGAAGTATGCTTGAAAAGTGCCAACACTCATGCCGAAGGTGCGCCAGGAAGTCAATCTCGGAGATGCTCGCTTTGCCACATATTGCTGGATTTTCCAGCTCGTGGTGGCTCCAAGCGCAACAAGGAATAAAAGAGCGAGCCAAGCAACCAAGCAGACAGAACCAGAATCAATTAGAAGCAACCAGAAGCCAGCAACGCAACCAGAAACAACTAAGCATACGGACAAAGGTAGGAAGCTTCTTGCCTGCGCCCGCGTAATATGAATCAGGAAGTACCAGGGCTGGCACGCCATGAAATAGTTACAATCCAAAGTCACGGGTATCTCTTGTGGTCCATTCATGGCCCAACTGGCCGGTTAATGCTAGAGCCTTGGTTGCCGAGCGGCTTCTTGAGAGAGAGAGAGAGAGATTTGGTCTTCGAGCTTGTAGATTGCCCATCAGCTGTGTCAGGGTGCAGCTTGGTGTTTGTACTTAGGCCTTTGCGGAGACCCACAATTGCAGCGGAGGATGGTGGCGCAAGTCAGATTTTAGAGTCGTTTGCCTTGTAGACTTGCATCGAAGCCCTTGGCATGGTGCGGATGACGCTTGTGCCAGGAATGGATCGCTCAGATATCGCAAAGGCTATTGAGCATTCTGGGCTGATTGTTTTGCGTTTGGCGCTTGATGGGAAGATTGTTAGCACCTCGGGCAGCATATGGTAATTTCGCTTGTCGCAAAATGTTCAGGAAGGATTAGGGGTTTGTTTGAAGGCAACATGTGCAAAGCCTTTTGAGTGGTGCTTGTGTTGAGTCATCAAACCTGTTCATGAAGCGCTCAGTTAGTCCTCAATCATGATTGGCGAGTATTTCATAGTGCCCGGGCTGATGACCAGGCTTGAACCAAGCTGCTGCTGATGCTCAGACAGCAAGTACGACAGTTTTTGCAATTATTGGAGGAGGTTAGGTGATGTTGTCCCACTTTGGTGGTC
Source organism: Effrenium voratum (assembly GCA_963377175.1). NCBI lineage: Eukaryota > Dinophyceae > Suessiales > Symbiodiniaceae > Effrenium > Effrenium voratum. The sequence goes on along the minus strand of CAUJNA010000403.1, from coordinate 179,657 downwards.
AGGTAGAATGCAAGTCAAGAGAAGCCAGGGAGCTTGTCTCTCATTCAGCAGCCTGCCAAGCTCTTCTGAGCTGAGGAGCTCTTGGATGTTGACGCTGTTGGCCTCAGCCTGAGCTCGTGCATGCACTCGCAGAGGGCGTGCGGACGGACTGGTTCTTCGGGTTGGACCTTGCGGACCCAGGCCGAGATATGCATGACTTCGTTCTTCCTGCCAGCCATGCGCGCTTCAAAGAAGTGCTTGAGCAGATCAGCAATGGGTCCAGGGCTAAGTCACCTAAGTGTCACTTTTTCGGTTGCATTCGCACGAATTCTGGAAGATGCATTTCGCTTCGTGCGAGTGGACCAGTGTTTGTGGCACACGCTTTCCCCAAAGGTCGCGCAAGGCCGAATTGCTGCAACTAGCCATCCACGCTCATCAGGCCATGCTTGGTTCAAGGAAGAGGACAATTTAGTTATTAGGATCCGGCGTGCCCAGGGCGATGTCCGCCTGTTGTTCAAGCTGTTCCTGCTTGACGACCAGGCATGTGCATGTAACTCAATGTACAAGAATCGAGGGAAATTGAAGGGATTCTCCAAGTTCCGATGAGACTTTGGGCCAACCTCGATCGAAAGAGTGGGAGCTTCCGCAGGTCACCTTGGTGGGCCAGGACTTGTCTCCTTTGGAGCACAATTTGCTGGAGGCGAGGTTCTTATGCGCCTCAAGTCATGCCTGTGGTGTCCACCCGAGGAGAAGAAAAAGCAGTTGATGACTTTGGCCGCTAAGACTGGTTAATCGCTCGATCCGTGCTTGTCAAGCAGTTGCAGAGGCTTTGGGACGACGCTCGCACCACGATACCAGTAAGGGCTTCAGCAAAGGGGCCAGATCCAATTGGTTTCCGCTGCGCATGCATGCGAACGGCGGCAGGGTTGGCGCGAAACATTTCCAGCGCGCCTGTGAACCAGGCGTCGCGTTTGCACCTTGAAGCTGTCTTGCACCCATACCATGTACTCAATTACGCCCGCTTGTGCACCTTCTTTGTCTTCTTTTTTGCCGAATCAGGGCGCTCATTGGTCACCGTGCCGGGTGGGCACTGTTTCGAAACTTCCACACATTCCGCTCATGGCCCGGAGGCGCCCGCCTGAGGTGTCGCAGGAGTTGCGGAGCCCTTTGAACGGCATGGTGGGGCTCACAATGGCTCTGTGCAAGAGCCCCACCATGAGCCCTGCCATCAAAAAGCAGCCCCTCGGCCACGCACTCCGCACCGAGTGCGAGTCCAAGCATGGTCTCATGGGCGATGGTTTTCTGAAATTGGTATGGGTCAAGATTAAACCGCCAGGATATGGACCGCAGGTTTCGGTCCTGTTTTTCCACTTACCAGGGCAACCCATTTGGGGGTTCCCCTATTTTTGACCACAGCCAGATTGGGAACTCCCTGAAGAAGTGCTTTGAGTCTGTTCTTCAGATTCACCGGCCAGGAAGGTCCCATGCCGAGCGCCCCGCTTGAGTCACTTGCAAGGCTCGGCGTCCTGCGGAGCAGCGCCGCGCGGATTCTGGAGCGGGGCCGAGAGAGACGTGGGGAGACGGGGGGCCAAAGGGAGATCTGTTTGAGATGTTGGGATGTGCCGGGGGGAGATCTGTTTGAGATGCGCCCATGGTGCAAAACCAATGGGATCCCATTTTGGGATAGGTGAATTCACCGCCCATTTTGGAACCTTTTTAGTGGGGATTGGGATGTTGACCCGTGGCCATGAATTGCGGCATTTTACGTCTGCGGCTAAACTGGCGTGAAAAGTGGGAATGCCAGGGATTACTTCATGCGCAAGTCGAGCCACTTTGATCTGCAAGTTCGCAAGTGAGCCCCCAGGGCGAAAATGTGTTGGCTGTGTGATGAGTGGATTACACTTTGGAAGAGATGGAAGAGAGGACATGGTCACAAACATCATGGAGCTGGATGCATCCGTGATCTCTAAGCGGGACGTGAAGGCTCTGTGTATGTGTTGGTAGGTTTGTTTTGTTTGCATTTTTGTTTGTTGTGTTTGTGCGTTTGTTTGTGCTTCTTTTTTTGGCCTGTGGGTCTGTTGGTCCGTTGGTTTGTATGTCGCTCTGTATGTCTGTCTTTCTATCTGCCTCGCTGGCTGTATGTATGCCTGTATGTCTATCTGCCAGTCTGTCTGTGTCTGTGTCTGTGTTTGTCTGTGTCTATCCGTTTGCATGTCCGTATGTCTGCACGTCTGTACGTCTGACTGTCTTTTTTGTCTGTTCTGTTTGTCTGTACGTCTGTGTGTTTTTCGTTTGTCCGTACGTCTGTCTTGGGTTTCTGTTTCTTTCATTTCTTTCGTAATTTCTCTCTCTCCTTTCTTTCTTTCTTTCTTTCTTTCTTTCTTTCTTGCTTGCTTGCTTGCTTGCTTGCTTGCTTGCTTGCTTGCTTGCTTGCTTGCTTGCTTGCTTGCTTGCTTGCTTGCTTGCTTGCTTGCTTGCTTGCTTGCTTGCTTGCTTTCTCTGTTTGTGTGTGTGTGCGTGCTTGTTTGGCTGGGGAAGGAACAGGAAGGACGTTGGACCATCAAGGCAGTCAATTTGGAGTTTCTTAATCAATCATCCAAACACCGGCGGCATGGCCCCCACTGCGTGGAGTTGGATGTTCGTTCGAGCCAACTGCGGGCGCGCAGGTCAACATTTCTGAGCTCGCTGAAGAGGTCCTTGTCATGGTTCGCTGGGCAGTGGACCGAGCCAACTCACCATTGCTGAAGCAAGGCGAGACATACGAATGAGATCCATGTGGGTTATGTGCATCTGAGCGTCGAGCTCGCCAGGTGTGGAGTTGAGGAACAGCATTGACTTGGAGAGGGTTCCTTTAGTGCTGCTCAGCCTGCCATGTGTACGGCTTCAGTTCGGCAACGCGGCGCAGCCTGTTGCCTGAGCCTGTTGAGCATCCGCTTAGGTTGGGCAACGTTTCCAAGTGCACTCAGCTGCTCTACAACCTGCTTACAAATGCATGCAAGTTCACAGTCAAGGGATCTGCCTTTTGGCAAAGATACTCGCCGTCGCTCCGACACGGGCACGCCTTAGGGTCTGACATGTGGTCGCTGGCCAAGTCAGTTTATATCAGTGTAGTCCTAGCACGAACACGTTTGAAGCTCGCGGCGTATCTCAGCCAAGATCAAAGTTTGCGTAGGTGACGATCTCCGCCAAGCATTTGCCGGAGACCTCCGAGCTGGAGATTTGTGTGGTTGACACAGGAGCCATGATGTCAGTGTGGCTCGCTTTGTTGGAGGCCACCCGTTTCCCCTTGGTGTAAAGAGAAAATTGAGAGGAGAACCACCACTTGTTGGGCTCCCTCTATGTTGGACACACCCAAGTCCTTTGCGTGGAGCCCTGAGGATGTGGCATCAGTCCGGATGCCCTGCCTTCTATCTTCAAAGCTTTCGAGCATGGCCGGAGCTGCTCAAAAGAGTTCCACAGCTTTCAGGCGGGGGACGTGCAGCCATGGGTTTTTTAGACGGCTGAAGAATCCGGGAAAAGACCTCCCAAATCAACCCAAAGTCTAGCGAACCATCCGAAAACCCACCCCCAACCCATTCCGAACACAACCTGAACCAACTTTAGCCCGCACTTAACCCATCCCAAATCCACTTGAACCCCAACCTCCAGTCCCACCCCGAAAAAGACCTAAGCCAGCCCGGTAGACCAATCAACATTAAACCCCAAGCCCGCCTCTAGCAGGTCTAACACCTCTTCTAGCCAGCTATGCCCAGAGGGCTCAATCCTACACAGGCTTGCATGGCCTAGCCTGCGACTCAGCCAGCAAAGCACGACGACTGACAAACAACAATAGCAGCATTTGACTCCTGAGTCGCAAGGGAGCACTCCTTTACGCATCGTTTCTATTCGCCAGGAGATAGTACATTCTGCCATCTCTCTCCCCCCCAAAAGGCCTGAGAAAGCAATGAACCGAAGCTGGAAGGGCTTGTTGACAAGCTTGACATGTCTGCAGATCAATTAACTGGCAGAAGCTCAAGATGCAGTCTGACTGCACACGCAACAGAAGAGAGCTTTAATGTTTGCTTGCAACCAACGATCCGATTGGCAGTTGCAAAGCTTTGCAACTTTGCAGCTTTGACCTCAAATTTGAAGTTGGGAGACAGTCTGGTCCGAGTGGCCCTTCGTCGCACGCCCGAGACTGCTCCCATGCCAGGGCGCAGGCCTGGGTCTTGTTCCGCGCCTAGGATGTTGCACTCGGGGACTGGCAAGCTGCAGGTTATGTTTGCAGGTTCGTTGGATTCGTTGGCGAGCACGATGAATTGGCTTGTGTGTATGTGCAGAGCGGCATCTCTCTGAGGCTGTTTGTGCGGAGATAGTTGAAATGCACGGAGGAAGCATCCGAGCAGAGCCTCATGGCTGCAAGGAGATGATCTGCTCGCCGTGTTCGCGGCAAGATCAAGATCAGCTTCCGAACTGCTGGAGGGGCCTGCGCTTGGTTCCACATGCGTTGCATGCTTGCTTGCGCTTGGTATGGGAGAAAGCTGAGGTCCAAAGGTGAGGGCTCCAGCTTCATCGTGATCCTGCCCTGCCTCAACGAATTCGGCCGGATGCTCACGAGTGTCGAAGCCGCAAGCCGCCAAGCTTCAGGCCCTGGCAAAGAGCCTGGCAGCTCGGCGGCTTCTTTCAGAAAACCTTCGGACCTGAGCGGTGCTTCTCTTGGGGCAATCCTGCAAGCCCAGAATCAACGCGTAAATTGCAGCCACTCAACCAGTTTGGCCTCTCCAGAATTTTGCCGTTCCTTGTCGATGTTGTTCTCCCTGAGGCGAAGCGGCTTCGGATTTATCGCCAACTGCAGCTCAGAAACCGGCAAGTGCGCCGAGGAAGACGCGGCGCCCGGGCAGGTATTCAAACCTGTGTCGGCCGTTGTGCTGATTTGTGTTTCACGAGATCATCGCCTTCTTTGCCTGTCGGACCTTGAGGCCAAAGATCTTGCACGTGGACTCTGATGTGGAGGCGCAAGGAGCCGTGCGGGCGGCCCTTGCAGAGAGGTTCGAGGTGGTCAGCTCCAGTGGCAAATTGCAAGAATTCCGGCTGCAACTGACGTGTGGCATCCGAATTGAGTGGGGGCAGGGGGGGGGGGATGGGAGTATCGACACACACACACACACACACACAACTTGAGTGTTGGCGGACATGTTTTTTTCCACCGGGAGGGTGGATCGAACGCAGGGGCAGTTGTTTGGTACGGCTCAAAGTTGCTTGGCTCGACAAGTAGGACGGCACCAGGCAGCAGGTGAGGGCCAGCAGCCTTGTATGACATCTCACGTTGGAGAAGGTGAGAATCCACGAAGGTCGGAAAGGTACTTGGAGGGGCAGTCGAAACAAGTCGCGCGGATTCAGAAATGATGGAAGCCCGGGTTTGACAAGTCCAGAACAAGTTGCACGCCCATTTTTTAAGGCCACGCACGCCATGCCTCGGAGTTCTGTGGTGCTTAGGACCTGAAGAATGAGGCCTGGTCTAGTGATGCGCGGGCCTTTGCTTTGATATGAAGTTCTTCACTGAATTGTCATGTCCTGGGTACCCAACACGACAGGCCACGCTAAAACATTGTGTTGCTTGACTCGCCAACTGTGGGATTGTCTCTGTGGCGTGTGGGCGCGCTGTGGGCCATTCCTCTAAAGGAAATACCCCTGGTGTCTCTCGGCGGCTGTTCCTCGCATGTCAGGGAAGCGAGCTGGATGTGATCCTGCTTGACGTCCTTGCGCCGCTCCAGTTCTGCAAGGAGGCTCGGGCTGTGCGGCATAGTGAGCAAGCGCCTACAGGCAGGCAGGGCAGGCAGGCAGGCGGGCTCTCAGGAGTGGATCGGGTTGAGAGGGAGTGTTTCTTGCTGCGGCTCTCTTTGAGTGCACTTTGCATGCGCTGCGCCGTGACGTCTGTTCTCTTCGCAACACCAGGTGTTCTCCCTCCTGCGTCACGAGCGACCACCTGCTTTGCTTCTTTGCATGGACGCATCAATCGCGCCAACGGGCGCAGCAGATGCTTGGCCCTCATGTTCGTGACACTTGTAACCCGGAGAAGTACTCTATTTTTCCCTTCCCTGTCAACGGTGCAGAGCATTGGCGATGTACTTGATCTCAAAGTTTTATCATTATATTTTGACCGTGACACCCTTTGCATTGCTTGATTTTGTTGCTTGCGAGGCATCACTATTCAAACTCGCCCCTAGATTCAGCTCAGCGGTTCACCCAGAGGTCACGGTAGCACATGGCACTGCCCAGCTTGGCTTGCACCCTTTGGTTTTCTCCCATTTTCTTCTTTCGTCTCTTGCGCTGTCGCTATCTCTTCAGTCTCTTTGCTCAGGAACTTCTGCAGAAGCCGTTTGACTGCCATGCCCTGCAGAAGATCGAAGCAGCCCTTCAGGAGCATGATCGAACTTGACCAGAGACTGCTTTGGCCGATGAATTTCAGGACCCTCCCAATGGCCTGGAGCAAAGTGCATATTTGATGACTGCCAAAGCCTCACTGATGGAGAAGAAGGCCAACGCGGCTCGGCAGATTTTTCCGCTTGGGCACATGTTGCTCCAGATGAGGAATGCTGCAGAAGAAATCAGTTCAAGTAGAGAGGAGGGAGTCCGACGTGGGTGCTCGCGCTGGATGCTGTTGGTGGTTGCAGAGTGCCAAACCATGGAGCGTCGTTGGAAAGATGTTGCCCCGAGGTGCTGGTAGGGTGAGTGTGATGGGGAGTTGCGCAGGGTGCTGTTGCAAGGTGCTGTTAGGGTGCTCTTGCAAGGTACTATTGCAAGGTTCTGTTTCAGATGTTGCGGGATGCTGCGGAACATCATGACCCTGAATTGTGTGGGTGCTCTTGAGCTGTTGCACGCCTCTGGAACTCTTGATGCCGGACATGGTGACCCTGACAATTGCGCAGCTAGGGATTTTGGCAGGATGTTGCAGGTTGCTTCGCACGGGCTGTTGGGAGTGGTTGCAGGGTGCTGATAGCTAGTGTGATTGAGAACTGTGGAGGGTACTGTTGCACCATGGTTCTGTAGGGCACGGTACTGTTGGGAGGGTGCTATTACCTCATGAGTCATTTGACCTTCTACGGTTTTTGTGTGTCACAAAAATAGGTGCCAGTAGTTTCCCCCCTGGATGCTGATACCTGCTGCACGTGCCAATGTTTATCACGTTGCCTTTGCCAACTTCAAGCAATACAACGTGAGCGGAGTGGGAAAGATAGGACAGGGAAAAGAGTGCCCGCTGCGTTTGTATCTGTTGGAGCGGTCATTTATCTCTTCCATCATCTCGCCAATTAATGTCTAGAGGGGAGGTATAGAGAGGGAAGAGGAGATGGATGGGTAAGGAAGGTGAGAGAAAAGAAGGGGAACGAAGAGAGCATCTCACCACCCATCATCCCTTCCTATAACTTTCACTCACTTCTCTCACATGCCATTGTCTTTGTATATAAATTGGCTTTATGATGGCACGTGAGTGAGTGAAAACGAGATCTATCTCTCACACTCACATACCAGCCACACTTAGCTCTGAGAGTTGGGTGAAGAGATGGGACCCTCTGTCTTTCTACCTCCCTTCTCTCTCCATTCCTTCCCCTCCAGACGAGTCATTTTCGATGTGGCGCCGAGTATTGCTTTATGTAGCGCGTTTATAGTGTTTATGGCATGTGCATCCTGTCATCAGTGCAACTGCCATGCAGATGCCATGCGATATTTGAAACGGTGCAACGGGCCTCAAAAAGCAATCTTGCACCCAAATGGCAGGCACTTCAGAATGCAGCTGTCTTGGATCGCCACTTGGTCAAAGATTTATGTCTTTGCATGATGTGGCTTGGGATGGCCATTCACCGGCGGTGAGCCAGTTGGGCGTTCTAGAGGCCCCAGAAGGTTCTATGTGTGACATTATATGTATGATATGTATGTTGCGTAGAGCATGACTCTTAGATCTAGACAAGTGTTGAGTATTTCTTTATGGAAACACGGCACTGGAACATTTGTGTCGCATCCATCTGAGGCGACAAGCCGCAGGTGGGGCAGGCTGAGCGGTACCCGGGGCCAGGGAGACTCGGCTGCACACCTCCCACAGCGCAGAGTCAATGAGCCAACAAGCCCAACTGGCTATTTTAGTAGGCTCTACTAGTTGTTTGATTAGATTTTGGTAGGACCTGCAAAAGCCAGTGGGCTTTGCGTGCTACTCAAACGTGCAACCGCTGAGTGATGATGCTATGAGACATGTCTAGGTTCAAGTCTCCTTACAGTCACATTCCAGGGACGTGCGAGACCTGGAAATCCGTCAGCTGAAGCAGGACACGCCTATATGGCCATGGGTCATAACCTATGCCTCTATTTTCGGGCGGAACACCCATGTACCATCTATTCTGATGTTCATCAGGGGTTTCCTGGGTTTTGACCACCACAGCCATATTGCAACCCCATGTGCGTCGAGAAGCGTGCGTCGATCGTGTTTTTGATCCCAAGCCTGCAGCGCCCAAAGCCCAAAGCCCGCAGGCATGTCTGTGGGGGGATTGTAAGGGCCTCCAAAAAACAGCCTTGCGACCCTATGGGTTTTGGGCTCAAGCGAGCCACAATCCAAACTTGGGTAAATGAAGGTTAGTAAGGGACAATCCCAACCTAAATAGCTGCGCATATCCGGCTTCTTAATTCTTTACATGGTTCTGGTTGGATCATTTTAATACCGGGTTTTGATTATGACTCAAGTGTTCTTCAATCCGAACATTTCATGTACTGCTTGCTGATCTGCAAGAGCAGGAGCTGGCCAAGAGCAAGGCCAGGGACATTCAGATTGCTCGGCGACTTCGAAAACAATGCGAGCTCAACGAATCCATTCAGGACCAGACAGAAGATACACAGATTTTGAATGGTTCCAAACTTTGAATCTCGAGAGAATCAATCAGCGGTGGCATCGTTGCAGGTGGACATGATAAGTTCTTTGAAGGCCTTTGTGATAGGCAGCGCGAAGTGCAGACACGGTGAGAAGGATTCAGTGTGAGCGCTTCCAGGATGTGCAGGAGCAAACATCCTCTCTTGTCCAGCGTGAGCCAGTTCTTCCTTTGGTGGAAAAGGCAGGGCCAGGAGTGCCGGAATTCTGCCGGGCTAGCGTGAGCCAGCCGAGGTGAATTTGGCGGAAGTGGCTGAGCACGTGATTGCCAGGGTGCGTGCAAGCGAGGCCGCTCCCCTAAAGCCAGGCGGGGAGCAAACATGGCAAAGAGGAGCTCAGGCATTTCGAATGTTGGATGCTTCAGCTGATGCATGAGCGCCCAAGATCTATGACAAACGTAGTCTACGCGGGACATAGCCCAGTAGCAAGGCAGGGTGGACAGCAATGGTGAACGGCTTGAGGCGTGGAGATTCGCAGTCTCATTGGCAATGTGGTCCCGGTGGTGAGCCTTGCTTGAAAGCCTGTATATTGATGCTTTTTTGATCGCGGACAGTGGCTAGCCTCATTTTTTGGATATGATTCTTCCTCTTCAGTTTGCTTTTTGCAACAATGCTATGCTGCAAGGATGGGCGATCAGAAACGGATAGAACAGATGGAGTCTTGTCTGCACTGATGACTCTGCCAAAACTATCTTGATAAGAGCAAAGCAGCAGGCTACACCGCACGTCACGATTCATGTGCGGCAATCAGCCTCTAGACTTTGTGACCGAGTAAAAACAAATAGCGACAATCTGGATATCAGTCGCTTTTTTTGGGCTTGATGCTCTTTGAAGCCACCGGCTTGACCAAGTTGTTCGCCATCCTGGAGCGATCTTGCCTCGCCACGATGGCGGGCTGTGTGACTCGGCCGCTGATGCTTGACTTTGATCACCCAAGAGGCGTAAACAGTTGAAGCCGCAGATGTCTCACACATCATGAGAGTGACACCATGCGATGCTTCTCCGCACCAATCCAGCTGCTTGCGATGGAGGGACCAAGTCTGAATCAGACACATTGCAGAGCGATCTTCTGCTTCCGAAGGTCTGAAGCCGGGGACGAATGCCAAAACATTTCTGAAATACATTCGACATTCCTCGAAGGAGGGCAACGAGTGGGTCCTGGAATAGTTGGCGAGCCAGTAAGCAGCCCTCTAACCATGATGGTTTCATGGCACCAGAGGCTGGCTCTTCCTCATTTGTCAATGCTACCAGGTGACACTGGCTTGCAGGCACTCAAAGACAGAGTGCCTCAGCCGCAAGAAAGTTCATGCAGTCAACTGTAGACGCCGCCTTGCCATTTGCCTGGGAGCTGCTGTGTGCGGCAAACACTTTGTTTTTGACAGACTGCGAAGTCGGAAGGCGAGAGGTAAAAGTTCACCGAGGCCGTTTCTTGAAGTCATTGTTACGGATCCTGGAAGCAACCTCGAGGCCGGGCACTAGCACCAAGGATGGCATGTAGACATACCTCATCACATCTGGCATTTTTGGTACAGGCCTGAAACTGCAACTACAACATCTCAGCTCAGAAGTTCCGTCTGTTTTCCCCATAGCGTGTTGAAAGCCGCAAAATCTGCGCATGGTGAAGCTGTTTTTTGGGCACCCTGAGCGATGTGTCTCTTTGCCTGCGTCTTGGACTGTCAGGATCCTGACGTTTTTAGATCTGCCGCTGCCCTAGCCAAATTCAGCGCATTGCAAAAGCCAACAGGGTAGGAGGGCACAATTGCTACAGGCACCGGGTGGAAAGACTTCAGTGTGAAACGCACCGACACTTCAGAGGGCGGTCTTGAGCACTGGCTATCTCCAAGGAATGTGAGCATGGGAGCGAAACTCAGGATCTTGAAGCAAGACGCATTGCCTTGGAGCATGGAGGCTCCCTTACGCTCAAAAGGCGGGGCAAGGGGTGCAGCTGTCAAGTCTGGCGCTCATAAATGTGCATGCCAGTCAGTATGGAGGTAGGGACCTAAGATCTTGAGCATGTGTCTCCTGCATTCTGAAGCGCTCTTTCAGATCTTCAAGCAAGCAGATCCCTTGCCCTTGCAGGTCCGAAAGCGGCAACATCACTCTGGTTCGGTTGCGGTGTCTGCCGGGCGGCCGGATGCTTAAGTGTGTGCAGACTGGAATGCCTGGCTTGCTGTAAGTTGCAACTCAGCGATTTCATGAACTGATTTCTTGGGTATGGAGGTTGTTCGGGACTTCCCTACTCATGGAATGCCCATGTGGTAAGCTCTCATGGAATGTTTGGACGCTGAACTGGCAGTTGTTTGACACATAGAAACGTTTTGATCTTCCGGTGCTCGCGTGAGGCAAGGACTTTCCGGAGTTCGAGGGCCTGGGTCCAAGGCCCAAGACAGAGAAGTGGCTGTGGGTCAAAACCAATGGGATCCCATTTTGGGGTAGGTGCACCACCCATTTGAGTCTTTTTTAGTGGGGATTGGGATGTTCACTGGGGGTACAGGATATTGACCCATGGCCAAGTGGGAAATCGGGGCCGTTGGAAGCTCGGGCCGTCACTGGGGAGACATCTTGGATACGTGTCTGGCCAGAGGTAAGCATTGGTACCATGAAGACGTGTAATTTTTCCAGAGGACATTGATTGAACCAAGTATGGATGCGAAAGGATAGCACAATGCTCCGCGGACTTCTCCGCGACCTGAGGCTCACGAGCTCTTGGCAAAGCTACTTTGGCGGGATTTATTCAGTCTTGGCAGTATTTGCGGAGATTTGACGCGCCAAAACGCGTAAGAGCAAGGGCATATGGAGTAAGTAAATGAAAGATTCTGTAAGAGCATATCAGAGCAAGGGCCAAGACAAGGGCCAAGACAGAGACACCTCCCTACTTTTGACTGCTTGTTGCTTGTGACCATGAAATCAAGCAGAAGCAGGAGTGGGATCGTTGGAGGCCTATCATAGGCTTCTTTTGATTCCCTCTCATTGGAGAGCCATGCTATTGATGCAGTTGCTGTCCAACGCTGAGGCAAAGCGGAAGAGGCCCGAGCGCTGCGCCAAGTGCGAAATGCCGAACGAGCGAACTCCTGAAGCATCCACCCTGCACAACTGCATAACAGTACACTCCTATTCGTGAGCTTTAGAGCGGCTGGCGCGATGGTCGTGTCTTCTGATCGCTCCGGAATCGCCAGGCCTTTAATCCTCTCGGTAGACGATGATGAGATCAACCAGGAAGTCGTGCGCTCATCTTTAGGACGGGCTTGCCAAAACCAGCCGCGGGTCAAACTAACCAGAGGAGACCGCAGACTTTAGCTTGGTTCCATTTACCAGGGTTCCATCTTGGGTGCCCACAGCCAGCCAGTTTGCATGACAAAGCACGATTTGCTGGCTTGTGAGAATCCGTGGTGCATGGCCGAACCAATTTTATACGGCCAGGAGGGATTTATGATGTGGTATGCTGCATGGACGGGAACTCAACCTTTGAGTGGCTGGAAGAGTATCTTGGGCCAATGAGGTCTGGGCGCTTTGGCATCTCTTGCCATATTGCAGTGCTTTCACTGAAAGGCTACTCTGAGCTTTTGTTTTCACCCAACAGCTTGAGCTGTGAGATTCGTCTGCTCAAAAAGAATGGTCGGATTCCTTTTGGACCTTTGCAGCGGGCAAATTCGCGGGGCAAAGCGGATTCTGGAACATAAGGCATCGGGAGGATCTTCCAGATGTCATTCTGCTGGACGTTCAAATGCCCGGTATGACTGGCTATGAGGTGTGCAGCGATAGCTTTTTTGGAGAGACGGCTCTTGGCGACTAGGCATTAGAGAGCATCCCGTGCGGAACTCCACGCAAGATTTGCACTTTGCCTGCCACAGGGAGAGGCAAAACATAGGGCAATTGCTAGATCACTCAGCCTATGCTCGGATGAAAGAAGAGGGGATTCAACTCTTTGTGTGAGACGCATGGCGTAAACTCAGGAAACCTGCTTGGGCTACATTCTCACTCTGTAAGATTTGTTCTGAGCAAGCATCGCTTGGCGCCAATGTGCTCACACACACAGACTTCCCACTACGCCGCACAAAAACTCTAAGACCATACACACACACATGCAATACACACACAGATGCACCACACAAGCACAATGCACGCCCACAAAACGCACACACACAGACACACACACACACACACACACACACACACACACACACACACACACACAACACACACACACACACACACACACACACACACACACACACACACACACACACACACACACACACACACACACACACACACACACACCACACACACACACACACACACACACACACACACACACACACACACACACACACACACACACACACACACACACACACACACACACACACACACACACACACACACACACACACACACACACACACACACACACACACACACACACACACACACACACACACACACACACACACACACACACACACACACACACACACACACACACACACACACACACACACACACACACACACACACACACACACACACACACACACACACACACACACACACACCACCACACACACACACACACACACACACACACACACACACACACACACACACACACACACACACACACACACACACACACACACACACACACACACACACACACACACACACACACACACACACACACACACACACACACACACACACACACTCACACACACACACACACACACACACACACACACACACACACACACACACACACACACACACACACACACACACACACACACACACACACACACACACACACACACACACACACACACACACACACACACACACACACACACACACACACACACACACACACACACACACACACCCACCCACCCACACACCCACACACCCACGCACGCACGCACGCACGCACGCACGCACGCACGCACGCACGCACGCACGCACGCACGCACGCACGCACGCACGCACGCACGCACGCACGCACGCACGCACGCACGCACGCACGCACGACGCACGCACGCACGCACGCACGCACGCACGCACGCACGCACGCACGCTCGCACGCACGCACGCACGCTCGCACGCACGCACGCACGCACGCACGCACGCACGCACGCACGCACGCACGCACGCACGCACGCACGCACGCACGCACGCACGCACGCACGCACGCACGCACGCACGCACGCACCACGCACGCACGCACGCACGCACGCACGCACGCACGCACGCACGCACGCACGCACGCACGCACGCACGCACGCACGCACGCACGCACGCACGCACGCACGCACGCACGCACGCACGCACACGCACGCACGCACGCACGCCCGCACGCACGCACGCACGCA
>CAUJNA010000403.1:0-165320 GCA_963377175.1 Effrenium voratum | reverse complement strand
CACCCCACAAGCACAAACACGCAAGCGCAAGCACACACACACAGACAGACACACACACACAGACACAATCACGCACAGACACACGCAAGCACGCACGAACGCACGCACGCACGCACCCGCCCACCCACCAACCCACCCAAAAAGAACAACACACACACAAACAATCAGCCACCCAGCCAAGAACAGAGCAACACAGAGCAACACAACACCACACGACACAAAACAACACACAACACACCACAACGCAACACACCACAACGCAACACACCACAACACAATACCAACACAACACAACACAAAACAAAACAAACAACGCACATACAAACAAAAACACAACAACAACACAACCAAGAAAGCAAACCAACAAAAGAGAACAAACCAACACACAACAAAGCAAAACAATACAAACAAACAAGCGAGCAAAGAAACAAACAGACTAGCAATCAAACAATCAAGCAGACCAAAAAAAAGCAGATATCAGCAGATATCAGCACAGGTACACAGCTGCACACACACACAAACACCAACACAAACACAGGCACAAGCACACACACACACACACGCAAGCACAAACACACACACAACCACAAAGCACAAGCGCAAGCACAAACACAACACCAAGCACAAACAAAAACACGCATAGACACCCAAACCCAAACACGAAAGCAATGAATACACGAGCACAAGCACACACACACACACAAAAACACACACACACACACACACCCACAAGCGCAAACACGCAAACACAACACAGACAAACACACACGCAAAACACAGACACAGACACAAACACAAACACAAACACATACAGAAACACACACACCCACACCCACACCCACACACACACACACCCCACAAGCACAAACACGCAAGCACAAGCACACACACACACAAGGACAAACACACACACACAACCACAAAAGCACAAGCACAAGCACACACACAAACACAAACAAAAACACACACGTACAGACTAAACACAAACACCATCACAAACGCAACACGTTCAAACACACAATCACGAACACACACAAGCACAAACACAAGCACAAACACAAACACAAACACAAACAAGCAGACACCTCGCGCACAAGCACACACGCATAAACGCACAAACACAAACGCACACAGAAACGCAAACGCAAACGCAAACGCAAACGCAAACGCAAACGCAAACGCAAACGCAAACGCAAACGCAAACGCAAACGCAACGCAAACGCAAACGCGAACGCGAACGCGAACGCGAACGCGAACACGAACGCGAACGCGAACGCGAACGCGAACGCAAACGCAAACGCAAACGCAAACGCAAGCGCAAGCGCAAGCGCAAACGCAAACGCAAACGCAAACGCAAACGCAAACGCAAACGCAAACGCAAACGCAAACGCAAACGCAAACGCAAACGCAAACGCAAACGCAAACGCAAACGCAAACCCAAACACAAACGCAAACGCAAACACAAACACAAACACAAACACAAACACAAACACAAACACAAACACAAACACAAACACAAACACAAACACAAACACAAACACACACACACACACGGACCCACACAAACACACACATACACAGAAGCACAGAAGCACAGACGCACACACACACAAAGACACACCCACACACCCACAGACCCACAGAGACACGCGCACGACGCGCGCAGAGTCACGGACACACACGCACACACCCAAAAACAACACAGACACAGGCACACAGAACATCGCACGCACACACACACACACGCATGAGACACACACCCACACACACACTGACACCACTGAGCTTGAGCAAACAATGAATGAAAGAACAGTCTTTGGGTTTGCTCTTGTTTCCTTAAATCTGTGTTCTGCGAAATTGGATATGGAGTACCTTCCACCCAACAGACATAGAAGTAGACAGACCCCTTGAAAAACAGCTCATGGTCTTCCATGTTTGTTGGTAGGAGGGCAATGTCTTGGTGAACAATTGCAGGATACGTTATAATTGATGGGTAGAATCGACCCAATCACATCGTTCGGCCATTTGTCAAGCAGCAAGGCGCTTCTTTGCATTTCCTCGGAAGATTCAATCCATCTTCGCTTTGGGATAGGATCGGCATGAAGTTGGGACAGACGAAGAGAATCCCAATACCGAACAGGGATCTTTCGCACTTGTTTCGCGGGGAATCCCAACGTGTAGTTGTCGTGGCCAGTGGATAAGCGATATGGGTATGGGTCAAAATTAAACCACCAAAAAACCGCAGGCTTTAGTCCATGTTTCCATTACCAGGGCAACCCACCGCCGCATGACAAGCGAGTGTTCACAAAAAACAAACCTACAGGAGGCATGAGCCATTCAGAGAAGTTCGCCAGGTGTGCCGCGGCATCTCGGCACAAATTTTTCGGCTTACGCGATAGCTTTGGCGGTTTGGGCTTTTGTTTGGTTTCGAGTGTGACAACAGTCTCAAGCCTCTTTGCTTTTTTGGATTGGTTCAAGTGCAAGCCTCACCTCTTTTCTTGCTGGTGCTGTTCCTTTCAGGGAATCCCCAAAACCGTTCATTCCAACTCATTCCCTGCCCATCGCTGCCAAAACGCCAGTTTTGAAGACGTGTTTCCCCCCGAGCTCATGATGCGTGATTTTCAGTGACATGCGTAGTCGGAGAAATGAGCCGATTCAGGCTGCGTGTCATGGAGCATGCTTCTTTTGGTTGGGCCACCCGTCTTCCAGTTTTTTTTCCCGAAAGCATGGCGAAGGGTTCTTCCGCTGGGTTCACTTGAGTTGTTCTCATGAGAGTCATTGCAAGGAGTCATTGCAAGGCATCATCATCATGAAAGTCATTGCAAGGTGTCATTGCAAGGAATCAGCATCATGAAAGTCATTGCAAGGAGTCATTGCAAGGAGTCATTGCAAGGAGTCATTGCAAGGAGTCAATGCAAGGAGTGATTGCAAGGAGTCATTGCAAGGAGTCATGAGAGTCATTGCAAGTTGCAAGGCGCCAAGTGCATGGAGTTAAGTGCAAGTTGCCAGTCCGCGGAGTCAAGTGCAAGTTGCAAGTGCAAGGAGTCAAGTGCAAGTTGCAAGTGCAAGGAGTCAAGTGCAATTGACTTGCGAGGAGTTAAGATCTCTTCCTAGGGCGGCGGGGTAGTGCGGACGACGCTCTACGAAAATCAACCCTCTACAAAAATTAACGTGGTCAAAATACAAAAACTCGAGGATTTTTGCGATTTTGTTTTGGCTCGCGCGACCCTCTGCGGAGATTGGCGTGGTCGAGGTGCAAAAATTCGAGGTTTTTCGCTTTTTTGTTTTGGCCTGCGGCGCTCCTCTGCGGGGATCGGCGTGGTCGAGGTGCAAAAACTCGAGGTTTTTTGCGATTTTGTTTTGGCTCGCGCGACCCTCTGCGGGGATTGGCGTGGTCGAGGTGCAATAACTCGAGTTTTTTTTTGCGATTTTGTTCTGGCCCGCGCGACCCTCTGCGGTGTGGGGATCGGCGTGGTCGACGTGCAAAAACACGAGGTTTTTTTGCGATTTTGATTTGGCTCGTGCGACCCTCGGGATCGGCGTGGTCGAGGTTCAAAAACTCGAGGTTTTTTGCGACTTTTGTTGTTCGAACTGGTCCTCGGGAGTTGTCTCGTGGTTCGCGTGCCTGCTCCCGGGACCCGCGGTCGCGGGTTCGATTCCCCCCTGGTCCGCGGGCGGGCTTCGCAAGCTGCACGGAGCAACTTGCGTAGAGCGACTTGAACAGAGCAACTTGCACAGAGCAGCTTGCACAGAGCAACTTGCGCAGAGCAACTTGCGCAGAGCAACTTGTGCAGAGCAACTTGGACAGAATAACTTGCACAGAGCAACTTGTACAGAGACATTTGTACAGAGTCAGTTGCACAGAGCTTCTTGCACAGAGCAGCTTGCGCAAAGCAACTTGCGCAGAGCAACTTGCGCAGAGCAACTTGCGCAGGGCAACTTGCGCAGAATAACTTGCACAGAGCAACTTGTACAGAGACATTTGCACAGAGTCAGTTGCACAGAGCTTCTTGCACAGAGCAGCTTGCGCAAAGCAACTTGCGCAGAGCAACTTGCGCAGAGCAACTTGCGCAGGGCAACTTGCGCAGAGCAACTTGTGCAGAGCAACTTGGACAGAATAACTTGCACAGAGCAACTTGTACAGACACATTTGCACAGAGTCAGTTGCACAGAGCTTCTTGCACAGAGCAGCTTGCGCAAAGCAACTTGCGCAGAGCAACTTGCGCAGAGCAACTTGCACAGAGCAGCGTGCACAGAGCAACTTGCAGGGAGCAACTTGCACGGAGCAACTTGCACGGGGCAACTTGCACAGAGCAACTTGCGCAGAGCAACTTGCGCAGAGCAACTTGCGCAGATCAACTTGCACAGACCAGTTTGCGCAAAGCGCCTTGCCCAGAGCAACTTGCGCAGAATGGCCACGGGGCTGTGATGCTTTCGGGCCAACCGTGCTCTAGTTCTTTTCCCAGGGTTCACGCATGCCGCTCGAGGCATTCGCGAGAAGTACAGCCAGTCCCTCTGGGAGTTGCCCATCACCTTGCTGTCTGCCAAAGCGCCTTCCAGCTCCGCGGCCCTGGAGGCGGGGGAGCCGCGGCTTTTTTTTGTCACCTCCCCAAGGAACCACACGCTTGGTTTACCCTGCTTGGTTTTCCTTGGGTTTCCCCTTGAAAAGCATGCAAAACTCGGCGTTTTTCTGGGGCTTTCCTTGAAAAGCGTGCAAAAGTCGGGTCAGCTGTCAGGTTGCGTGGATTGAACCGCCAAACCACCGATTCGGCTCCAAAGCACCCTTTTTGCAGGGAAGCTAGAATAAAGCGGCTTCACTCTTTGAGCAAGAAGGGTTCCAGCTGAATGGAGCATCTGATGAGGGGTTTCTGTTGCGGAGGGCAGTAGAAACGTCCACCCCTCAGGTAAAACGTAGGCAGCGATTCGACACTGCTGTGCATGGCTTGGTGAGGGCTTCAACAGCGGCAGCACGGACTTCATCGCCAAGCCGTTTGACCAAGAGGTCTTGAAGCACAAGGCTGGAAGCACGTCCTCTGTTTCTGTCGTGCGTTGTGGGTAGGAGTCGAAATTAAGCCACTAGGGGACCGCGGAAGTTAGTCATGTGTTCCATTTAGCAGGGGGCCATGTAGGGGTACCTATTTTTGACCCACACCCATGTTGTTACTCAAGCCGGCCTTGTGTTTGATGTGCGGAGGCTCTTGCCTAGATTGTAGCCTGCATCCGCAAGGCTGTGGAAAGCCGTGCACCTGCTTCTGCGCATGTGTGTGCGAAAATCCTGACAGCAAAGGTGTGTGTGTGTGTGTCTGTGTGTCTGTGTTTGTGTGTGTGTCTGTGTGTGTGTGTGTATGTTTGTGTCTCTGTGTGTCTGTGTGTGTGGCTGTGTGTTTGTGTGTCTGTGTGTCTGTGTGTGTGTCTGAGTGTCTGTGTGTCTGTGAGTGTCTGTGTGTCTGTGTGTGTCTGTGTGTGTGTGTGTGTGTGTGTGTGTCTGTGTCTGTGTTTGTGTTTGTGTTTGTGTTTGTGTTTGTGTTTGTGTTTGTGTTTGTGTTTGTGTTTGAGTTTTTTTTATTTGCTTGATTGTTTGTTTCTTTGTGTGTGTTTGCCTGTTTCTGTGTCTCTTGTCTGTGCGCGTGTGACCTGGATCACAGGCCGTTTTTTTCCCATGCTGTTTTGGAAAGAAAATTCATTGCAGGAAGATGGGGTATTGAGCCTTCTTTCGTTGGCAGTAATTTCCAGGACTTCGATCAAAGAATCATGCCTGGCGATGCGCGTCACCCTTTGCAGCGTTTGCCGCACCCCTGTGTGTTTGCTCGATGCGTTGCTATCCTGGCTATTGCGCAAGCACCATCGTGACTGTCTGTGAGATGAATATGCCGTGATGACGTGCGCACGTGTAAAAGCACATGGACACGCGTGCGGGCGTGTCCGCCTTCCCAAGAGAACTACCGTACGATTTATGTGCTTCACAAACATGAGAGAGGAGGCTCACAGTGCACCGCCTTTGTGCTGTGCTATTGCTTTGATGCCTCACGCATTTTCCCTGTCTTTGAGAACCGTGCAGGTTGCCTTAAGCGTCAAGATGAAGGATGAAGTGCAGCACGTTGCTCGGCGAAAGTAGTTCGAGTCAGGTCTTGGAAGACTCCGAGTTCCGTTGTGACGGGTGCAAGCAGAAAGCTGCAGCGAGGGGCGGATTCGTGCGAGGCCTCTTCACGTCTGCAGCAGGAGAGGAGCCCCCAGCAGATGCTTGGTGCCATTCCAGTTTTGGTGTGCGGGTTGCAACCTCTTTTGCACCTTTTGCGCTGGTCGCACACTCTACCAAAAACACGACACTTCGCGTTTGCCTTTCAGGGCTCGTTGAGATATGCTGTGCAAGCACCTTTGAGTTCGCTGACTTGGAGGGTCTATTTCCCATAGGCAAAAGCCATGGGAGGCTGAGCTCGAGAAGCCGCGCACATGTTCCCACTGGCAGTTGGGAAACTTCTTTTGCTGCATGGCTGAATGCTTTAAAAACCGAGGACGGGACTCTTTCAGGCCACGCAGACCTTGCACTCAATGTCTGCGCAGGCCGAGCTGGCTGTTGTTGGAATTCAATGTGCGGATCTGAATGGGATTTGCCCTTCTTGCAATGTCGAAATTCAATTCACTGATCATGTCAATCATTTGCATCTTGTGCATCTTCTCTGAGACATTGCGCATGATTCAGCATGTGTTTCTGCTGAATCATGCGCAATGTCTCAGAAAAAATGCCTGAGTGAAACAGGCAACAGGCAAACACCAGCGTTTGTTTGATGGTACATACGGATAAGTCGACAGCCATCCCTTTACGGTAGCTTTTTCTCTAGTCTCCTGAAAGTAAAAATATCCAAGAAACAAATGCCCGAAGCTGACCTTTTGACCGTTGGGTTTTCCCTTTTGCGCTGTGACCGCGAGGGCCAGAGCCTTCAGCAGCTGAAAGTGCGGAGCTTGCAGCGCGGCGAGCCGTTTTTTTTTCTTCTTCTTGTGCCGCGTGTGGTTGGACCGAAGTTGAATGGTTGAATGAACGAAGGAATCAATGAATGAACCAACGAACGAACAAACGAACAAATGAATTGAATGAATGAATGAATGAATGAATGAATGAATGAATGAATGAATGAATGAATGAATGAATGAATGAATGAATGAATGAATGAATGAATGAATGAATGAATGAATGAATGAATGAATGAATGAATGAATGAATGAATGAATGAATGAATGAATGAATGAATGAATGAATGAATGAATGAATGAATGAATGAATGAATGAATGAATGAATGAATGAATGAATGAATGAATGAATGAATGAATGAATGAATGAATGAATGAATGAATGAATGAATGAATGAATGAATGAATGAATGAATGAATGAATGAATGAATGAATGAATGAATGAATGAATGAATGAATGAATGAATGAATGAATGAATGAATGAATGAATGAATGAATGAATGAATGAATGAATGAATGAATGAATGATGAGTGAATGAATGAAATGAAATGAAATGAAATTAAATGACATGACATGACATGACATGACATGAAATGACATGACATGAAATGAAATGAAATGAAATGAAATGAATGAAATGAATGAAATGAACGAAATGAACGAAATTAATGAAATGAATGAAATGAATGAAATGAATGAAATGAATGAAATGAATGAAATTAATGAAATGAATGAAATGAATGAAATGAATGAAATGAACAGACGAATGAATGAATGAATGAATGAATGAATGAATGAATGAATGAATGAATGAATGAATGAATGAATGAATGAATGAATGAATGAATGAATGAATGGAATGGAATGGAATGGAATGGAATGGAATGGAATGGAATGGAATGGAATGGAATGGAATGGAATGGAATGGAATGGAATGGATGAATGGAATGGAATGGAATGGAATGGAATGAATGAATGAATGAATGAATGAATGAATGGAATGAATGAATGAATGAATGAATGAATGAATGAATGAATGAATGAATGAATGAATGGAATGGAATGGAATGGAATGGAATGGAATGGAATGGAATGGAATGGAATGGAATGGAATGGAATGGAATGGAATGGAATGGAATGGAATGGAATGGAATGGAAATGGAATGGAATGGAATGGAATGGAATGGAATGGAATGGAATGGAATGGAATGGAATGGAATGGAATGGAATGGAATGGAATGGAATGGAATGGAATGGAATGGACTGGACTGGACTGGACTGGACTGGACTGGACTGGACTGCACTGCACTGCACTGAACTGAACTGAACTGAACTGAACTGAAATGAAATGAAATGAAATGAAATGAAATGAAATGAAATGAAATGAAATGAAATGAAATGAAATGACATGAACTGAAATGAAATGAAATGAAATGAAATGAAATGACATGACATGACATGACATGACATGAAATGAATGAAATGAATGAAATGAATGAATGAATGAATGAATGAATGAATGAATGAATGAATGAATGAATGAATGAATGAATGAATGAATGAATGAAATGAATGAAATGAATGAAATGAATGAAATGAATGAAATGAATAAATAAATGAATGAATGAATGAATGAATGAATGAATGAATGAATGAAATGAAATGAAATGCATGAAATGAATGAAATGAATGAAATGAATGAAATGAATGAAATGAATGAAATGACGTGAAATGAAATGAAATGAAATGAAATGACATGAAATGAAATGAATGAAATTAATGAAATGAATGAAATTAATGAAAAGAATGAAATGAATGAAATGAATGAAATGAACAAACGAATGAATTGAATGAATGAATGAATGAATGAATGAATGAATGAATAAATGAATGAATGAATGAATGAATGAATGAATGAATGAATGAATGAATGAATGAATGAATGAATGAATGAATGAATGAATGAATGAATGAATGAATGAATGAATGAATGAATGAATGAATGAATGAATGAATGAATGAATGAATGAATGAATGAATGAATGAATGAATGAATGAATGAATGAATGAATGAATGAATGAATGAATGAAATGAATGAATGAATGAATGAATGAATGAATGAATGAATGAATGAATGAATGAATGAATGAATGAATGAATGAATGAATGAATGAATGAATGAATGAATGAATGAAATGAAATGAATGAATGAATGAAATGAATGAATGAATGAATGAATGAATGAATGAATGAATGAATGAATGAATGAATGAATGAATGAATGAATGAATGAATGAATGAATGAATGAATGAATGAATGAATGAATGAATGAATGAATGAATGAATGAATGAATGAATGAATGAATGAATGAATGAATGAATGAATGAATGAATGAATGAATGAATGAATGAATGAATGAATGAATGAATGAATGAATGAATGAATGAATGAATGAATGAATGAATGAATGAATGAATGAATGAATGAATGAATGAATGAATGAATGAATGAATGAATGAATGAATGAATGAATGAATGAATGAATGAATGAATGAATGAATGAATGAATGAATGAATGAATGAAATGAATGAAATGAATGAAATGAATGAAATGAATGAAATGAAATGAAATGAAATGAAATGAAATGAATTGAAATGAAATGAAATGAACTGAACTGAACTGAACTGAACTGAACTGAACTGAACTGAAATGAAATGAAATGAAATGAAATGAAATGACATGAAATGACATGACATGACATGAAATGAAATGAATGAATGAATGAATGAATGAATGAATGACTGAATGAATGAATGAATGAATGAATGAATGAATGAATGAATGACTGAATGAATGAAATGAATGAAATGAAATGAAATGAATGAAATGAATGAAATGAATGAAATGAATGAAATGAAATGAAATGAATGAAATGAATGAATGAATGAATGAATGAATGAATGAATGAATGAATGCATGAATGAATGAATGAATGAATGAATGAATGAATGAATGAATGAATGAATGAATGAATGAATGAATGAATGAATGAATGAATGAATGAATGAATGAATGAATGAATGAATGAATGAATGAATGAATGAATGAATGAATGAATGAATGAATGAATGAATGAATGAATGAATGAATGAATGAATGAATGAATGAATGAATGAATGAATGAATGAATGAATGAATGAATGAATGAATGAATGAATGAATGAATGAATGAATGAATGAATGAATGAATGAATGAATGAATGAATGAATGAATGAATGAATGAATGAATGAATGAATGAATGAATGAATGAATGGAATGAATGAATGAATGAATGAATGAATGAATGAATGAATGAATGAATGAATGAATGAATGAATGAATGAATGAATGAATGAATGAATGAATGAATGAATGAATGAATGAATGAATGAATGAATGAATGAATGAATGAATGAATGAATGAATGAATGAATGAATGAATGAATGAATGAATGAATGAATGAATGAATGAATGAATGAATGAATGAATGAATGAATGAATGAATGAATGAATGAATGAATGAATGAATGAATGAATGAATGAATGAATGAATGAATGAATGAATGAATGAATGAATGAATGAATGAATGAATGAATGAATGAATGAATGAATGAATGAATGAATGAATGAATGAATGAATGAATGAATGAATGAATGAATGAATGAATGAATGAATGAATGAATGAATGAATGAATGAATGAATGAATGAATGAATGAATGAATGAATGAATGAATGAATGAATGAATGAATGAATGAATGAATGAATGAATGAATGAATGAATGAATGAATGAATGAATGAATGAATGAATGAATGAATGAATGAATGAATGAATGAATGAATGAATGAATGAATGAATGAATGAATGAATGAATGAATGAATGAATGAATGAATGAATGAATGAATGAATGAATGAATGAATGAATGAATGAATGAATGAATGAATGAATGAATGAATGAATGAATGAATGAATGAATGAATGAATGAATGAATGAATGAGACCATTTGATGAGATGAGTCGATATGCGGCCCTTGCGTGGTTCATGCAGCTTTTTCTTTTGGAAGTCGGGCGGCAAGCCGAACTGATCCGAGGCAAGTGGCAAAGAGACTCTTGCTTCAATGTCAGTCGCATCAGTGGGAGGAGGCGCGATACAGCTTGCAGTGGGTAGCTACGCCAGACTCTGATATGTTGGTGGGAATAGATACCCCTGAGATATCGTCCAATGCGTTGCTCTCTTTGCAATGCACAAGTCATTCACTGGAATAATTCAAAGGAGCCGGAAGCCAGAGATCGTCCAATAGATCAATACACATGATCAATTTGAGAGGATGACAAACGACGAAGAGCCAGATTCAATCATTTGATTTTGGTGATTCAGGCTTTTTGGGCAATCTTCCTGCAGTGATTCAACGAATAACTCGCATGGGTCATGTCCTGCCCATGTCAATTCCCCTTTGCATTTTTTGTTCTTTTCCCGCCCTTCCCTTGGCCGAGCAGGCCCTCGACAGCTGCATGTCCGGCGGGGCGCGAGTCTTGGAGATAGGCTAGGCCTCAGGATTTGGCATCCCTTCGGCTGTCTTTGGGGAGCTCGTCGGAGTTGGCTTGAGCATATGCTCCGCAGCCCAGGCCTTTGAACAAAGGCCACGAGTTCCGGATCGGCGCTGACACTTGGACAATCATTGGCTTGTCGGAGCTTGCACTGGCGAGATGGCTTCGCCCCATCGTGCAGACAATGCTTTTGTCATATGGCCGTGGGTCAAAACTAATGGGATCCCATTTTGGGGTAGTTTTTTTTTTTTGTCAAATTTAGTGGGGATTGGGATGTTCACTGAAGGTACTGGGTTTTGACCCATAGCCATATTGCGATGCTTGGCTCTTGCTTCTCCACCTGTCTCGTGTCTTCTCAATTCAGGACCTTCACTCCTTGAAATGCCACTTGAAGAGACCCTGGTTTCGCCCGTGCGGTTGCCTTTTTGGAGGTGGTCGAGGCAGTTTAACTTTGAGACGTCGATGACGTGTGTGCAGTTCGCCCATTTTTCCAGTCGATGCTGGGATGGCCTCGTCTCAAAGACTTGGCACATTTCAGACTCTGTCGTGTGGATGGGAGCGATCAAAATTAGGAGCACTCTGCGATCATTTTCCAGCGAAGTTGGTTTTGGTTTGTACCAAGAATCCCTTTCTCGTGCGTTTGTCTTCAGACTCCGATACAATAAACAAAATCAAGCACGCAGTGCCGGCTCTTGTCACAAACTATCTGATGGCCAGCATGTACTTGTGACATCGCTGGCCAAGGCTTACGACAAGATTGAGCGTCTGAATGCACACCCTCCGGCTTTGCACGTTCTGACTTAGAGAAGCTTTCTTTCTCAAAGCTGGCTGTGACCCGACCTCAGATGCTGATCAGTACATGTCCGGGACATGGGTGCGGCCTAGCTTATCAGCCATGGCCATGCGCGACGCCAACTTTTGTCTCTTTCCATGGTCCTCCGCACCTGGGATAGAGCAGAGCGAGTTTTGAAGGTTCATTTGTCATGCGTATGCCTTGGTAGAGACGGGTTTCAGCATGGAGGTCCCCTTGCGGGCCAGTTAGCAAATTGTCACTTGGACAGCTTGGCATTCTTGCTGCCTGAGCATTCTCTTTAGGTGCTTTGCACAATCTGGAGCCTCCTTTCTGCGATATGGTTCCTGGTCGGCTACCGAGTTGGAGGCGGGTGCCAATTTTTGTCCAGCCTTTCGGATCCTGGGTTGCTCTCGCCCAGGTGTAAGTGAAATATGGACGGATGAGATTCCAGGCATCCGTTCGCATGCAGCATCAGCGCCACAGCTGACCCATGTAGCCGCTAGTGGCTGACAATTCACCGCGGGCTGGCAGGTTTTGGGCAAAAAGGTGCGCTTGAGCAGCGCGAGCTAAGGCAGTTATGTTGATCTTTTCGGCATGTGTCCTGGAGATGGGCTTCCTGTGGACAGGCCGGCTGCAAGTCTGGCACGCATGAATAAAGCTGACCCGCTGCCCCTGAGAGGTCTCATGTTCGGCCAGGCAGCGAATGCACCGGGCCTCAGGAGCAACCTGATCAACTACCGATGCTTAGCTAGATGTCCAGAAGTGCAACCCCTGCACTTGGGCAACAGGCAATTCCATGTTGCATATGTTGGCGGAAGATCCGTTGCACAAAGCCAGGAACGCTCGACTCCTTGCTGACGCTCTTTGAATATCTCATCAAGTTCATAACAGGGAGCCGTGGCCGGACATGCTCAGAGAGCCCAGATGACGATATGTGGAGGGTGATCAATATTCCATTCGGGCGCCAACTGACCATGGGTAAGTTTTCCCAATAAACTGGGAAATATCATTTTTTTTTGGTTTTCCAACCAATGGTCATCCCATGTAAGGGACCTTTTCATCAACCCCCATGTCATGGAAGTTTGGAAGTTGGGTACTGAATTCAAGTTGCTGTGCCGCTCGATATCGCTCAGGATGGTCATTTGGCAGGTGGGAGGACCCATTCATACAGATCTTTGGGCACATGGTGGATCGCGACCTGTGTATTTGGTGCGCTTTGCACAGCGCCCTGGCACGCAGCCAATGGGCGATGGCGGTCTTTTGGCTTCTGTCCTTTTAGATGAACTGTGACTGGCTGCTCGCCGCACCAAGCACTGCCGCTCGGGGAGATTGTCCTGTGCGCTTCCCTGCAGCCTCGAACTTTTGGCTGAGCCACCCTCCACCCTCCTTCACAAGGTCTTGGCTCAGCCTTTCCAAACACCGAATGACTTGTTGTGCTCATCGTAGAATGCTTAAAGAGCAAGCAAGCGAGCAGAATCTCAGACGAAACCGCCACGGCCACTGCCGCACGATCTCTCAATGCGTTTGACCCGTCGCTTCTAGACAGATCCCAATGGATTGCAGTAGATGTGCCGGCGCGAATCCGAGTCCGATTGCATGCGTGTAGTGACACAAGTAGGAAACCATCGCTTCAAAACCATGAGCCTGAAGAACACACCGCCAGCCCTCGCAAAGCCCTCGCAAGCAAGCCGAACATGCAAACATGGAAGTCGTGGGCGCTCAGCCAAATGCTTGGCAACGACCTTTGCCTTTGTATGGTATGTCTATGTTGCAGCTTGTCGTGTTACAAAAGTCTGAAATCAGTGATGATGATGATGATGATGATGATGATGATGATGATGATGATGATGATGATGATGATGATGTCGGATAGCTTAGATTCTTGAACTCAGCGAACGTGCAAAGGTTTCAAGGGGGGCCCAAGCACGTTTGCCAATTTTTCTCCCAGTTAGTTTGATGGCAATGTACTGTCAGTGGCCGGCATACCGTTCATTTGCTGTTGCAGAGTTGTTAGGTGGTCCGTGGCGGTTCCATTGCTGGTAGTCATTTGCAACCGCGCCTTCCTGGCGGAGTTTGGTCTGCGGGTGACGCCACTCATCTGCACAACCTGAGATTTGCGCTGTTCAATTTGGGCACCGCGGGAGATTCGCGCCAAGGCTTTTGCGGACCCTACCTGCAGCTGTCGTGACCTTCTTTTGTGTGTGGCTATCGTGGCTCATGGAAGTTACGACCGACCACTCGGTGAGGCGTGCTTGAACCACTGAAGGGAGCAAACAGATGTTTTATTTAGCTTGGTGCTCACGGAATGTGGGAATGACCCTTATAATCCATTTGTTGTGGTGTCTTTTATTCGAGAATCCTGGGTTCATTCTCTCATTCCCTACTTAGCACCAGCAAGTTAGTATGGTGCTTTTGAAGAACAGCACGACAAGCTTGCCGACTCTCTTCAAGTGCACAACATGCGAGGTGGCCAACCATGTTTGTCAGCGCCGTCGGTTTGTTCCTCTCGCAAGCTGATCAAATTCAGGTGGCTTTGCAACGTGGCTGAAGCAACCAGTATCAATGAAGTCTCCGTTGCATTTTCCGGCGCTCAGGTAGAGCTCAGCAAAAAGCTGTATGAAGATGGAAACACTGCACTTCCGCTCATACTCCGCATATGTTGTATTGCTTTCTCGCCAGGGTGCCCTTCCTCACGCTCTATTTTGAATGCTGTATTCCTTCAAGTTTGTTTCATGCCCGAAAGCATCGCCAAGGCTTCTTCCGTGCGGAGCTTCTGGACTAACTTGCTCAGAGCTACTTACATAGACTAAGTTGCACAGAGCCATTTGCGCAGACCAACTTGCACAGAGTAAGTTGCATGGAGTCACCTGCGCAGACCAATTTGCACAGGGCCATTTGCAGACCAACTTGCACAGAGCCATTTGCACTGAGTAAGTAGCACAGAGTCACTTACGCAGACCAAGCTGTGCAGACCCGCCTGCGTAGCCCAACTTGCACAGACCAACTTACATAGAACCATTTGCGCAGAGTCAGTTGCGCAGAGCCTTTTTCATAGATCGAAGTTGCACAGAGCTACTCTGCCCAAAGCCATTTGCGCAGCGATGCTTGCGCAGAGCAACCTGCGCAGAGCCGTCTGTGCAGAGCTTGGGCAGAGCCATCTGCATGGAGGCGAGTAGCCTGGGAAGGTGAAGGTGCAGTCTGGGTAAAGAGCTTGGGCTTGAAAGGTCGCGCTCTTGGGCTCGGCGTCGGTTTTATGGGAAAGGTTTCGTTTGACCCTTTCTTCCAGAATGTAGAAGGGTCCCCAATACTTGAGTAGGGACCTTTGGTTTGCTGTCTGTTCACGGTGTTTTCCCTAGCTGGTGATGCCTGTGTTGTTTGTAATTTCCTCGGTCGTTTAGCGAAGGCCTCGGGGTTTCCCACACTCACCAGTTGGGCCCGGCAAGGTTTGTTTCGTGGCGCGAGGAGCCCACCCGTACTGAGGCAGTGCCAGCATGTTAGCCTCTACCACATGAAGGCGAGCATGGTCATGTACCAGCGGCCTGACGCAGGTTTTTCAGTTGGTGGGATTGGTGGTTTGGGAGTTGAACCTCTGCTTCCTGACAGTAAATGGGAAAACCCTCCTTAGCCGTCACCAAGCCCACCAATCCAAACCACCCATCCGAGGGAAGCTGAGCTTTGAAGGGTGCCAAACAAAACCCAGGGTGGTCACCTTCGCGGCCTACAGCGGGGTCTTCCTAGCGGGTCGACTGGGATACTTCGGTCTGGACGTGGAGCAGAACATTTACGCTTACTGTGACTCCACAGTGAAGGCGTGACTGTGCGTCCAAATGGCTGGGTCAAACATAGGTACCCCAAATGGAACTCTATTCAGTGGAAACATGGACCAAAACCTGCGGTCTGGTGGTTTAATTTTGGCCCACACCCAAATGCAAACATGGAAAGCTTGGTAGACTTGGGGTCGTCTTAGCCCGCTAGTCCCCACTCGGAGCAGGGATTCGGTGTCAGTCTTTGACGTTCTGCCCGCGCAGGTGCTACAGGGAGCGCTCCTAGCCTTGGTGAGGGCTTCGGAGGACTCGAACACGATCCATCGCTGGTATGGGGAGGCGGTGGCCTACAGACAGGAGGGGTGTGCCGGGCAACGCGATGCTCCGAACGCCAAGATTCCCCACTTTCGCTTCTTGTTGGACATCTTACCTTCCCGGCCAAACTCATCAGATCACCCGTTTTGTGGCATACCGAGCCTTACCACTCCAGACCTTGGTTCTGGGAGGACTTTGATGCCGTCGTCAAATTAGCACACGTGCCCATCGTCACCTTTCGGCCAGATGGTGAGATCATTAGTGTCTTGGCTGAAGACTTGCTGGATGGTTTCACGCTCCAAACTCCTTCCGTGGAACTGCCAAGCGCACTTTTACGTGTGGAATGGCGACCTTCCTCGTGCATCGCGTGTTTGAATTTTGAATGCCTTGTCAGCTTCTCAAACTGGTTTTACAATCTAAGAAGCAAATGAAACTGCGACCGCCGCTGAGCTGCACAACGGAAGTATCCGAGCGACAGATCAGTGCCTTTGTGCATGCCCCTGATTCTGATGGGCGGAAAAGGAGCACTGCATCAGCTCAGCAGGTTGTTTTCAGAGGCATTTTTCGGGTTGATGAGACTGTGTTGCTACGCAGACACTTGGCCTGATCTCAGGAACTTTTGGGGCCCAAGGACGAGAGCCAGACACTGGTCGGTCAGGGTCTTGGGTGAGACTTGGAGCATCGAAGAGGTTTGCTGGCTTAGCTGAATATAGACCAGAAAACCTTCAATATGCGGTTGGCAGAGTTTCAAGCCTCAATGGCTCATGTGCGAGGTCGCAATTTCGTCGATCTGCTCTCCAAAGATAGCCGGAAGGTCTTCGATGAAGCTGTTCAGCGAATGAAGCAGGACAACATGAGGCGCAAGTGGCATGCTGGAAGGTGCATGAGCAATGACCGGACGACTAGCCCATTTTGACATGCACAGCCACGCGTGCATGTCAACGGTCGTTTCAATCCAGAAACCAGGGTGATTGACAAGCAGCATAAGGAGCCCAGAGGGCGTGAAGAAAATGCTCCTTGCAAGGAGCTTTGGCATATTGGCCACATGAAAGAACCTGTTAGGGTCAGGGATGGTCATGGATCCTTGAATGGGCAGAATTACAATTGAGGGAACGTCCCACAACTTCAGCTTTGACCACGGCCTTTGCGCACGCAGTGTGGGCTCTGGCTTGCTGGAGATGGTCTTCAAAAGCGCCTCAAGCGACCTGGCAAAGGATCGGAGGTTCAAGTGCCGAAGAAGGCCGCTGGCTGTTGCCAAAAGTGGGCCAGGTTCTTTGACGCGGAGGGAGCCATGTGGGTGTGGGTCGAAACTGGGTGCCCAGAATGGAACCCCGCTAAGTGGAGCCAAGCACTCAAACCCCCGGCCCCCTGATGGCTTAGTTTTGATGGGGTTCGTGAGCTGAGGATCGGCCGAGCTGTTCCTGCTGGTCAATCTCGTGCCCGTCGAGATGCAGCAGGACGTCGGGATTGGGATGGATGAGCCTGCCGTCAATCTCCCGGGTGGTCAGGCTGCCGATTGGTGGCCCGGGTGCCGCGGAGGTTGCTGGGGGTGCTTGTTTGGCGATGCAGTCAGGGTGCTGGTCAGGGCGCTGGTGCAATCTGCTTCGGGCTATGGTGCAATTTGGATAGCTCCTTTCCGTGTTCGGGCTCTTGATTTCCCGAAAGCCAGTAGAGCAGAGCGTTACACAACATATTGACGCAACTCATGCTGGAGTGACATGCCAGGGCTTCTCCGGACAAGTGTCTGGGGCCCTTGGCACTTTTTTTGGCCATCCGGGATATAAGTTCGCCCAGACCAAGCCAGTGTTTTCACATCACAGGCAAAACTGTTTGGGGTCTACGCTGTCTTGCTTTGAGTGAGAGACCCAGTCATAGGTGTCCTTTTTGGTTGGTTTGCTTAAACAATAGAGGGCCCTGGTTTAGATGGGGTTTATTCTATTTACCAGGGCCATCTATTTTTCACAAAAGGCCATCTATGGACCCAGGTCTACGCATATTGACATCTGTCGCCAGGATGGCAAGGCGCTGGTTGCCATTGGCCAGGACTTGACAGAGCTGTCTGAGCTGAAGAGTGTGGAGGACTCTCATCCTTTCACCAGAAAAGTTGGCTGTGGGTCAAAACCAATGGGATGGTGCACTGGTGCACCACCCATTTTAGCCAATTTAGTGGGGAATTGGGATGTTCACTGGAGGTACGGGATTTTGACCCATGGCCAGTTTTTAGAGAAAGGCTCCTTGTGAATAGTCTTTGTGTTGTGAGGTTATGATTCATGGCTGGTCTTCTGGAAGTGCATGGCTTTTCCCTGAAACCTACGAAAGGCTAGGCCTTTTGCTCAGGGGTGAACGGGACAGGATTTAGGTGTTGTTTCCTCTCTCGATCAGCCATCATGGTGCCAAGGAGAAGAAGAATAGACTTATGTCCGCTGCTCGCCTCAGATCCAGCGGCATAGCAGGTTTTGATCGTCATCTTCACTCCGCGGAGTTGTAAGAACGCCAGTTCCTGCAAAGAAAACAAGGACTCATATGCACATACAGGGATACCAGCAATGCCAGCCAAACGGCTTGTGGCCCTTTTCCTAAAACAAGCCAGGTCCCTGCGAGCGTCACATGAGATCCTCAGGTGGTGTCCCATGAGATCCGCAGCCCCCTCCACGGCATGATCGGGCTTACCACTGGGATGCTGAATGTGGTGAAGACGGAGGCGCTCAGGCGCCAGCCATTTGACAGCACCTGACTCAATGCTAGTTTGCTTTGGATCCCTACCAGCCTGTCCTTTCAGCAGTTAGTACTCTTGACTTTTGTGGGGTGTGTGCTTTCTTCATTGGCTGTGGTGAACTGAGTGTACTGGTTCTGAAATGGCCATGGGTCAAAATCCGGTACCCCCAGTGAACATCCCAATCCCCACTAAAATAGACTCAAATGGCTGGTTCACCTACCCAAAATGGTACCATTGGTTTTGACCCACAGCCAAATGCATCGGCTCCGAGTCTTTTTCTTGAAACTGAGACCTGCCTTTCTGCAGCTAAGGCTCGGCATGGTGCGGAGTTGTGCCACCCGGCTTCTGGAGCGGAGCTCTGAGCAGAGGGCAGTCACAGTCTGACCTCTTTAAAAGCCGCATGGCATCACTGGCCATAGATTGGGCTGAAGTCGGGCACGCTGACTTCTTTGAGCATGACATGATTGGAAATAAAGAAGCTTGCCATGAGAACAACTGGAACGACTTGTGGTGGCAACTTTTTTTGATCTCTGAGCGTTCCAATGCCTATGGGGCAGAGTCCAGTGCCCATGGGGCAGGACCTGGTGACCAATGTCATGGACCTATCCGAGTCGGAAAGGCAGAAGAAGTCCGGTTCCAAGTCCAAGCTGCAGCAGAAGGCCGGACGGCCGGACCGGGAGGCCGAGGCTCACCTGGTGGTTTTACAGCGCCACGCTGTTGGCAGATGCCTTTGTGATCCTCGGCGGCTTTCTCTCCTTGCAGGTCAACTTTGTGGCCATTGCAGAGGAAACCGTAGTCATGAGCAGGATGGCGGTTGACAAGGCAGGGAGCTTGCGTGATCCGTGGCAGGGGAAGCAGCAACTTTGCAGATGTGCTCCCACTGTGCCGAGGCGAACAAGCCTCTGATCAAACCAGGCGCGACAATACGCATCTGTCGCATCTTTCAGCACATCAAGTACTTTTGCGCGCCGAGCACGGGAGCTCGGGAGCTCGGCCAAGGTGTTGAGCTGAGAAACCGCGTGCGGGAC
The DNA here is from genome assembly GCA_963377175.1 of Effrenium voratum. Classification (NCBI taxonomy): domain Eukaryota; class Dinophyceae; order Suessiales; family Symbiodiniaceae; genus Effrenium; species Effrenium voratum. The sequence continues at coordinate 145,135 of CAUJNA010000403.1, read as the reverse complement.
ATTGGCCAGGTGCCAATCGTGTGGCTCTTCTGCAGTGAGACAAGTCGACCCTGCGAACAGCCGAGAGTCGATACTTTGCGACCGGGCAAGTGGTGCTAGGAACATGGAGACAAGGCTGCGCCCCGTCAAGCCACGATTGCTGGCATACCGTCCACTCGTATTTCCGATTTTTGGAAAGATGTGACGGAGCGCAAGCACGGAATTGTTCCTGGAGTTTCCCCCGAACCAATCGAAAGTGAACAAACATCCACTTGTTCTGTTTGGAGATGGTCCCGTAATTGCAAACTCGCTTTTAGAAAGAATAGTGAGCGAAAAAACAACGCTCCTCCACCATGATCAATCCAGATACTTGACATGTGGTTGGGAGTAATCCTTATTGGATGATAGAAGCCAGAGCTCACATGCACATGGATGGCACCGGGCAACACGGCGACATGAGAATGAGAACGAGCTGAGAGCAGTAGGATCATTGCTCCGGCCCAGCTGCAGCCTCCTTGGATGAAGGGATTGAGACCGGCCTTTCTGGCGAAGCAACGCGCATGCTTATGTCAAGCCCTTGGAGCGAGGCACAGAGGCACATGGCTGGAACGTGTTCACAAGAACGACTTCAAGTTGGATCCAGGTCATCTCAAAAGGTAATTTGCTTAATCTGCTCATAGCCTTTTCTGCAAGCTTGTTGTTGACAAAACGGTGCTTCAGTCACTTCTCGTTTGACTGCTGTTTGCAAGTCGACACTTGCTGTCCCAGTTACGTCCACCACACTTTGCGCGGGGGGGGTTCACAGGTCTTGCCTTGCGGCTGTCTTTTAACCGAGGTTAGGCAACCCGTACAAGTGCACACAGCTCATTTACAACCTGCTCACCAATGCCTGCAAATTTACGAAGCAGGGCTCTGCTGCTTGGACTCAAGTGCTGAGCCGGGGATGGGGAGCCACGGGATAGGCGAGGCTTTTGGGGACTCGACATGAATGAATGAAGACTTGAGAGAATGTGTAGGGGGAGGGGAATGAGCTTCTCGCTTTTTTTTTCTTCAGCTTCTCGCCTGCGATGCATCTCCCTGCCTTGACGCTGAGGTGTCCATTTGTGCAAAGCATATCAAAGAGGACTCTATTCTGGAGATATCTGTGGTAGATACAGGTGCGACTGCAGTGGACACCTTGCGAATCAAGTCTTGGATCCGCCCGATCTCCAACAGGGCGTGAAATTCAAGAAATGAGCATTTGATTGCTTCGGGGGTTGTTTGCAAAAGCAGTAGACATCACCCCACCAGAAGGTTTGGCTTGATCCAAGGTGCAGATTGACATGTCACGAAGTCCTTTGCAGGCTGCGGCATCTCCGAACAAGCTCGCGAGCGGATCTTTCGACCCTTTGAACAGGACGGGGGGGCGATTCACACACTGTGAATGATCGACTTCGCTGCGCCCAAGACATGCACAAGTTGGATGCGCAAGAGCTGGAGGGTAGCCAGCTTGCGAAACGGGAATCCCATGATCTTGCTTGCCATTTGCTGAGGAGCACAGCAGCTTCGGTGACTCCCGCAATTTCCAGGCGCTCGGTGACGGTCTCTCTCTGCGATCTATGCGCCAGCCCAGGGAATGGGCCTCGGCTTGGCGGTCTGTGTGGAGATCGTGCAGATGCACGGAGGCACCATCCGGCTGGAGCCGGGAGCCCAGGCAAAGCATTTGGCTATTATGGCTCAAAATCAAGCAGCTGGGGCGGTTCCGCGGGTCTTGGTCTTTGGTTCCACTTACCAAGGTGCCATTTTGGTACCACTTTTTGGAGCCACAGCCATTTCTTTCTCCTTTGTTTGAGAGTGTTGATGTCGCTCCTCTTTGGAAGTCGAGGTCTGAAGTTGGCAAAGGATCAAGCTTTATTATCTCCTTCGCTTGTCTTGATGATGAGTTTTGCCGGGAGCTTACCCCAGTGCGGCATGCATCCGCCTTGGGAAGGGGCGTTTACACTGGTTTACTCGGTCAGGTGAGGAAGTTCAGACGGTGCCGTCCTCCATCCATGACATCCCTGAGACACTTCCAGGCGGGGCGGAGTACAATAAGTGTCCTTTTTTGTTAGTCTGGCTAAAAATAGATGGCACTGGTTTAGGTGGGTTTTATCCCACTTACCAGGGGAACCCATCTATTTTTTCAAAAGGCCACCTATGGGTCCTTGACCCCGGACATTTAGACAGCCAGAGGGGTCGGGGAGCCAGCAGCTGCATCCCCAGCACCTGGCAACACATCTGAAATTCTGGCTGCTGCAGCCCCGGCATTCGCAGCACCGCCTTAAAGCAAGGGTTCGGCAGCACCAGCATCATCCGCCACCGCATGCGGCAGTGGCTCAAAATGCTAACAACATTACAGATCAACCTCGCCGGATCACCTGCGTCGCCAGCACTTCGCACAAGCCAGCGAAAGTCCGACAGCAATTCTATTGGTGCCAGTGTTCTTTGCGATGATTGGAAGTCTCAATGATGCAGCTTCAGCTCGCCAGCTGGCCAGCCACCCAGCCTGCGAGCTGCGGCCCAGCAGCTAGCCAGCCAGCATGCGTCTCCACAGTTGCTGCGTCACGTGTACGCACAAGAGGCTGCTGCATGCAGCCGATCTCTGCAAAGGAGCAGCTGTCATTGGCAGTGCGCGGCCCTGGCTTCGTTTGCTTCTTGTGCGAGCGAGCTTCTCCGAAAAACAATCCCGCCATATCATGTGTCATTGAAGAAGGCCCCAAGCCGAGCGGCGCTCGCGCGCGCTAGCTGCGCTGGCTGTTTGGCAAGCTTCGACTTTATTCCATTATGGTTAAGGCTTGGGCACTTGGGGAGGCTTGGCGGCGGGGGGGGGGAACTTCTGACTTGGGCTGATCCTGGCCCGGGCAGCGCGGACGCGCGCTGGGCCGTGCGGGGCGTGGTGCGAGCGTGGGTCGCCTGTCTTGACATTTGTGCCAAGACGCGCGGGTTTTCGGCCAGCGGCGAACGCTGAGCGTCACCAGCACCAGTCGGGGGCAGGTCTCCGCGCAGCTAAGAACGGCACCGGCGGAGCGCAAGGGCGCATTAGGTACGCAGGCGTCCCTAGGTGCGCGGCTGGGTAAGTCGCCAACATCCTTCATCCTGGGTACTACGCCTTGGGTGTGTCTGAAGTCAAAAGTTTTGTACGTGGGCACTGTCATGGATCATTGTTTGTTGTGCTTGGTTTCCAGGTTGAGGAAAACTCTAACAGCCTTCTGGAAAAGGCCAAGCAAGGCTCCAAACATGTGATTCCTCAAGCATAGGGAGCCATTCAATATTTTTGTGTGCGGCGTTGAGTCGGAAAAATGGGCCCCTATGTTTGGGATGCGGTTTGGGGGCTTGACTGAATAAGCCCCAGCGGAGTTGGGGCCTTCAAACCGTGCGCCTTTCCAGTGTGTTTCATAGGTGAATCAAACATTTTTTGGCGCTGTGCCCGCAACTGGTTAGGTCAGCTGGGAGGACTTGTCCTTGATTTGTCTTATCATGAACAAGCGTGGCGGCGACAAAGCCGACGCGTTTTCCAGGTTCGTTTTCACACTATGCAGATCTGTGCTGCCCACCTTTTGGCTGAAAAGAGTTTTCCACCAGCGGCCGAGAAGGTGGCCCAGACAGATCCCGGCTCTCCTGGGGGCATTGGTTCGGCTTCTTGCTTCAGGCCCCGAAGTGAAAAACGCAAAAGCTGCGACGCCACGGCGTCAGAGGCATGGCATGCCCGGGAAATATGGACGCATGTTGAAGGGACAGCAGGTCTCCGTACTTCGTGTCACCCGCGCAGATCGCTGATCTTGTCGGTGGATGACTGCGAAGTCAACCAGGAGTCTCCAAGCGTCAGCCACGGAGCCGTTGCATCCCAAGACCTGGAGTTAAATGGGTATGGGTCAAAATTAAACCACCAGGGGACCGCAGGTTTTGGTCCATATTTCCATCTACCAGGATTCCATTTTGGGTACATATTTTTGACCCACAGCCAAATACTTTGCACAACTTTCATAGCCTTGTGCCAAGGCCGTTTACGCATAGCCTTGTGCCAAGGCCGTTTACGTTAGAAATTTGTGCATTGTGCCGATGAAGTTGGCGAATCGGACTAGCAGCATGTAACTGGTGACCAGGCCCTCTTTTTTTTTTGCGAGGAGATCATTCGATCCTGCTTGGGTGAAGACTACGAGGTAGTGTCTCTTGGCAAAGAGTGACGCCTTGTAACACCTTGATGTTGCGTCCGCGTGTCAACTGAACAAGGTGCTGCATGGATGGGCCGAGCGCATTGCAGTGGCCGGGACCTTCCCCCCGTTTCAGGGGGCTCCGAGTGGTTTTTGCAATGCCAGGCTGGAAGGGAACATGGCGAACCACAGTCTGTTGCCCGATGTCATCCTTTTGGACATCCAAATGCCTGGCATGACTGGTGCTGCTGGCCTGTTTGGCTGACACGAGCTAAACGAGTACACAGACACACAGTCTCTTATCATCATTTTACCTGGTTTGTATTACCCCGCAATCAAACCATTCCACCCTTGGGGTTGGGTCACGTTTTAGAATCCCTTTGCCTTCTTTCTCAGATTCGGTGAAGAAAGATCCTGGCATTGCCCAAAGGCTATGACGTCTGCAAAAAGATTCGCCAGCACTTCGAGGAGTCCACTACTGCCTTTTGCATGCAAAGGGAGGCTTCGCGCTGGCAGAGATGATGGCAAGTTGTGCCTGACCAGATGGGTAGGGGTGACAACCCAACCGAAATGGCAGTGAGACTGATGCCAGGTTGACGGAGTTCCAATCAAGGGCAATCTAAGCACTAATATTGACGGCTTACTTGACACTTCTAGTCATGACCCCAATGCAGCCTTGGACTAAATGAAGCGAGAACCATCGTAGCAATCCTGCATTTTGGGTTGGCATGGCTTTCTGATTGTCCCAGGCTCTTCCCATCATGATGCTCTCTGCGAACAGCACAAAGATTGCTGCCATCAAGCGCCCGAGATGCACACCAAAGATCAAGAGAGCAGGTTGATGATTTGACAGTTCTGAGGAGCAGTGAACATGGCAGCACTGACTTTATCTCCAAGCCATTTGAAAAGGACTGCTTGACCGCTGTGCCATTGTAGGAAGTTGGTTCTGGTTGAAAACTGTGTGGTCTGCATGGTGTTGGCACCTATATGCTGGGCGTTTGGCAAGGCCCAAATAGGCCTTTTGGGGACAACTCTGGCTGTGCCGCGTTGCCTGAGCAATGGCCATGTTGAAGCACTCAAGCATGGGCATGGAGGAGCTTTTGCGAAAGAAGATCCGGGAGTCTTTGTCGATGAAGGATGTCTCTGCGCCTTGGCAGCCTTGGCAGCCTTGGCATGTGGTTGCGGAACGCAATACATGTGACCGTCGTTAACAGCACCTTTGTAACAATGGGCCGAGATGGAAATTGAGCTCAGCTCAACGCCGCGAGTTTTCCTGAGCACCAAGGGAGCACCACCAGCGATGCCTCGCCAGAGCACAGCTGCTCGGCAAAGAGCTTTGCTCCCTGCATAGGTGTCCTTTTAGGTTAGTTTGGCTGAAAATAGATGGCACTGGTTTAGGTGAGTTTTATCCCATTTACCAGGGCCATCTTTTTTTCCAAAAGGCCACCTATGATCAAGAGAAAGTGTTGTACAGTTAAGCAGATGTTGTGATATACGCAAGATCGGATATACATTTTTCTCTGGATTTGCCAAGCCCGCAGTTTTATTTCCGAAATCATGTTTTTGCCCCGAACCAGTGGCAGAGTGGCGATATCATCCGGTGGTTGCGGCATTTGCCCTTGTAACTCTCCAAGCACTTGTCTTTGCAACCCCTGCGGCACCTCTATAATTTCTCTACTCATTGAACTTGCAACCAGCTACCCAGAACTTTTTGTCACGTCAACTGTTTGACTGCAAGCCAGTTCAGGTGCAGACCACTCAAAGACTCCCTCACGCGTTCACAAACATAGTTCAGTGTTTGGTTGTTTCCCAGAGGAAGTCTGCAGCACAACCGCTACTTCGTGAACGATTTGAGCCAAACGGGTCATTTATTGTTAGTTGCTTTGGACGTCCACTGCTTGTGGTTTTTGTTTATGATCAGTTGCTGTGTGGACTTGAATTAATTTATCACGGTATGTTGTGTTTTTGTTCTTTTCATCTACAGCTTTAGACACACCTTGAATGCTGTTCAGAACAGCAACCTGACATAGTCATGCTTAGCGTGCGTGTTACGCAACTATTATTTCTGCAACAGCTGCTCTCCAACATATCACTGTAGAACGGTTCTAAGATCTTTGGGTCAGATGGGTAAGCCACAGGAATTTTGCATTACTCCCGAGCATATCCTTTTACCTAGCTGACCATTTCGAATTGCGCCAAGGGGGCCAAGAACATCGGGCTTGGGGACGGGCCTCCGAATAATGAGTCGCACAAGCAGATTCTTTCCTAGCCCCTCTACCCAGAGGCTTGAATCCCAGCCACACGCAAGGTTCTATTTCATTCTTCCGCAGGTTGTTTTGTGCTCTGCTCTTTGCTCCTCTATCCTCCGCTCTTCTTGCTGCTCTTTTTGTGTGCTCTCCTTCCTCTTCTGTCCCTTTTCTTCATGCCTCTTCTCCTTTATACAGCTGTTTCCACGCTCTTCGTGCCTCTCTTCTCTTCGCCGTTCTCCTCGCTCTTCGCGCTTTCATTTCTCCCTGCTCTTCTCGCCTTCTTTCCACTTTGTGTCTCCCCACTCTTTTCCGGTCGGCTCACGAATAGCTAGCGTTGGCTTCAGCCTCGCTGAAATTTTGTAATGGATCAAACCTGCTCCGAGATGGCATGTGCCATTGATGTATTCCACCAGTCCTGACCTGGATTCCGGCATCCCGTCAACGATGAATGACGTTTGCAGACGTGAGAACACTGGTTCAACAGGATGGCGCACTGGGCAGACAAGAGCCTGTGCCTCTCACAGTTGAACAAGGGATAGACCTCTTGCCCCAGGAAGACTTGTCCATGGACGTACTGTCTGCAAAGTCTCTCTGCTGCAAGTGGCATCTTCGAGTATCACATAGGTGTGTCTTTTTGAGGGTACTCTTTTTGATTGGGTTTAATGGGATCTTCAGATTGATTCCTGCTTTGACAGTGCAAGGGCAAATCTTCTGGAAGCGGAGAAGGCGGAGACTCAGGCTGGTCATGCTAAGCTGCGATTGGCAATGCGCTGGCACGCCTGTGTTGCGGTCGACTAGCCAAGAAGTCACAACTCACACAACATGTATTTTCCGCGTGAAGCCACCTGCACCTGTTTATAGTTAAGCTACCCCTTACGAACACCTCACTTACCCAGCTTTGATTGTATCTGGAGTCTGGCCGTCATGGTTTACCCTACAAGGCTCAAGAAGGGCTACTTGGGAGTTGCTCACCACTCCCATCCAAGTATTCCTTCCTTCCCCTTCCCAGAATCCCCAAGGGCTCCATTCTGAGTGCGCCCCAAAGTAGACTGAACGCAAGGGTGCTTTCTGAAAAAAGATCGGGTTTCCCAGATGAGTTGACGATCTGGTCAACATGTTCGAACTTGATGGGCCTTACACCTATTCACGAACAAGTTAAAGAAGATGTCTAGTTCAACGGGTAAGGTTCTAGCCTACCGTGTTGCATGGAAGTGGCTCCATGAGAGGGTGGCTTGCAGCTCAGTGAGTGCAGTTGAATCAGCCTGAGCGGCTAGGTGAAGCTGGATCTGGCTGAACGTCATGCGAAGAACGTCGAATTAGCGCCCTGGCAACTCCAAAGTTCGGGGGCCACATGGCCATGGGCTTTTCAAAACCCAAATCGTACCCACAAAGAACATCAAACAAATCAACACTAAAAAGGGTTCCAAAGATGGGTGGTGAATTCACCTACCCCATTTTTTGGGATCCCAAAACGGTTTTGACAACCACAGCCACATCTCTTGCTTCGCCTTACACACCTTTGACCAGTTGCAATTGGATAATTTGATTTTATGTCAGAGGAAGCGAGGATCGCCGGAGGTTTTCGCGTTGAAACTGAGGAGCTGCTTAGCCTGAGGAGACGTTTGGAGCAGGCCGGCTGGCGACAAGTGTTCGCGCATGACCAGATTGAAGAGAGTGTGAGCCATAATGTTGGGCTAAAGAGATATGGGTGTGGCTCAAAATTTAAGAGCTGGCTTTGGCAAACCGCAGGTTTTAGGCTTTGCTTCCATTTACCAAGGGGGTCATTCTAGTACATGTTTTGAGCCACAGCCACATCACTTCTGGCATGCGGAGCTCTTTGCACTGACTGAAATTACTCTGCGCCGCTAGAGTACCGTCAGCGCAACAACGCAACCAGCCTTTTATTTTTAACGAACAAAACACTGTCGACTTTTGGCAAAGGAGGCCATCTTGGCCGCGCTTTTTCTGCAACACAAACTGCATGAGGCCTCTGCTTTTCACGCATCATGCCAAAGTGCAAACTGCCCACTTAGGCACAAGAAGACCGTGTAAGAGCATTTCATGAGCTTGCCAGTATCAGGCGGACGCGGGACTTCCGCGCAAGGCGGGGCTGGGTACTTGTCTTTTCATTGCCCAGTTACACGAACACTACAAGCTCCTGTCAAGCTGTCTCACATAGGCAAGCACACTGCAGTTTTTTGATTGGATGTTCTCCAGAGCCTACCTGTTGCTCACTTCCGGCTCGACCAGTCAAACAGCACGTCACGTGATATTCAGCATTCTGCTTGTATGCAGGAGCGTGTCGTGCTCTCCGATGCTGACTGCTCTCTGGACCTCTCGGAAACCGAGTTTTTGCACGGCGAAATCGCCCGGGCCGCAGCTCTTTTTTTTCTTCGCGAGGGGTGAGCTGGCCAATGGCATGGCCAGGTCCAAAGAGAGATGGAGATCGCACGGCTTGAAAGCGGCTTGACTGCATGCTAGATGTCTCTACTGCTATAACCTTTAGACTTTAACTTTTTGGATTCCCCTCATATCTTCTTTTGACAAGGAAAAACACCAGCAAAACAATAATATTTTTGCTGGGGATCTACAGCACCCAAGATGTGTGGCCGTGTTTTTTTTGACAAGCCAGGTGACCTATTGCGATGACATGTGGCAAGGTCTCATCTGAATCCTCCCAGAAACAACATCTCAGCTGCTCAAGGGGTTTTGTTGATTCACGTTGGAGCCATTCTGCGGTTTGAGTGCCCTATGAGAACACAGCGCTGGTTTCTTTGTTGACATAATGAAGGGTGGCTTGCTGTCCAGATAATCTGAAGACTCGCAAAAGGTGCAATGGTCTTTTAGTTTGAATCCCATCTCTTGTTGGGTGGGGGGATTCCAATTTGTAGGCTGAGCTGTCAACCACCGCCCAGAACACTGGTATGGTCATACTAAGGTCAGCTGGGGATGTGCCGTGCTTCCAACCAGCTGATTGCCAGACGGCTCCACATGCAGAATCATCTCAACCACATGTTGCATGATACGCCGCTTGGCTGATGCGAGGGCATGGAAATCATGGAAGAAGTCCATGGCCTGCGCCCAGGCTTATGGAAGGTCTGGAAGCTGACGTGGCGACCTGAGAAGTGGCATGGAGCAGTGAGCTGCTTTCAAGGGCGTCATTTTGTAGGCCGAAGGCAAAGCAGACGAAGCAGCCAAATGTAGTGAGATAATTCGCCAACGAAAGGGACTCTTGAGGCTTATGATGCTACCTCCGGAGGGTTTGTATGTTGATATTTAGCACAAGAGAGACAGCCCACCAAGCACAGCAGCTGAGATACAACACACCATGCGGCACACAACCAAACAGGAACTAGTGGCAGATGGGCAATGGGCAAGCGAAAGAGCTGAAAGGGAGGAGTTTATACCTACCTACCCACAAACTGACAGAGAGCGGACTTTTATTTCTCCTGGAGCCCGACGACCAGATTTGCTCGCGTTTTTTGCGCGAATGAAGCGCCTAGCCCATGCTTGACCTGAGGAGAGCGTTGACCTGGCCACCAAGAAGAGCCGCTTGGAGCAACTCTCTTGTCAAGTCGCTTCGGCTTGGCAACATCTTTTCCATGAGGGGTCCCCATATTTCCCTTTGTGGTGGTTTTAAACACATCACCTTTTTGGCCCATGAAAGCTGAGTGTCCCTTGGTGGGGGTGATGTTTCAAGGGGAAATATAGGGAGCCCTGTTTCCATGAGGCTGTTGAAGTACGTGGCCAAGTCTTCTGTGAGCGGAGCAGTTTCTTCTGCCTGCTTCCTGGCGACAGGTCAGGACATGCACAGGCCCTCGCCGCATGTATTTTTATGAGCGCGCGGGGTGCAATGCTCCTTTGCGATGTCGGCAATACCATGTAGGGTATTTTATCATCCGATCATCTAGATATGGGATCTTGCCAATATCCGCAAGCGAATCACGTTTGTCATGAAACCGAAAGGACCTTACTTCGCTTGCGTTTGTTGGCTACGTGACTGTGTTCAGGTGCTGCTGAAAGCAGTGGTGAACGGTATCTGTCACTGTGCGCATGCATTTCAGCGCTCCTTCAATAATGTTCCTATGCGTTGGTGCTGCCGTTGCATCCAGCTGCCGTTGCATCCAGCAACACGTCTGGAGCTTCCTTGAAGTCACTCCTTTATTTAGAGATAGAATATGAACGAACTGCTGATTCGGTGATGGCAGTTGGGCCAGCATACTTGGAAGATTTCAGGTCTTTCCACCAGCTGGACATAGATGCCAAAGAATGGCCAGTGCATCTGATTCAAGCAGGCCACAGCAACAGCCAATGAATCCCCACTGATAGCTAAATACAACCATCAGCCCCTCAGAGGACCGAACAAGTGAGTGGGGCACGGGGGGTGGGCACAACCCCATCCATGTATTTCTTAGGGCTAATCTTGTCAGTGCCACGTTGCTTGATCGGACTTGCAGATTGATCGCTGCAAGAGACAGTTTCATTTCGAGTCGGCTGTGAGAGCAAATGGAGGCTGCTTGCGGGCCTTGGTCAGTTGGCGCACATTGAGCGATGCTTGGGAAGTACGTAGCGCGTGCTCGCGTGGTTCTTTATGTCAAACGTGCACATTCCAGCGTCTCAGCTTGTGGATGGCCCATTCTTTTTTGATTTGTGAGCATAGGTGTCCTTTTTAGGTTAGTTGGGCTAAAACTAGATGGCACTGGTTTAGGTGGATTTTATCCCATTTGCTAGGGGAGCCCATTTGTGAGGTGCTTCGTTTGGGACAGGCCCGCTGCTTGGCTCCGGCGCTGCGGCAGCGGAAAGACGTGGTGGGCGCTGCAGAGACCGGGAGCTCCGGATCTTTCTTTCAGATTTCACCGCACTTGCTAGGCAGCCTGTCTTCGGGGCCGGTCGCCAGCAACGTGTGTAGCAACAGATTAACGACTGCTTGACTCTCAGCTCGCTGTAGCTTTTGACCCGAGTTCAATACTTTGGCAGACAGTCAACACGAGCTAGATGTTTTTGAGGTTGGTGCTTGTGCCAGCCTGCCTGCAGGAGCGGGAAAACCCTGGCTTTTGGTTTGCCAATCCTTCATCACACGCTCAGTGCATGCCCCAGCCGGTCGGCTCCCGCAGGCCATGTGAAACCACGCATGACTCGTGTCTCATGATCCGAGCGCTGCACAGAAGCAGGCGAGCGTGTGGCTCAAAATGAAACAGAACGGGCAAACCACACGTTTTGGTCCATGTTTCCACTTTCCAGGATTCCATTTTGGTACCGGTTTTTTGAGCCACAGCCAAATAGCCGGCAGTGGATGGTCGGCGTTGCTACAGAAGGGCTGTTTGCAACCATGGCGTCACTCGGCCGAGGCTCGCTCCCTTCAGCAGACACGTCTGGGCCTCGAAACGGATCCAGTGATAGCTCTGCATCGTGTTTCGACAAGGTCTTGTTCGCTTTTTCTCGGTTCGACTCCAAAGATGGTGGCGTCATCAGTGAAGCCGCCTGTGCCCGATTTTTTTTCTGTCCCCCCCCCCCCCCCCAAATGGTGTGTTTTGTGGGCTACAGCTTGGCATTCATGTCGCTTCAGCTCGCAAGATGCAATCCTTCTCTCTTTGATTGCGATATGATTTGTTGAATCGTTCCATCGCTGCGGATCTCATGAATGCCATTCTATCGAAAACCATATGTTTCATTTGCACTCGTGCTATAGATCCTCACTTTGGGGACATGCAACGGGTGCGATTTTTTTGGTTGTTGCGGGAATCGGTGCCAGCCCGCTGCTTGCTGCTTGGATTGCTGCTGAGGCCAGCTGCAGAAGATGGGCCGAGAGGCTCCATGTTCCGTCCGTTTTCCATCCGTTCTCCACCCACTTTCCATCCGTGTTCCATCAAATTTCCATCGGTCTTCCATCCACGTCTCCATCACTCTCCAATAATTTTCCATGATCTGGTCTTGGTTGCTTCCAGAGGGAATCTGTGGCCTCGCCAGCATTGGTGCTGCTGCCCACTCGCGAACTGGCAGTCCAGGCAGGGACGTTGCGAGGTGGGAGTCTGGCGAGAAGCTTTGGGTCCTGAGTTTGGTATCAGCCTCGCGCGGAAAAAGCCAAAAAACAAACACTAAAAGCAAAAACACCACTTAGAACCTTCTTGAACATGGCTGCCTTGCCCGGAGATCAAGCCAACTGAGTCCAAAGCAGACGATCAGTGGCAGCACTGTAACCTACCCGAAGCAAAGCGCAGAAAGCCATCATATCATATCTGTGACCGGACGTGACCTGCGACCTGTTGCAGCACAGACTCTGTTGAAATGTGTTACTGTCTTGTCGCAAGGCGGCCAAGGCTGGGCTGCAAGCAAAGCCTGGTAGACTCCTGGTAGACTGAGCAAAAACAGAAGAGCCACAACAGCACAGGCCTCAAGCTGAACATTGAGAAAGGAAGGCCTTGCATCCAGCTGCACGCGCTGTACCGTTGTTTCGTGCGATGGCGTGGAATCGCTTCCAGTGGCAGGCGGGCGTAGCTGTGACAGGGCAGGCAGAAGGCCGGCAAGTGCCGAGGCCGATAGCCCGAGCGCAAGCTCGGCGGTCCGCGCTGCCTCTGAATGCAGGCCTTGGCTGGAAGCTACTGTCCACACGTGGCTGTGGCACCAAAAAACCGGAATTCCAAAATGGGTTGCCCGATCGGTAAGTGGAAACATGGACCAAAATTCCTGCGGTTTGCCCCTCCGATCGTTTAATCTTGAGCCACACTGGCTTGGCGAGATTCATTCTGCAGGGGCCGGTTGGATTCTTGGGTTGCTCCAATGCTATTCCACGACCATTGGGGGGGATTCCATTTTAGCTCAAAGGTGTCCACTTGCTGACTGTTGCGACATTTGCGATCCAGTCCTGCAGAGTGGTAACCAAGTTTGCCCCTTGGGTTTCCTTGCCTCACTTTGTTGGACCGCAAGGACGGAGCACATTTGTACAGCGACTGCTCGGTGCATGTGGGGGGTCCTCAAAGATTCCTCCTACTGACGATTCACACATTTGTTTTTTTTTGCCAGGCGCGAGCCACAGCGCCGTGTGTGGATGGGCGCAGCACTAGCAGCAGCCAGGCGCAATGGGGTTTGGTCTTGTACAGGTTGCCTTTTGCCAGTAGCGAAGCCTTCAAGATTTTGAAGGGAGCGAATTCTGCAGAGACATCCACATGTATTGCATTGATTTGCGTGTTTTTTCCCCTTCTTTTTTTTCTTCTGAGGAAGTTCATCGAGGTGCCGAAGACCGGGCCTGAGAGGCAGGCACGGCGCTTCTTTTTGAGTGGCCGACATATGCTCAAAAGATGTAGCAACTTCTCGTGCCTCACAGCATGGGCGTCTTTCAGCGACCGGGGGCATATTTGATGATTTGTTTCGCGCCGTGGATTGTCTGCAGGCCTGGATGGCCGTTACTTTCCCCCAGAAGAAGCGGTTGTGTCATCACAAGCAAATTCGCAGTGTCGGTGTTTCTTGCTTGCTAAAACAGGATCTCGAATTGGCAATGCAGCACAACTTTATCATTTCACTTCGCGGCCACGCTTGCACTGTGGAGAGGTGTTAAGGGGCATTGGGGGGGTGCTCCGTGGAAGGCAAGAAGCGGCCGCCGTCGACCAACAAGGCAGAGCTGGGGACAAGTTACAGAACTCTGGGTCTTCGAGCTTCAAGCAAACTCACATGTTGAGGTAAGACGAGGTAAGACCGTCCAGACATTGTAGGTGATTCCTCAGCCTCAGCTGTGTAGCAGCCGTACCGTGCTATGCCCATGGAAGCCCCGTGAAGAAAACACCCCAAGCATCGTAGTGGCAGGCCACGAGGCTTCGAGCTCGCGCAGGCGCGAAGCGTCCGGTGGGTTCGCGCGAGGCGTTTTTTTGGCAGATGGGAAGTGCCTGGCTTGAGCTCTCTGCCACTGAAGAAGCTGCTGGCAACCGCATGCTGACTTTGTTTTGGGGAAACCCAGTGGCCCTTGAATGAGTAACGCACAAGGTCAGAGGTAAGTTTCACTGTCACTTGGCGTCTCTGTTCTCTTTGCCTTAGCCCTGCAGGAGCTGGTGCGAGCCTTCCTGGCAGGCGCGCGCAGACAGGGCGGCTTCGAGGCTTTGAGGCTATAGGGAGCTGCCCGGGCGACGCAGAATCTGGATCCGGGAACTCGGCCAGCCAGGATTGGAGATGGAGCTGGGGCACCTCAGGCCGGCGGATTCGAATCAAGTTGGTCGTTGGCACGGCATCGTGCCAGGCAGCTGGGATGATAGCCAGTGGCGAAACCACTGGGAGCTCAAGTCAGACTGGACGGATTGGAGAGGCGCAACATGCGAGATGCCCCCCACCCCCCCTGCCAGATGCGCAAAGAGCCTCCAACAAGCTCGTCTCAACTCCATGTGACCTTTGCACGTGGCACGACGTTAGCTCCAGGCCGCGAATCCTGGGGCGAATGGCGCGATGTCAAACCGCAAGAAGCTCAAAGGACCAAACGGACTCTTGAGTGATGCGAACAGCGAACGAGTGGCGCCTGGGATGTTTTTGGCGCTCGCAGGACCTTCGAGGTGGCGGACCCCTTCGTCGACCTTTCCTTGGCGTCCCTGGCGCAAGAGCACGACCCGCAGAGCCTGGAGCGGGGTCGCCAGGGTCGCCGTCAGCTCAGATGCCGCGCAGAGGGAGGGCATGCTCCAAAGTCTGACGTGGCCGTGGGTCAACACAAATGGTACCATTTTGGGGTAGGTGCACCACCCATTTTAGTCTTTTGTAGTGGAGATTGGGATGTTCACTGGAGGTACGGGGTTTTGACGCATAGCCCCTTAGTTGCAACCATCACCTCAGATGGCGGGTTTCATTGAGCAATAGTATGAGCAAAGGTGGCACGCGAAAGGAACTAACACCCGGCTTATCAACAAAAACAAAACACAGAAAGACTGGCCGAAGATAGCTGTGGGTTTTGTTTCTTCTTGGACATCTGGGGCATGACCCTTCCGGAATCGGTGTTTTTTCTTTGAATTTACACCAGCCGTGTCATTTTGAATTTCCTCATTTTGGATTCTCATTCTATTTTCTCACAGACGAAGCGAGCAAGTATAAGTGAGTGAGCGACTGTGGAAAGAAACAACACCTTGGTCCAAAAAGTTGTTGAAATCACACCTGGGGGGTCAAGGTGTTTTTTTTTGAAATCACTCCTGGGGGCTCCCGGTGTGTTTCATTGAAATCACGCCTGGGGGGGGTCCTTTTTTTTTACGCCTGCGGGGGGGGGGGTTGGTGTTCAATTTTTTTACATCACGCCTGGGGCGTGATTTCAAAAAACAAGCACGGGACCCCAGGCGTGATTTCACAAAGAAACACCTGGACCCCCAGGCGTGATTTCAAAATACGTGATTCCAAAATAAATCCCCGGAGCGACCCTTCCGGCTCTGGTCCCTTTAAAGGGAAACCCACCAGTTGGACGGCTCTTTTGGTGGTTTTCCTAATGGTCCCATGTTCATCGGATCTTTTAGTCAACCCCAGATGTCCTTTTCAAGGAAAAGAAGGTCTCCCCCGGGAATCGATCCATTTTGGGGGAGGTCTGAAAAAGGGAAGGCCCTCCCATTTTGCGCTTGGGGTCATTCCCCAAGCAAAGCCCACTCGAAGTGCAGTCCAGGCGCGCGAAGTTCTCTCGCCAGGAGGAGGCGATGCACAGCCTGGCGCGGCAGCTGAAGGGTCCTGAGGTTCGGCTGTCGCGGCTGCAGCTGCTGCGCTGT
The DNA here is from genome assembly GCA_963377175.1 of Effrenium voratum. NCBI lineage: Eukaryota > Dinophyceae > Suessiales > Symbiodiniaceae > Effrenium > Effrenium voratum. The sequence continues at coordinate 129,025 of CAUJNA010000403.1, read as the reverse complement.
GCTTTGGCGCGAAGAACACGGGGCTTGGGCGGCGCAGAATGGGAGGGCCTGCCCTTTTTCAGACCTCCCCCAAAACGGATCGATTCCCGGGGGAGACCTTCTTTTTTTCTTTTTCTTTTTGGGACATCCATTGCCCGTACTAACCTTCATCTACCGGGTTTTGAGAACATGACTCATGGAGTTGATCAATATTCCCGGCCCCAAATGACTATGGGTAACTTGTCCTGTTGAGTGGGGGAAAGTCACATCTCTTTTGGTGGTTTTCCCAATGGTCCCATGTTCATCGGATCTTTTAGCCAACCGCAGATGTCCTTGCACAAATGGGTGCCTTGTTCTGGGTACATCATTTCAATACCAAGTTTGCTTTTGACTCAAATTGGCCCCCACCATGCAACGGTTTCCTTTGGCTTCCCTTTAATACCAACCAAAAGACAAAAGAGAGACACCATTGTCGGATCCGGATTTTGGAGAAATACCCAGCTGGATTCGTTTTGGCTTCCCTTTCAAACCAGAAGGCTTTTTGTAGCTTGCACCAGTGAGACATGCTCATTTCAACAGAAAGCAGGTTGCGGGAGGGCCGAGATGTCAGTTAATTCATGTTGTCCTCATCTTTTCTCTTGACACACGACAGCTGATTTGTTTAGCTTCATTTCAATCGGACACTAGTCAAAACAAGTTGCCCAGGTGAAGTGGAGAATGAGCTTGATGGTGAGTGGAACAAGGGAATCAACAGCCAACCAATCGGCTGGAGGCCCCTACTCATAGTTCTAGATATCGCATGATATTAGATAGCACTGGCCACCCCTGACAGGGTTCCCTCAGTGTGGGAACAATGATTCAAGCTGGGACCAAACCTCAGCCTCGACCAACGACAGTGTTGCCCTTGCTGAGCGAGATTGGTTGCGATCAACGACTCCTATCAGTGTTTCTCAAAATGGTGGACCCCCGTTTGGTTGGCATGTTCACCTGGAAACCCAAAGGCAGTCCACCATTTTAGAAAGACCGAACAGCAAGCCACCCATTTGCAGGGTTCCCCCTATTCAGAGACACCCATTTTGACAAACCCATTGGGCGGGTTCTAGAAAGTAGATGGCGATTCCTGATGGACCTAGTTGTTTCATCCAGGGAAATCCGTTTGGGTATGGGTCAAAATTAAAGAAAGGCAGGGGACAGCAAATTTTACTCCATGTTTCCATTTACCAGGGTTCCATTGGGTACTCGTGTTTGCCCCACTGGTTCAACCAAATGGACACCTGGAGGTTGACCCAGAAAAGGATTCGACTTCCACCACATAAATTTGCTCAACCAGGAACATCCATCTATGTCTCAACCATCTCTTCCGCCCCCTCCTCTGTGCCGATGTTCAACCAAAACGCCTGAGCCACAATCAAAACCCGGGTAAATGAAGGTTAGTAAGGGACAATCCAAAGTATAAATAGCAGCGGCCGCCTTCCTAACTCTTCACATGGTTCTGGGTAGACCATTTTTGTACCGGGTTTTGACTATGACTGGGGTTTCCGCCCCGTCCGCTCGCTTTCTCGACGCCGAGGCTTCCAGGCGCTGCGCCTGCGCTGCGTGCCGGAGCTGGCGGCGGCCGTGGCGCGCCGCGCCCAGGCGCAGGCGGCGGAGCTGACGCCCGAGGAGCTGGTGGAGGCGGCGAGGCGGGGACTCGACGCCGACGAAGATGGCCATGACCATAGCTGGCCTTTGGGAAAAGTAGATGGGGTTCCCCTGGTAAACGGGAGAAAACCCACCCTAAACCAGTGGAACCCATCTATTTTTTGCCAAACTCACCTAAAAAGGACACTGTGGCTAGGACTGGCCGGTGCGATGGGCACATGGCTGTGGTTGTCAAAACCGTCTTGGGATCCCATTTTGGTTGGTAGGTGAATTCACCACCCATTTTGAGACCTATTTTAGTGGGGATTGGAATGTTCACTGGGGGTACGGGATTTTGACCCATGGCCACATAGGTGTCCTTTTGATCGGTGAGTTTGGCTAAAAATAGATGGGTTCCACTGGTTTAGGTGGGTTTTATCCCATTTACCAGGGGAACCCATCTTTTTTTCCAAAGCGCCGCCTATGAATAGGTATGGCTTATAGACCATCCTGCATGGTTCCCTTTCAGGAGTCCCCAGGTTCATTCCCTCATTCCCTGATCAGCAAGTTTGTATAGGGAACCGCTCCAAAAGTGCTGGGTGGACATGAATCCCCACCCGAATTTTGATGTCCATTTCAGGTCCCCCATTAAAATTCAGATCCAAATGGGTGTGGCTCAAAGTTTTCAATAGCCAGGGAAAATCGCAGGTTTTAGTCTGTTCCATTTACCGAGGTGCCAAATTGTGGTTCACATTTTTGTCAGCCACATCCATTTGGCTTTGTGATGTTTTTGAGGGTAGCCATGGTAGGAGTTTCTTAGGTGGTGCTGGAGTTCGTCCTGCACAGTGTGGGTGTGGTACATTTTGTTTCAGAGCTAGGGCAAACCGAACATTTTTGTCTTCGGTTTCATTTACCCCGGATTTCTCAACCATCCACACTAACTCTTGAAAAATGTTAGCCGCATGTATTTGCTTCCATTTGCCGGGCCAAGGTGCCACTCAAGTCGAGTTCAGTGGAGTTGAGGCGAGTTGAGTTGACAGGGATTAACATGATTGGCTGGGTCCTGTAACGGCAACCAAAACGAGCAAAAACTAGGACCAACATGATTCAGCAGCTATGACCAAAATGAGCGGGGGCGGGCTGAACAAAACAGCCCCCGAGCTGACTATGACCAAACTGACTCAAGAGCCAAATTGAGAGGGCTACCAATGCGAACCCTACCCCCAAAACATGTCGGTCCTCCAGTTTGTGTCCCTTGAACTGCCAACCAAAAGACCGCTCCATTTTGAGGAACTCCCAAATGGTTTCTCAAAATGGCAATGAATTTCAATAGGGAACCACCTCCAAAGTGTGGACATGAATCCCACCCCACTAAAATTCAGAGCAACATGGTTCTCGTTTGTCTTCTTTTGGTTTCCCTTATACCAACCAGACAAAACACAATAACTTAGGTTTGGTGGAATTTCCTGGCAGGACATGGGGGCCGAGCTCTAAATTTCCATGTCCTCCTTGGCAAACCAATAAGTTTGCCTGTGGCTCAAACGAGACAGAAGCGAAGAGGCACACCCCTTGGCTGTTTGCAGCTGGCTGTCAGGCAGTTTTGTGTCGCACGCTTTATTGGGGTTCAGGAGGGTCCGCAGCTCCAGAGCAAACAGAGAGAGAGAGAGAGAGAAACAAAAAGAGAGAGAGAGAGAGAGAGAGCCGTTTCTGTTTGCCTACAGAAATTCAACAAATGCAGGTTTGGCTTTTCCGAGTTTCGATGCGAGGCCAAACATGTGAATCACCACGGCGCGCAAACGTGACACCAGAACTAGGTGCATGACGAGATGTACTGCTGCTTGAGGTCTGTGGCTACTGTGTCAGCGTCGGCACCTGCGGCAGAATGCCTTGGGGTGCTGCTGGGAGAATCCATTTGCAGGCAGGACTACTGATTATTTTTGCCGATGGTCGCAGAATCATAAGGCCCTTGGCAGGCATACCGTATACCTGATCCAAGAGACTTTGCTTGAGTCCACTGCACGCCTTTCACCTTGAAGGGATTCGAGCACGTGCGGAGAAAGAAAGAAAGAACAAAAGCCCGCAGGTTTTTTATGGGCTTCCTTTCCATACCCATACTCCATATATTCCACATACCCTGCAGCTGCACACACCCACCACCCCCAACTGAACATAGTGGAAACATGGAAACCAAAATTCCTGCGGTTTGCCCCGATCGTTTCATTTTAAGCACACACATCCCCAGGCACGGCAGCTTCGATCTGGACCAGCTCGCCGCCTTGGCCATTCGCGCGCGCTGCGCGCGCGGGGCAGCGCTCAAGGCGCTGCTTCTCCACGTGGAGGCCGCCAATCCGATGAGCTCTCCGAAGGTTCAGCAGCATTTCGCGGTGGTTCCCAGCCATTTTTTTTTTTTTTTTAGTGGAGGGTTTCCATTTAGCCCAGGTTTGAAGGATAGAGGGACGTACTTTCATTTTCAATGGAGGTTTCTGCAATTCGCAATCCAGCTCTGATGACGGGACCAAACATAGAATCGTGTGCTGATGCCAGGGGAGAGTTGCAGTGTGATGTGGGACAGTCATTTTGTTCGTGGTTTACCTACTGGTCTCATGTAAAGAACCGTTTGATCAACCACCAAATGTGTTCAGCAACCGCATCATAAATTCAGCTTTGCCCTAGTTGGCGCTTTGGTTTGGTGGCACTCATTTAGCCTCTACAAGAACTATGGATTCAAATCCGCATACCAATCCAAACCAGCAATTAACTTCACAACCCTTATCTGCTACCATTCATACATTTCCAGTGACATACATTTGTTCGACAACTGGCATGCTGGATCAAGTGGGTGCTATGCCCGAAATAGCATCCATGGGCTGTTGGAAAGGAACACTTCACATGATCGAAGTCGCCGGACCTGCAATCTTTGATGACTTGTGGTGATCTCGGCTCTAACAAGCGTCAGCCCACATCGATTTCTGATGCACTCAGTGCAAGTGCAATCCAAGTGTTTTGCGCGACAAAGCGTGCGGTTAGACTGAAATGTACAAAAACATCCGCGTACACCCACGCGGATGCATGCTTGTTGTGCAGCAAGTCACAATCTGGACGTTATTGACTCTTTTGTCATTTTTAAGCCTTCTACGCCATGACCAAGCGCGCAGCGGAGACCGGCTTGGAGTTCTTTTCTGCGTGGTTCTGCCCATATGCACAGCGGGCCTGGATTGCATTGGAGCACCATGGATTGAAGCACCAGCGTGTGGAGGGACTTGTGCCCGATGCTGCTGGGGAAGACTTCAAGGGCTACAAGAAACACCCGAAACTGCTGGAGTTGACGCTTAGACCCAGTCTCAAATCTTTTTGTAGTGCGTCTCACGTTATGAACCATGAAACTTGTGATGCGCGTGTTCGAAGCGAGGAATCCGAAGGGCTTGGTCCCCACGCTGTCAGAAGGCGAGGGCAAACCTCCTGTTTGTGAAAGCGCGGTGTGCGTGGAGTACATCGACGAGCTGGCGGGCAGTCGCTCACTGCTGCCGGGCTCTCCGGCAGAGCGAGCCGCGATCCGTCTCAAGGTGGATTGGATCAACAAGAGCCGTGGCAAAGACAAGAGCAACTCTGTTTGTTCCTTGGATAGCCCCTAAAAGGCGAAGTATTCTGAGTGATGATGCTGCTGCTGGTGGTGGTGATGACTGTGACGTTGTCGGAAGATTTGGCGCCATGTAAGGAACCTTTGTTCGCCGTTTTACCAAGTCCTGGTCCGCACTTCCACGGAGGATCGCCGAGCTGCCCTGCAGGTTTTGTCGCGGAGCATGGATGAGCTGGAGGCACTGAGGTCGAACAAACAGAGCCTTGGGTTTATCAGGGATCCCTCAATTTCACAATATCACATTTGTGTATCCGGCCTCCGAATTTGGTGGCAGTCTCAGTGGCTGTTGAATTGAAACTTCTAGGGGTACCGTCCCCATTCTTTCCAGGGATCCATCTTTTCAGGAAACCATTAAAAAAAACCCATGGAAACAGCTGGTTAGTGAAAATAATGATAGTTGAAAGCAATGGAAGAGGAATCAACCCCTAGAAAACTGGCTACTCTGCGGTCTTTCTTTCTGCTGGAGGCCTCGATGAAGCTCCCGTACATGGCGGGGGAAGAGTTCACCGCCGCAGACATCGCCTTCATTCCCTGGGCGTACCGCATACACCACTGCAAGATCTTGGAGCGGTTCCGAGGCCTGTTCCGACCTCGGGTCGCCGGGTCACCGGGCCACTGGGTTGTGCCAACACAAAGGGCGTGTCGGGTGTGTCACAAATCTGCGAGCAGATGTTTTTAGAGAAGCATGCTAAACTCAAAGCATCTCAAGTAACGCCCAAGTGCCCAGCTTTGAAGCCAGTGGCCTACGCTTGCATGGCGTGGCCCTCATTCCAACTTCACTGACGTGACCTCCACCCAAGAATTTTTTAGACACCCAGACTTTGGTGCATTTTGCTTGGATGTTAGGACTTTCACTTTTTGCCAACTAGTGGGTTTTCCATTAAACGACTAAAAGTTAAAAGCTTTTAGCAGGGGAGCAGATTTTGCCACCGAGCTCTCAGCCTCTCGTTTTCGTTTCTGCGTAGGTCCGGACTTCGCCCTGGACCTGTCGCAGCGGCCTAAGGTGGCCCAGTGGCTGGAGACCGTGCTGAGTCTCCCGGCGGTGAAGGCCACGCTAGCGGAGCCCGAGGCGTTGACCACCACCTACAAGCGCTACGCGGACGGCACGGCGCTGTCCAAGGCACGAGCACGGCGCACCGTGCACGGTGCGCACGGGGTGGTTTTGTGGAGATGAATGTGAAGGACCAATTCGGGGGCATCCTTTTTGAAGACACACGCACACAGATATAGTATACATACATATACATAGATATACTTTTATATATATATATGTACACATATATATATATATATATTCACACATGTGTTATATGTATATAATTTATATAATACACACATTGTTCTCCCGAACTGGCACTTATCCAGATTTTTGTTTGTCCTACTTGTCAGGTGGCTGAAGCAGTGCGGCAAGGCAAAGCGGCTGATACCGTGTGAGTGGCCTTCAAACGGCTGCCGTGACAAGCGGCGGCCAAAAGAAGAAGTGCTTTTGCACGTGACCGAGTTGAGGTCCTTTGAGGTTTAGTCAACGTTGAGGGTAAAAGTCGGCGGTCCATTTGAGAGGGGGGACTCGCTGGATTGCCCGGGCCGGGGAACTCACCCCAATGTCCGGTGCTTTCCTGGGGGAACACAAGTAAGTTGGACCCTGGGCCTGTGAGCTGAAGCTGAAGCATCAGAGCTGTGATGTATACGCCGACAGGTGGAGGGCCTCCCAGAGAATGCCGATGCAGAGGATCAGGAGGCCTGTCTCGTATTGTTACAGGCTCCATTGCGATGAGCGGACTTATGTCAGCAGCTCTTAGGACCTGTGGACAGATGAGTTTCCTTTCAAAGGGCTGTCCGGGCCATGAGAGACACAGAGGTTCCTAAGGCCCCCCCCACCAAGCAAGAACACTGATTCAAGAGCTAGAAGCTCTGTGGGCTAATTTGGGGACATTGAGAATCCTAGAGACATGAAAGAGGCTTGCAGCTTGTCAACGGGCCATGCTGCCATGACTCTTTCCACCCTGCTTGTGGGTTCCTGATTCAGGGGCCTTTCGTTCCCCCCCTTGTGCTGTTCTGCTACACACCAGCGGGTCAATTGGTCACAATTAGGGCTGCCTCTTAGACAAACACACTACTGTCGATTTCACCCCATTCTAAATGGTAATACTACGAAGGCTTGACCATGTGAAAATTGTCCCCTTTCAGATGTGCCTTCTCGCATGCAGGATTCTAGGGGCAAAGGCAAGGGTGCAAACTTCATGACACGGACACATTAGACACATTGTGAACACTTTCCACATTGTCACTCGTACGCTTTCCGAAGTGATGCTTGACTGTGCCTTGAAGACGGCTGAGTTGGCGTTGTCTCAGCGGTGGATTTTTGCCTGGGCAGAGACATTTTTGACCCTTCAGGTTCTTATCGCCTGCTTGGACAGGCTGGCGGATCAGGTGGGCCTGTCGGGTTTGTCTCAAAATCGCGGACCCTCAAGAATTGGTGGGTTTCCTTTTCTTCTTGTTTAAAGCCACTAAAACAAGAGGTATGATCAGGTTTGGACCATTTTGGTGGCATACCAAAAGTGTGGTTACCTTCTCTTGTTTTGGGCCGTCCTTTCCAGGAAGTTAGATGGGTGCGGCTCAAAAATAAACAGGAGGGGCAAACCGCAGGTTTGGGTCCTTGTTTCCACTTACCGATCGGGCAACCCATTTTGGATTTCCGGTTTTCTGAGCAGCCAGATAAGAAACACAGATCTCAAGGCTCAGAAAACCGGTACAAAATGGAACCCTTGAGAAAACCGGTAGAAAAGGGAGAAACACACATCTCAAGGCTCAGATCAGAAACACTCTGTCTGCCTACCGCTTTCTCCGAACGTCGCCGCCAGGTGCCTCGCCCGCCGGAGGACCTGGCGGCGGCGCTCGCTGCCATGGCGCTGCTGGGCGCCCGCGACGACCCCGCGGCGGCGCGGCTCACCGAGGCCTTCCGCGCATCGCGCGAGCGCGCAGCAGCGCCGGGAGAAGTCCCAGCCCGGGCGGGGTGTGGCCGTGGTGGTCAACAACGTGTTGGGATCCCATTTTGGTTGGTAGGTGAATTTGCCACCCAAATTTTAGGGCCTATTTTAGTGGGGATTCGGATGTTCACTGGGGGTACGATTTGGGTTTTTACCCATGGCCATGTTTCTGATGGGCTCTTTGCTTGGTGGTCCAAGCAGCCACCCGGTTCGACGTAGGGTTTTTCTTTTTTTGGAGTTGTTTCGTTGGTTTAGTGGGTGGGGTTCCCCCATTAAAGCCACAAACAGCTAAACACTTAGTGCAGGGGATCTGAGGACAGCCCAGTTTGGTTAGATCATTGGACTTTAACCTTTTGGGATTCACCGGATTTCCCACTTCACCCACCAAAAGTTCTCACCTTCTTTGCAGAGGGGTCAATAGCAACCAAGACATGGATCCTGTTTTCTCAAAGTCCCCAACTCCGAATCCCGGCCGAGTGGTCGAGTCCGGGCTGCGACGTCCGTCCGCTTCCAGGAGCTGAGCTGCCGCCTGGCCACGCTGGGCACCTCTGAGCTGGCGCTGCTCTCCTGGGCTTTGGGTGCTGGCCCAAGGGGCGGCGGTGGTCGCTGGGTCTATGTGTCGGAGGTCGATGGTCGAAAAGCCGGAGAGGGCCGAACCCATAGGCGTCCTTTTGATCGGTGAGTTTGGCTACAAATAGATGGGTTCCACTGGTTTAGGTGGGTTTCATCCGATTTACCAGGGGAACCCATCTATTTTTCCAAGAGGCCATCTATGGCGGAACCTTGTTGAAACTCGGAGGGAGTCTTGTGACAGCGCCGAGCCTGGTTGAAACTGAGAGAGATTCTCCTGAGGGGACAGCCGAAGCTTTGGAGTCGTGTGACACCGGAGATTCCTCAAAGGAGTTTGATGGCCCTCGTGAACGACGCTAGCCTGACCTTTGGGCTCAAGCTGCGGATCCTGGAGGAGGGCCAAGGTCGGGATCTTGGGTGCTGGTCACGTGGCTGAATGCCAGATGCTCAAGGCTGCACAGATTCATTGAAAAAGCATGCCAAGGTGGAGGCAGCGTCAGCTATGTCGACGGCAGGTGTGGTTCTGGGAAAGTGTTACATCCTGAACGGTAAAGCCATGGCTGCCCTTTTGCCAGGCTGTTGGAGTGATGTGACGGAGCTTTTCCAAGACTGGGACGATGTAAGGCACAAGAAGGACTACAAGGACTGTGGAAAGGCAAGCGAAACTGGTCCAGACATGCGCAAGGCAGTTTTTGCAACCTGAGAGGTGCACCCAGTATCGTCGCATTTTTTTGACGCACTTGCGCCGCGAAAGTGAAACAAGAACAACACATGTGCTCGTTTGGCTGTGGGTGTCAAAACCAATGGTACCCCTGGTGAACATCAGAAAAAAGGGTACATGGGTGTTCATCCACCCCAAAATGGAGGCATAGGTTATGACCCACGCGCTCATTTTTGCATCCCCCGCGTGTGCGCTTTGTATGCGTGCCCCTGACGCTGAAGTTCAGCTTCGAATCCGGGAGGTGCATGTGGGAACTGCTCCAAACTGCTGCTGGACGCCAGTGGTCTGCTTCTTCAAGTGCTAACCGCCATGTGGAGTTGTTTTCGGTTGCAACTCCATGCATGTCTTGCTTGCCTTAAAATGAGGCAGTCCGCATTTTGGCTGATCTCAGCGTACGAGAACGGGCAGAAGTTGAGCTTCAAGCGACGGTGCAGAAGCGTCGTGGATGCTTGAACCTTTGGCGTGACTATTGCTACTTGGGCAAACGGGGCCGGTGGCTGACCGCGCGAAGTTGCTTCAGCGCTGGTTCCCTTGAAGCAACTATTCGCAGTGCTCAAATCAGCCGCAAAGCTGACACAAACCAGCCACAGCCAACCTCTAAATTCACCTGAGTTCAAAACCACACCCAGCAAATCGCTGCATCGACCGCTGGCCAAGCCTCAACTAGCCCCACACAGCCAGCACCCAAGCTTGGCAAAACGCCCGCTCCCCAAATCAGCACTCGCGCAGCCGCTCCTGCTCGCAAGCCAAGGGAAAACGGGGCAAAAGGACGCGAGGTATGCAACTACATGTGAGGAAGCTCGTTCAACATGTTCCTGGGGACGTGCTGCATGTGCCACGCGAATGCACTCGATTTCCTTGTACGGATTCGAGGATGCCAAGCTGCTGGATCCAAAGGTGCCGCTAGCAATAGAGCGGGGGTTCTTAGCTGCTGTCCAGGAAGCGTCAGAACTCCTTTGATCTGACCGAGAGAGTGCTATCAAGGCGGACGCTGCTGCGCTGGCTGCGATCTTCCGTCATCCTTGCGTTCTGCCCTCGGCTCTGCGGGAGTGCCGATCATTTTTTCCGTATGCCAGGCTTTGCCTTGTTTGTAGAGAGTCGCCAAGGACGTATAAGTATAAACCATGACAATACCACTGCCATGGCAGATTGTATTTGATGTTTGTGGCAACGCGTGCGCGCGCGCGGGTGAACGCGTTGCAAAGGTCCTTAAGTGCCTTCCTGCTGCACGTGGGTGGCAAGGTGGGTGCCTTGAATTTTCTGTTCAGAGGTGCAATGCGGCCCTTTCTTTGGAGATGTCGTCCTTGCCAGAATTTTGTGGATTCAGCCCCGTTGATTGCGTTTGCTTTTATGGCCAGTGAGTGAGGCTTCACGGCTGAACGGCTGCCTGATCGGCGTTGCGGCAATGCTTGGGAGCCTAGCAGGGGCAGAATTGGACCACGGGTCGAATTGCGAAACATGTTCAACCAAAGCGAAGCCAAAAACAATATGCGGCACGTGCGGTTGCTTGGACATAGCGGCCAAGCCCTCTGATATGCTCACTTTTGTTTGCATACTGAGCCAACAATTGGCAAGGATTATGGCGACCGTGCCTGTGTTCAAGTTCCTCAGACGATCGCTGGACATCAGCAAGGCCAAGCTGCAAGAGCTGCCCGCAGAGGGCATGTGGTTGTACGTGCCGTGCTAGGCCAAAACCGTGCAGCCCATGACTGACAGAACGCTCGTCCAGGCATGGAGACTGCATGGAACCTGAGCACTTGACTTTGTTGGCGGTAGATGTATTGAACGCGTGCCTTACAGTGTGTAGGTTGTTGGCTACATCTTGGCGGGAGTGCTGTCGACTGTGCTGCTGGTAAGTATAGTGCCCTCCTTAGTGTGAGCAGCCTTAGTTTGGCTTGGATGCACTCGCGGATTGCTCGAGGTGCTCTGATGGCAATGCGAATCGAACTGCAAGTCTTGTTTCCTCACGATGAACTGGCAGATGCCAAGAATATATATATTAATATATATATATATATCTATATAGTATGATTGTACAATAAAATGCAATACAGTATAATGCAATGGAACATTGTGCAATGTAATACAATGTTCTATTAAAGATCATATCATATTACACATATATGTATATATGTATATATCAGCCATTGCCATAAAACGGCTACACAAGTGCAAGGCCCTGACTCAGAGTTTGAGTTTCACCTTCGGAGCCCAATGACGAGACTCCGCTTTTCGCGAGAGATCCTCGAGGGCCGCAGCCGCAAAGAGTCGGCAGCCTTCGGAGCAGGGGTCTCCTTCAGTACTTCGGTCTAAACCCCTTCACACAGGGTCGCACTTGGATCCTATTTTTGGGCGAGCTTTGCAGGAGGTAAACGATCTCACGATGATGAAGGTCCTTTGCTGGGGTTTCCTCAGTTGCGGTTTGTGAATTATAGTTATTTGCCCAATGTACATGTATATGTGTGACTTAACGGCAAGAAGACTATCGCTTCGATGTGCAGGAAAAAGGAGCGCGGCACCCAACTACATAAACCTTTATCACTATGTTGGTAAAAGCAACAGTCACTTTGTTTCGGGCTCTGCTCAGACGTGGAGAGGAAGCAAGTGGGAGCGGCAGTTCGCCATGTTCTTCGCCCAATTGCTTGTCAGTTTTCCTACGGCCTTCAGACTAGTGTGAGCAGGGAGGCAGCTGGTTTGTTCTACAAGCATGTTCCTGGATCAAAGCAGCAACTGGCACTCCTAGCTGCCTTCAAATTTCTATGAGAGGTCAAGGTACAAGATGGAGAGGCGAAGCGTAGCATAAGGTTTCAGGATGAGAGTTCCCACTTGGTGAGGGTACTAGATCTGAACCTTATGAATGCTTAGGTTTGTCCCCCTAGCAGAGTGGGATGAACAACTATCCTTCCCACAGAATGCAGCATGGGTTCAGGTACTGCAGTGCAAAACGAACCTTTTCCCAAGTCGGCCATTTGTTTCTGTGAATCACGCCCCTCGGTTTTCAGGCATTGCACGTCAGGATTTGGGGTCACAGACGACCGAGGCACCATGGGCTTGCGCAGTGTGCCAACCATGGAGGCGCCATCGCTGGGGCTGCAGCGGTTCTTGGTTCTTCTCGTCCGTGTGAGGCCCTGGCAGAGGAAGCTATCGGTCGCATTTGGCGCTTTTCGGCCAAAGATGTCATTAAGGCGGGGCTTTGGCATTGCGCAATCACATTCACAGCTTTCGGGTGAAATGACTTGTCTGGCGAGCTTCGCTGTGTGCTTAGTTGCTTGGCCTAGACTGAGCGAGTGTCAAGCGACCAGCAACCGACTAATCACAGCTGAGCGTCTGCAGTTGCTGTTCGGCTTCGCGGCACTGGGCTTGAGGCCGGCAGGGGGGACGAGCGAGGGAAGGACACGGGGCCACCACTGGCACTGTTGGGCAGGAATGCCTTTTCCCACGTATCTGAGAATTGTGCTGATGTACGGATTTCTCAGCATGGTGATCGCTGCAAGGCACGGGCCTTTACTAGAGGCAGTTGCTCGATCAGTACCCTGGTCTATGCACTCCCTCCGAGGTGGGGCACGCAGTAAGTCCAATTTCAGCCACTTTTGTCGCACGATCTTGGCAGATGACTTTATATGGTGGAGAGAACACGCTGGCCAGCACACCGCCACCCTTTGGCCTTCAATCGATCCAGCAAAAAGGATTTGGATTTGGGTCAAGAGTAAGTACCCATTTTGGCAAACCTGGTAATGGAAACATGGACTAAAACCTGCGGTCTGGTGGTTTAATTTTGACCCAGACCCATTCTGCATCGTAACCAGTGCCAGGCTTGGTGCAGCTGTCCTGGTGCTTTGCGACGTGACTCGGACGAAGCAATGAACAGCTGCGTGCTCCGTTCGAGCCACGGGGCTGGAGGCTGGCGTCACCGCAGCAGCAAGCCATGAAGACCATAGCGCAGCAGGCAGAGGGTGCTGCATGGCATGTGGCGCATGGTGCGCATGGCGCGCATGGCGCGCATGGGGCGTTTGACTTGTGGCCGGTGCGCGGGATGCTCCGGGTTTCAGGTTCTGCCACAGCTGCAGGAGCTCTCTTGCATAGAGCTAGCATCAGCCGGACACCTGGTTGAGGAACAAAGGCAAGGTCAATCGCTCGACTTGTTTTGGTCCTTAGACTTGCGCTTAGGTGGCTTGGTCCTTTGCCTCGCTGCGTCGGCCGCTGAGAACCTGGCAGTTTTTCAAAGACTTCAGAGAGAGCTTTCCGGCAAAGCCGTCTAAAAGGCGGCAGAACTCGACGCATGTCGGTTCTGTGGGTCTGGTTATGCTGAAGGCCTTCGCCACGGAGGGTTGATGCATGCCATCGCCTTGGAGGTGGGGGAGTGCCCTGGAGTGGCTGTGGGTCAAAACCATGGGATCCCATTTTGGGGTAGGCGCACCACCCATTTCAGTCTATTTTGGGATGTTCACTGGGGGTACGGGATTTTGACCCATGGTCACTTGTGAAGTCTTGTTGCCTAGTAGGCCGGTGATTCACCTCGCACTGACTTCATCTTGCCTCATGCTACTTGGTTTGGCGTGTGGGAAGGCTGTCGCTCAGAACGCGAATCCTACCGCTTCGGCGTTTTTTGATGGCTCAGCGGCGCAGTCCAGATTCTGAAATAGGGCTCAGTAAGAGACTGTGTCGTTGGAGCTATTTCGGTCTGCAGTACCACCACGGGCTTTGGTCGTAGAGGCTCCGGCCGACGGGCCCCGGCCGAAGTCAGATGCGTGCCAATGGCGGCGGGCTTGCAACACACGGTGCTGCTCTCTGACGGGGACGCGGTGGCCTTTGGCAAGAACGACATGGGCCAATGCGCCGCGTGGTGGCAGCTTTTTGCGCGTCCCTCTTGTCGGCTTCGGCCATTGTGGAGCTGAGTCGACTCTGTATGGTTCCAAAAGCCATCTAGATTCTCCGATGCATGCGAGGAGATTCCTGATCTTTTTGATGTCTACGAGGACTCACCACAGAGGCAGGCGCTTTCCAGGATATGTTTCTGCCACGCGGACAAAAAAACAACAAGAGCAGCGTTTGTTGTGTCACTTGTGACAGGTTGTAAACATGAATGTGGTTGTGCACTGAAAGGTTACATGCGTTTGTGCAAAAAGGAAGGGTCCACATGCGGTTGTGCAACAGGCGATATGTGGGAGCATCTGCTGGCATCAATCACACCCTGCTGTTGTGTGACGATGGCCATGTAGTCTGGGTCCAAGATTGGACATGGCTGTTTAGAGCAAGCGCACCCAGCTCGTCACATGGCTCACAGACCAAGGATTCAAATCAGCAAATCAGTTTGAAGCATAGGTGTCCATTTTTGGTTGATCTGGTTGAGATTGTAGATGGGGATTCCCGGTTTTTCTGTTGGTTTAATCCTGGCGCCATCGATTTTCCCAGAAGGACGCCTATGGTTTCGAGGTTTGGTGTGTGCTCACTTGACTGAGTTGAGGTGGCGATTGGCAGTCGCTGCGAGGGACAGTGCGAGGCACCCGGAAGACGGCGCACTTCACATGGGATGTATCAAAATAGGGGTGCGCCCCCCCAAAAAACAAAACAAACACATAGTCAATGGTGGTGTTCCTGTTGGTTTCCCTTTCAACCACCCTTGAAAGGGTAGCCTCAAAAAAACACAGTCCTAGATTGCAATTGTGTGAAGGACAAAGAGGCCACATGAGGTGTATGCATGAGAAACACACTTGGCTGTTCCTCCTGTTTGGTACCACACGTTGCCAGACCCTGCCTCGGCTTGTTATGGGATCCCACCTCATGGTTGTTGGGACACATTTCTCCCATTTTTGCTCATCGTGGTTTAGTGGCTGAAGTCCAACCACTGAACTGCAAAAAGTTGTTCATGTCTGTTTGCTCCCCTTGCAACGTCCGCCTAGACCTGTCAAACCCCAAACCGCGCACACCGTTCGCTTCAGGTACCGGAGCTGCCCGATGGCATGCGATATCTGCAGGTGGCCGCAGGCTACAGCTTCAGCATCCTCATCAGGCGGGTGAACCACCCGTGTCCTTTTGATCGGTGAGTTTGGCGACAAATGGATGGGTTCCACTGGGTTTAGGTGGGTCTTATCCCATTTACCAGGGGAACCCGAATCTATTTTTCCAAAAGGCCACCTATGGGGTGAAATGGGCTGGCTCAAAATTAAGGAGCTAGGGCAAACCGCGGGTGTTAGTCTTTGGTTCCATTTACCAAGGTGCCATTTTGGTACCTTTGTTTGAGCCACAGCCAAATGATGGGTGCTGTAAGGATCTTCGGCCGGCCGTCCGGCTTTGTGTTTGATTGCCATTTCCTGTGCCCATTGGCGGCAGGGGGCCCTTTGCGTGGAACCATGTTTGTACAGGATTGCATGGAATCCATGGTCTTGTGGCGTGTTTACTTCCAGCCATTTCAATCTGTCACAAAAAATCAGCAATGTGCCACCCCCCCCCTCCGGACCTGCTGAATTCCCGTCAGGGACGACGGTGAGGCCATCGCCTTTGGGGACAACACAGCCAAGCAATGTGAGGTACCTTCCCTGCTTCCAGGCCAGCGTGACTTGGCAAAAACGAAGCCCAGGCGGCACCGGGACCCTACCAGACTCCCGAACTCACTCTTGACTCTTTCTCCGGCTTTACTTGGAGCTGAGAAGGGCAACTCTCAAAATTTAGGAGCCCTCAGGGTTTCCCTTGAGAATATCTAAACGGGTCCTTTTGTGGATGGACGAAATCCATTCGCAACACTCTGAAACCATGGTTGAAACCATAACGTTTGTTGGTATTGACGTAGGCGAATCGAAGCATGCCGTAGGGTTTCTCAACGGTGCGAAATGGATTTTGCCACCATCCGCAGTAGGTGTTTCTTTTAGGTTAGTTTGGCAAGGAACGGATTCCACTGGTTCAGATGTCTTCTTTTGCTCATTTACCAGGGAACCCCCTCCATTTTCCAACAGCCCACCTCCCATCTTTTTCCCCCAAGGCCCTCCTGCACCAGCGACGGACCAAGCCCGCTGCCTCCACGCGCGCGCGCCGCGCCGCCTCCACACGCTGAGGCTACGTCGCCGGCGCCGCGTCGCGGACCCACGCGGTGCTGCTGCGCGAGGACGGCCAGGCGGTGGCCTGGGGCCTCGGCCTGGCAGGCGGATTGGGCGGCGGGAAGCGGAAGCCTCGGGCGGGCCATGGGAAGAGTCGATGATGGTTTTCTTCTTTTCCCCTCCCCCCCCCCCTTTTTTTTCTTCTTTCCGGGGAAATGTGTGAGAAAAAGCCAAGCCAAAGCAGTGGAACCCCCGTATCTATTTCTGAAGCCAACAACGAAGAAAAGCATGGGTCAACATGAGTCACCAGGATGTGGACTGCGGGTTTTGCAAATCCACGATTCCGTTTACCACACGGCTTTGGGTTTTCCCAAAACTTTTGGGCACGCTACAAACAATTAGACAGACCCATCAGCGCTTTTGCTTTCCCTACAGCCACCAGGCCAGGGGGACCAGACCATCCTCTGGGTATGGGTGAAACTCAAATCACCAGGATGACCGCAGGTTTTGGAATCCATGTTTCCATATACCGGGATGAGGTTACCCATTTGTTGACAGCCACAGCCATGTGTGGGTTGATCAAAACGTCCTTTGTGAACATGGGACCATTGGTTGGACAACCACCAAACAAAATATGACCCAGGGTTTCCCCCCCCACTCCCCAACAATAATTAAACAAACACACAGACATACAACACATAAAAAGAAGCAAACACTAAATACATAAAAATAAATGAGTGCATAAATGACTAGATCAACAAATACACATGGTCATCCCACGTTCATCGGACCTTCTGATCGTCCAAATGGACCAACTGTGTTTTTTTTTGGGGGGGACCAGGCATCCCATGGAAACCGTTCACTTTTTTTGGGCAGGGAGAGGGCGGAACCCAACCTGTGGGTTAGTTGTAAACGACAACTAGGAAGCCGAATTGGGTAGAGGGTTGGTAAGGGCTAGTGTGCAGTGTTTGGATGGGGATGATTTACTTCATACGCCTTTCACTTGGGTAGGGGTGGTTGATTTTTGTGGTCGGGTCATGACGAAGGCACTGGATCAAGAGGCATTGTAATCCTTGAAGGATGGCTTCAGACACCTTATGCGACCTTGCCCATGTTCTGGCCATGGCCCTTGTCATTACCTTCCGTTTTTGGTCCAAAAGCTGCTGAGCATCTTGCCTCGATTGGCAGGCGAATGTGCAGTGCCGGAGCTTCCGGATCGGCTGTGCTATGTCGACGCCGCCGCAGGATCCCTGCTTCTTGGGCAGTTGGAAAGAGCCCTGTGCCACATTGCACGAAGCAGATCGAGTACTCATGGAGTTACACTTGACAGATACCAACATATTATATATATATATATTTGTATGTGTATATATATATATATATGTAAGTATATTTCTGTATTATATATGTATACATATGTTGCATATACATATATATATATATATATATGTGTAGGTATAGACATTCTCCGGCTAAAGGCTTGGAGGGCCAAGCCTTGCCAGGAGGGAACCACACGGTGCTTGTGCGCTCCGACGGCGCAGCTGTGGCCTTTGGCCACAACGGCGCCGGGCAATGCGACCTCCCCGAGCTACCTGAGGCCGTTCCTTTCCTTTCCTTTCCTTGGGGGATTGGTTGGCACGACGTTGAGGCTGTCACTTTTGTTTCCCTTTGAAGAGAAGCCCAACCCAAATGAGGCCCTCCACATTTTAGCGGGTGGTTCTAGCTGTTATACCTGGCTACCTGGTAGCTGGTTTTAGTATGGCCTATATGGTGTGTCTTTTTCGAGGGAAACCCAAAGGAAAACCGAAGCCTCTTCATGCTTGCTGGTTCCCCGCAAACAAATAGACCCATTCGTCCTAACTACAGGCCAAACAAGACCATTTTTCATGACTTTCTCTGGAACCCTCGTGGTTCTTTAGATGCTGACCCTTGATCTTAAGCAAATGCTTTGACCCTTGCGTTGCCTGCCAACCTTGAGTGAACGGCCTGCTAGAGAACCTTTGAAGGCCAGACTGACCAATTCTGCCCCCAAGCAAGTCCGGCAGACTAGTTCCTTGCCTTTGAGCATCAGTCTTTGCCGTCGCTTTGGTTTGCAAACCATCTAGATCTCCCCTGTTGGAATTATGCTGGCAACCCCTGCCCAGAAAGTCTCGTTCCCAAAACCCTATAAGATTATTTAACACACACCTCTAAACACCCAAAGGTTTGCATAAAGAAACCCAGAACTGGGGCCCCTAAATGGATTTTTTGATCAACCCCTACTCGGCCTTTAAAAATAAAAAATACAAACTGGCAGTGGGTCAAAACCAATGGGATCCCATTTTGGTGTAGGTGCACCACCCATGTTAGAACCTATTTTAGTGGTTGGATTGGGATGTTCTCTAGGGGTACGATTTGGAATGCTGACCCATGGCCATGTGGAAGTCTCTCCAAGAAGGAAACTCGGCGCTGCTTCCGGGCTGATTGAAACTCATCATTGAAGTGATTCGTTGCCAGCATCTGGGCTGTCGGTGAGTGAATATAACCTGCATGCGCTTCCCCAAGGCACCGGATGGCCACATGGCTCCCCTCGGTTTCCCTTCGCCCGGTTTTGGGTTCCGAGGGCCTGCGCTACGTGGCCTGCGCTGCCGCGTGGACCCACACGGTGCTGCTGCGGGACGACGGGGCGGCGCTGGCCCTGGGGGGCAACGGCCGGGGCCAGCGCCGCGGCGTGGTTCGGTTTCCTCGTTTTTTTTTTTTTTTTTTTTTTTTTTTTTTTTTTTTTTTTTTTTTTAATAAAATAAATATTTTTCCCATGCTTTTTCGGGGAGCCGAAAACGGGGACCCCCTTATTTGGGGGCCAGAAGAGGGGAGGGGGGGTGGGACTGGACCAGGCGACATTAGGGAAATCCAGAAAACGAGCCACTCGCCCTGCTCAGGTTTCCTCTGCTTGGTGGTGTGGTGGTCAACAAGAACCAGGGGTTCTAATCCCCAAAGCACCAATCCAAACCACTTGCCCGCCTTTTGGATGGTTTTAAAGGGAGACCGAAAAGAAGCCAAGATTTTGAGACAAGCCCCATGTAGGTTTGTGACAAAATAGGCGAGCCCGCAAAATGGGGGGTGGGTTCTGGAGGTAGGGTTTGTCGCAGAGAAAAATCCCCCATGCCCCATCACCCCCCCTGCCCCCCACACAAACAAATGAAGAAAGAAAAAGACAAGACCAAAAGAAGAACAAAGAAGCTCCCCTTGGCTTCCCAACAACGCTTGGCTTTTGTTGGTTTTTGTTGGCTTTTGTTGGTTTTCGTTGGTTTTCGTTGGCTTCTGTTGGCTTTTGTTGGTGGTTGTTTGAACAGAGAAGCTTTCTCATGGTGCTGAAGCAAGCCTAAAGCTTGCGGCTGCAGATGGTGTCCCAGCCGTAGGTGTGATGTGCCTCCACTGCCGGAAGGCATGAGCTATGCGAGCGTGGCAGCTGGTGGAGCCCATACACTGCCCGTTCCTGAGGTCAGCTTGCTGGTGCGATAAGTAGGGAACGACTGGAATGAGGCAATGAACCCAGGCTTTGGTCCCCTTAGAGGAAACCAGCAGTTGGATGGTTTAAGGGGTCAAGGACCCCTCATTCCCTGCTGAGCAGCAAGCAAGAGACGGATTTGCTGAGAAGGAGTTGATTTCTTCGGGCTTGGAGCTCAGGTTGCTGCGAAGTGATGGGCAGCCTGTGCTCTTCGGTGACAACCGGGCCAGAGTTGAGAAATCTGGGATGTGGTCAATTGAAGTTTAGCTGCAAAGCTTCCGTCAAACGACAAGGTGCATCCTAGCTAGCTTAGCGCGTCAGAATAGAGCTTGAATTGAATGGCTTAGCGTGTGAGAATTGGGAAGTATGCCACAATTAGCAAGAAAGTATTTTCAAACAATCGAGTATGCAGTAAGACATGCTTGGGTATGAGAGCATGTGGCAAGACACGAGTCCATGAGAGAACTTGGCCTGTCCCTGGCAGTGTGGCCAGTGCTCACCGCCTGATCTTCCAATGGGCTGCGTTCCCAGCATGGACCCGCGACCTGTGGTGGTGGTGACACTGACGCTCGAGGAGCCAAGTAGGGGCTTTGGCATTTGGATGGGCCAAGTCCGCCAGAGTGGCGTGAGTGTTTGAGCAATCTGGTTCGGAGGTGACTTTGCACCGTTTAGGGTTGACAAAGCCCAGTGCAGCCCAGGTCACAGATTTCAGGATGCCACATACCAAGTCTTGGTACAACGCAAGCGCAATACAAGATTCTGCGATCATCTAAACCATGTTATTTATCCATCTAAATTGTCGGTCAAAACCAATGGGATCCCATTTTGGTTGGTAGGTGATTTCACCACCCATTTTAGAACCAATTTTAGTGGTTGGATTAAAATGTTCACTGGGGATACAATTTGGATTTTGACAACCACTGCCATTTGACGCCCAGTATTTTTTTTGGAGGGAGTTCTTGGCCCTGGCCCGGAAACCCGGAAGCCCCTCCGCCGCTGGGTTTTGCGCAGGACGCCGGCATCCGCGCCACCTGCGCCTCGGGCGCCTCGCTGGGCCTGGCGTCTTCGAGCTGCGGGGAGCTGCGGCGGCGCCTGGCGGCGCGCGCCGCGGCGGAGATGGGAGGCGGTGGAGGCGTGTTTTTTTTGTAGTTGTTGGGGGCTTGGTGTTTATTTATTTATTTACTTATTTATTTAGTCATTTTCTTATTTATTTTCTTATTTATTTATTCACTTATTTATTTACTTATTTATTTATTCACTTATTTATTTTCTTGTTTATTTACTTATTTTTTTACTTACTTGTTTTTATTATTAGGTTTTTTTCCCTTTTTTTAAACTTATTTATTTATTTACTTGTTTATTTATGTGTTTATTTATTTAGTTATTTATTGATTTATTTATTGATTTGAGGGGGGGGCCTTGGGGCGGTTTGGGCGGAAGGGGTCCTTGCGGTTGCTTGATGGAAAGGGCCTTGGGGGTTTTGGGAGAGTTGCAAAGGCAACTCTGTGTTGGATACCTGCGGCAAATTGGCGAGTGGGACAGCAGTCTGCAACCATCAGCTGGCGAAAGGGCGGAGTTTGCGCAGTAAGGCTTGCAGCTTCCTCCTAAGAGGCTTCGGCTGGTGAAGAGGGACGGCACTTTGCTGGAAGCAGACGACAGGGACATACTACCTCTTCTGGCAGATCGACGCCCTGGCCACGTGGACCTTTGAGTCCTGCTCTCGAATCTGGCTGGGCTGGCCGAGAACTCTGGACTCGCTCGGTGAAGGTCAGTCGGCGCGGAGTTCGGCTTGGAGAAGACCAGCGGCTCTTCGCTCCTGCTACTTTGGTCAAGGCCCGCCAGCCCCAGCCTGGCTGCATGGGCCATAGCTGGATGCTCGACGACTTCTTAGGAGATCTTCCAACGCAGAGCCCGGCTTGGCCGCTGATGGGGCTTGCGATTTCGCTGCATCTTTGTGGCGACCTGTGCTCACTGTGGGCGTGGGCGTGCTGTCTTGGTCCTTCCAAACAGGGCTGCGTTCTCGATGCAGGCTAAAAAGGCAGCCGCCTTGTGCGCTTGCAAGGAAAAGGCCCCGCCCTCATTCCCAGGGGAGCAACCTAGCAACTCCACGCAACCCCTTGCGAGAATTTGAGTCATTTTGGCTGCATGCAGCTTGAAGCAGCTGACTCGTTTCGGTCCCGTCAAGCGCATTTTTGCCACAACAGTCTGTACTTTGAAGGCAGCTGCGAGGATGAGCAAGTTTGAGGAGGAGGACAGGGTTGCACCATGCTTGACTCAACCAAAAGCTGCTTTTGAACTCAAGAGAATGCTCACATTGACAGTACGGCAACAACATACGCGACCTCATCTTTTCATGGGAGTTTCTCAACATGGGATTTTTGACCACCTTCTCGGGTTATGGGGAAAACCAGAAGCAACCCATTGCCATGTCAGTGGCCCGATCCCTCTGAAGCGGGTATGGGTCAATCATAGGGTATTTTCACCATATATTTTGCCCCGGCGAATGGAAAGGACCAAAAAGCGCCTGCGGCCTTTGGGCTCTGAAAAGGTATTCCGCGCCGCCGCCAGATGGGGCGCGTTTCTCTTCCCCCCGGTGGCTGGAGGGTTTCGAAGAACCGGCCAGCGGTTTGGGCAGAGGACCTGGCGCGCCTGGCCTGGGCCTTCGCGAATCTGGACCTGGCCCCGAGGGAGCTGACCAGGCGCGAGAGCCGGCAGCCGGACAGTGAGATGGCTATGGTGGTCGAAAATACGATAACCCCAAAATGGGTTGCCCTGGGAAATGGAATCAAGGACTACCACCTGTGCGGGCTTATGGTAGCTTAATTTTGACCCATACATGATGGTTTGTTTGTCTCTCTTTTTTGTGGGTACCCCGTGGGTTGGTCGCTTTAAAATGGGAAACCAAAACTGGTGATGATGGTCTGTCTGATTTTCTGTGGGTAGCCGCCTTTTGGGCCGGGTTTGAAGGGAAACCAAAAGGGACCACCGAAGCCTTCTTTCTTTGGGTGAGGGGGGGGGGCAAGACACAAGACGTAGTCAGAGTGAGGTTGGAGGTCTCTGACTGGAGAAAGTGTCGAGTCGTTTGGCGAATGATTTCTTCTTGCGTCTCGAATGGCTTTGGTTGTGGGAGTTTTGATTATTTCGCCCTCGGCCCTCAGGCTGTTGGTCGCAGAGGCGGGCGACAAATCGACTTGGAGGTTTGGGATTGCCTCTGCCAAGTCTCATGACTCGACTGTAGAGAAAATACACGAGCGGGGGTCTTGGTGGAAGCAGGGATGTGGGCGGATTTTTCAGGGCAACATTTATAACTGTTGTTTTTTGGGGTTATCCTCTCACTTCCCCGCTTCCCCTGTATCCTTGCTAATTTGTTTTCCCAACTTGCAGGCGATCCAGAAAGGACATCAGCCCGGAGTGTTTCCTGCAAAACAGTGCAAGCCGTTTCGGAGGGCCAAAGTCCGAAGTTAGGGCCAAATTCTGAAGTTTTGAGAATGGCAAAATCTCGGTTATTGTTGGGAACCATTTTACGTTCTTGCTTATTGTGGTGAAGTGGGGATTATGAACTGCTAAAATTTATTTGCTCCCCTTTCAACGTCAACCAAGAAATCTGGGTTGTTTCTCACACGCGCTCCATTTTTCTTTAGACATGGCTTGACTTTGGATACCAAACAATTCAGGCCGAGAAGCGGGATGCGGCTGGAGCCTGGAGAGGCAATGCTTCGGGAGCTGCAGTAGAAGGAACTTCATTTAATGAATTTCTTCACCTGAGCCACAGTCAAAACTCGGGTAGATGGATGTTAGTAAGGGGCAGTCCCAGCCAGAAATAGTTGCGGATATCCGGCTTCTTGATTCTTGACTTGGGTCTGGGTAGACCATTTTACTACCGAGTTTGATTGTGACTCACCTGATCTCATGGAACAAGACCTTGGAGACAGCCCACTGGCGCTCTCATGGTGAAGATTCATTCGGAGCATGGCTTTGACCTGAGAAGCTTTGCGAGGCCACGCTTCACCCGACAAGTTTGGCTCCCAGTCAGAAGAGGCTAAGAGGCATCGGCCAGAGCAGACAGAGGTCAGAAGGGCAGAAGGTCAGAAGGTCAGAAGGTCTGAAGGGTTGGACGTCCCTTGTGATTTAGCTTTACTCTTAAAGCACTTCTCAATCTGACCGGCTGACTCAAATCCAAGGCAACAATGGCCGACGGAGGCCATTCACAACTTGCTTCTGCTCACTCACTCTTCAACAGAGCTTCCGTTTTGGAAGCCTGGGCATGCATGATACAGCTTGTGAATCCGCTTCTTCTCTGAAGATGCGATTGTGCCCTGGGGTTTTTGCTGCAAAACATGTCCTGCGGCAGGAAGGCCCAGAAAGAGGCCGAGGCTCATCTCCCTCTGTTTGCGGCCCAGTGTGCCGATGTGAAGTCCTGCCAATTTCCGTCGAGGCAATTCGCAATATGTAGGGAGTCCAGAAATGACGTGTACTTTCGCTGGTACGAGGTTGACAACGCTCGTGTTGAGCAGAGGCTCGCGGGCGGTGAGAGGCAGGTATGGCTGAAACGTACCACTTAATAACTGAGTCGCCTTTGCTGTTCGTTCTACTGCATGCTTTGAAAGAGAGAGGCTGTAAAGGTGACAAGGCGGCTGATGCAGTCGACAACGCTTAGGCAAGCTCAAGCAAGGACAAGTTTCCAAGACCAGCGACAAGATTGGTCAAGCCACGAGAAAGTGGGCCAACCAGCAACGAGGCGCTCAGCGCGACCACACGTTGGGCTCGTTTTCCTCCCCCACTCCGCTGCCAGGCCTCGACAGCCCAGCCGGCGGCGCCGAAAACGAGTGGCGCAGGCGCTCCTTCGGTCATTCGCTCGCCATGTGGCGGGATCCCATGTTGGGGTAGGTGCACCACGCATTTTAGAACCTATGTTAGTGGGGGATTGGGATGTTCACTGAGGGTACGATTTGCATTTTGACCCATGGCCATGTTGTCTCTTGCATCCGAAGGCGCCCAAAGCGGAATCTCCAGCGCCGGAGGCTGGGCATTAATTTTGACGTGTTTGGCGCACGTACATGCCGCATGGAGCACAATCATGGTGATAGACACACATCGACAAGGCGCAAGATGCATCTAGTGTCGGATCGGCGCTTGGGAAGGAATATGAGCAGATAAAGAGCTGGTAACGTTTAAGGGACTCTTTGAGAACTTGTGAGGAGACAGGGCAACGTGTGTAGTGGTTTCTTCTCGTTATGACAAACTTTGGAACCTGCTCTTCCAAACAATTGTCTAACACTTTGTCATCTAGCAGGGAGCCAGTTCAAGCGTAAACCTGCTCCTGAACAGTTGGCAAGACTGCAGTTCCAGGGTTACCCGGCATCAGCCCCTTAGCCAGTTCACACAAGCGTCTGACACGCTGATGCAATCCAGAAGGACCATCTTAAACGGGCCGAACTTGGTCGCTTGCTGGTCCTGTCAGGCATCAGAGCTTGACCAGCCACCAGAAGAGGCACGGCCTTGGTGCTTGTTGAAGGATGGCACAATCGGAGGGCCTCACGTTGGCTGCAAAGGTGTCATTGCGAAGGCTCAATGAGACGAAATGTGCGCTGAACGAATCTGATTTTTGCGGACCCACGAGAGGCCCCGGAAGCGGCAGATGGGCCGGAGGCGCAGTCAGCCATGGGCTCGGGAATCGAGTCGACCCATCAGCTTTGAGTTTGAGTGAGCTAGTGACATTCTCTAGGGACAGTCTCCTCAAATTTGAGTTAGCTAGTGAAACAGTTGCGCAATGCCAACCATCCGGCTGACTGGTGGCGCCTCAGGAAGTCTCGGAGGCTGATGACAAGGAGCCTGAATTTGACGCCTTGCTGCACATGCTGAGGCGAGCATTGCGGGTGGGCACACTCTCCTTGTGCATTTGAACCTAAATGGCCTGCCGTTGCGACTGAATGGGTTCCCCGCAGAGCCTGCTGGATCCATTGATCCATCGGCTTTCTTTGAGAAAAGAACCGCAAGTGATCCATTGATCCATTGGTCCAGCAGGTTGAACTTGCTTTCCATTGATCCATTGTTCACCATGGCAGCACGGACATGCGGAACTTGCCAATGGTCTTTGGATCTTCGGGTTGCAGAAGGACTGTCTCTCACTCATGTCCAATTCGGCAGGGAGCAGATCCGTGCTGGGGTGCAGCCACGCGAGGGCCAGGAGGCCAGAGGGTTTCCACCCAAAGAAAATGGGTGTATACCATTTTTGAATAATACAAAGGACACACGCACACACAATATATATATATATATATACACATATGTATTTTATCCAGTTTTCCCTTGGGGTGGTTTGGTGTTAGGACTTGGCTCAACATCATGAGTTCGACCTTTCAGCTCGAATTCCACCGTTGTAAACCAGGTACCGGCAGTGGATATTGACGGTTCACGCAGCGAGCTAACGGAGGAGGACAAGGCTTGGCCGGCCTTAGACGGGTTTTTCCTGCAGCGAAGAGACCTGAGACTCACGCGGCGCCGCGTTCAATCCATGGCTTTGTGTCAAAAACAAGGGACCCCCCAAAAAGTGGTTTGCTCTTCGGGCCCCCTTGACAACGATATCCAAAACGGGGTGCCCGAAAAGCAAAGACCCCACCTGTCCCAAGTCTCGTCGGCGCAGGCCCGCATCCTGGAGCTCTTGGAAGCTCGGCGCGTGGCAGAGAGCGCCTGGCCCCCACACTCGCCTTTTCGCTCGCTGGCCAGACACAAGTTGGAGTCTAGGCCGGCTTTTTCACTGTGGGGATGGATTTTAATTAGGGACGCTCATTAGAAATCATAGCAATGTGGAATGTTTTGGTGGACTTCATTTAGGTGGGGATTTGTGTCCATCAAACGCTTTTTAGGGGGGCTCGATCAAAAGGTGCGATGAACATGGGATGACCAATGGTTGGAGAGCCACCAAAAAGATATACTTCCCTCTAAATGGTTCATGTCGCCGTTGGTCATCTGGGGGCCAGGAGTGTTGATCAACCCCCAAGTACTCCCTGTAACTTGGGCTTCTGGGGATGGTGAACCCTTGAGAAGGGTTTATTGACAGGGGCTCCTAAGGAACCCAAGAGTGACCCGATTTGGTTCAAGCCATGGACTGGGTGCCTAGGCTGCCGGTCGGAAGCGCAGCAAAAGCCAGGGCCTCAGTGAGATGGAAAGGAACGGGAAGAAAGGAGATGTCTTTACAATCTCTGTTGATTTCTGGCATTGTGTCCAAGGAGCTGGTGAAAAGATAGTTGCTTATTATGCATAACATATGCCTGCTTTTGGTGCCAGTATCCCATGTTGCCTGGGCGTTTCGATGACACCGGGCCCTGTGATATTGCGTGGGTTCACTGAACTTGACGCTGCCGGCTTCAAAAGAAGGCTTTGCAAAGAAAAAGGAGAAGGCGGAGCGGAAGCTGGCCCATCTGGCGCGCTTGGGCCGCCCAGGAAGCCCCATGCTATCGAGCTGGTGTCAAGAGTCCCGTTTTTATTGCTGGCTCGTTCCCTCTCTTGCTTGACTGCATTTGGCTCTTGGGTTTTTTTTCTTTCTCATGTTTCCTCTTCTCTGACCCCTCTGTGGCCTTGTCAGCGATTTCTCCGCATGGCAGGGCCGCGATTTCATCAAGAATGAGATCTCCAGCGCTTTCAATGCCTGGCTCTGAGTCGAAGGTGCAAGCCGCATGTGAGACGATGTGGGGGTTGATCAAAAGGTCCGATGAGCACGGGGTGACCATGAGGGCTGTGGCAGTAGAACCAACAACAAAAGACGGCTAAAGCACTAAATGGGGCAAGTTACCCATGGTCATTTTGGGTCTGAACGGAGTATTGATCATCTCCCGGATATCCTTTTGCCAAGCCCGATGTTCACAAGATCTCAGCAGCGCTGGGGTATGTCACCCGACCCGGATGTCGACTCATGGGTTACCTGGTTCCCTCGCTGAGGCGGAGCATGATCCAGGCGTCCGCTACTACAACAGTGTGGCCATCCGAGCCAGCGCCCAAACCAACTCGGCCGAGGTTTTCCCATTTCTGCTTGAGCGACATTGCTGGCAAGAGCGAGGCAATGGTTGCCTCCCCATTTCGCAACAGCTCTTGACCAGGATTCCGTTCATCTCTCCTTCCCATTTCGCAATCCGCCATATGGGTGTGGCTCACAATTAAGCAGGAGGGGCAAACCGCAGGTTGGGTACCCATGTTTCCACTTACCGATCGGGCCACCCATTTTGGAATTCCGGTTTTTTGGTTGCCACAGCCATCTCGTCATCAGCTATGCCAATCGCTGCACCTGAGGTCAAGAAGGGCGAGAAGTCGGTGGATGCCAAGACCATCGAAGCAGTGGCACAGGCTGCCATGCGACTCATGCGACCCCGAGATCTCTCAAAGAAATGGCTGTGGTGGTCAAAACCCAGGAAATTTCTGGTGAACATCAAAATAGGTGGTACATGGGTGTTCATCAGCCCCAAAATGGAGGCATAGGTTATGACCCCTGGCCAAATTGGTTTCTGGCTTTGTATGTCTCATTGACAGCCCTCGCCTCGGGTGTGATTCAGCTTCCGCTGCGGACAGGGCAAGCCGGAGAATGAGGTGCGGACCAAAGAGGACCGAAGCAAGCCATGTCAGATGTGCTGTGCGCAAACAGACCGGCAACTTTTGGAGACCATAGGATTGTAGCATCCTGACCATAGGGTCTGCTGGTAGTAGTATGTTGGTAGTAGTATGTTAGTAGTAAACAAGCAGTATTCACAGTTTTTAAGCAACAATCATATGTACAGTGCAAAAAACACACACTTGACCTTTTTCTTGTTCTTTTTTTCTTCTCCGCAATCCAGCAATTCCCCTGACACTAAGTCGTTTTACTCAGCAACGCAAGCGAGACATTGTCGGTCGCAGGACCGCGTTATGGCGAGACGTGTTGCTTGAGTGCGAGACTCGCAAATTCATTTGGCCATCCTTTGGGTGGCTGGACAGCTTTGCAGTGTCCGCACGATGGCCGATCAGCGCTCGCAAAAAGTGTGTGCGCCGAAGGAATCCACGTTGCCAGCCACGTGTTTTTGCCCCTGCCTATAGTCAGCCACGTTTTTTCAAACTGCCCATTCAAATGGTGGAATTGGTTTTCGACCAGGTGCAGGCCCATTTGAACGCGGTGGCACAGGGCAGTCCGGTGCACACCGAGTGCCTAGTTGGAGGCCAGGTTGGCTGAGCGCGTGAGTCGTTTTGACATGGGGCTGGGGGGCTGAGCGCATGCGTGTGTGCAGAGAGAGCTGTTTTCGGCAACAACAAGCCGAAGTGGGATGGTGGTTGCAATGAAACCGAGGCCAGTGATGGCAGTGTGGCAGTTTGCTGGACAAACGTTTGGGAGTTTGTTCACATCCATGGGACTCCGCGAGGCATGTCCACGCAGAAGCAGAAGCCGGCGCCCCAGAGACCTGGCCCCGCGAAGCGCACGTCGGGTGCTTCGAGGCGGCTGCTTCGAAGAAAGCCCGCGGTGGTTGTGCTGACCTCAGATGTCCGCGGAAAAAAAGAATGGAATGCTGAATTTCAGGTTTCTACTTTGAAGGTTTTCCTCCACACATTTGTGGCTGCACAACTAAGCTCGCACCACACCAGCCACAGGTGCAGTGAGGCAAATTTGAGTGACAACGCAGGGCAAATGACCTCAAGCACGAGCTCGTGCCACGCTCTAAAATTGCTAAAAGCAAAAGCATGGCAACAGAGATGTTAGGGATGACTGCCATCGGCGGCTTCGATATGACATTTGGGATGTTGAATCCGAAACCAAACACCAACATGACCAACACACATGCTGGGATTGATTGCCAAACCCAAACTGAAGGAGCCGAAGCTGAGCAAACAGGCGGAGCAGCCTCAATGATGCAGATGCAAACGCTGAAGGTTGAAGCACTCCCCCGCGCATTCCAGAGGGATTCCAAAGGAAGAAACTTGTATTGACCATGTACACGCTCAACCTGTGTCGGCAAATGTTATTGGAACACAGTTCTTCAAGTGAACCATCTTGAGACATGACCTCGATCCGATGCATCAATGCTCAAGGTGGGCACACCTGGTCGCGTCTATGCTTTACTGGGACTAGGAGAGGAGGCGTGGTGGCAACTGCTCAGACTCCAAGCTAGCCAGATTTGGCTTTCTCAGGTGGACAAGTGCCAGTGGTTGAGGGAGGGTCTCAAGTGCCTGAGACACCTGGTCTTGGATGAAGCTCGGGAGCTTAGACTCGTGTCTCCTGTCTCTGACTGGTGGTCCTCACAAGGCTGATCGACTTGTGGAGTCTGGTCACTTCAAAGAGTTAGACAAGATCCTGGAGCTGGTGTCCGGAGCTTGGTGTACGGATTACAAACATCA
Organism: Effrenium voratum; assembly: GCA_963377175.1. Classification (NCBI taxonomy): domain Eukaryota; class Dinophyceae; order Suessiales; family Symbiodiniaceae; genus Effrenium; species Effrenium voratum. The sequence continues at coordinate 98,640 of CAUJNA010000403.1, read as the reverse complement.
GCTTAAAATGGCAATGGTGTCTCAGCCGGTGCGCAGATAGGACAGCAAGGTCAACCACCTTGCCAACTGAAACCAGAACCAAAACCAGAAGATTGTTCTGATGAAGCTAAGTGCCCATGCTGTCAGAGGTACAGTTCGGTTGCTCGACCTCAGCAGTCTCAAGCCCAGCGAATCCCAAGCATTGATGCCATTTGCCGGTGTCAGCTGTGTTCTTATGTGACAGCATACGAACCCCGGCTTCATTTTTGTTGCGCGGCCTTTGCATTTGATTGGCCCTCGAACCCCGGCTTTCATTGCGTGTCGTTTGGCATTTGGTGCCAGACAGGCTGCAAACCTTTGTCTTTTCTGCGACTTTGACGCTGGATCCCCGCGCTCAGCGCTTGTGCCCCAGATCCGTGCGAAGTGAAAAACGCATGAAAGTCGGCGTATTTTGAAGACCAATTTCGGGTGATCAAGAGGACACCAAACCTTTTTGGGGGGTCCCGTTCATCAGGCAGATGATTTATGATGATTCGAACAGATTTGCTGCTTGCAGGCGGTGAGGAGGCTGGCAAGGCTGGGCAGCGAGGGACGGCATGCTGGCGTCGTTGAGTTTGTGCCCCGTCCGTAGTTGAAGGTAGATGCGCTGATGTCGCGGCTGAGGTTCCGCGAGTCTGGAAGCCCAGCTGTGAAAAAAATCAACATGTTTGGCTATGGAGCAAGGCATGCAAGAGAGTGGGTGCTGGAAGGAAGCGGGCTGTCTTTACGGTGGATCTCAGCAAGGAGCCCCAGAGCAGCAAAGAGGAAAAGGAGGCCGGTGGCAGGGACTAGGTGCCGATTCTTCAAGAGAGAGTGAGGCTTCATGACTTCATTGAACAGCTGTTTTGGTTGCGCAGAAAGTTGCAGATGTGGCGTTTGTTTCCCTTGCAGTTCTGCCTTGCTGGTGCTAGTGATGCTGATGATGCTTCTGATGTTGGTGCTTGTGCCAGTGATGCTGGTAAGTGGGTGCTGCTGGTGATGTTGGTGCTGCTGGTGATGTTGGTGCTGCTGGTGATGCTGGTGCTGCTGGTGATGCTGGTGCTGCTGATGATGTTGGTCTGCTGGTGATGTTGGTACTGCTAGTGATGTTGTCAATGTATCAGCCGCCGAGCTCACAATGAAATCTCTGTGCCTTTGGTTGCTCTTTGATTTGACCTTTCAACCTTTAACTTCCCTTCCCCAGAATTAGCTCCCCTTTTTGCTTTTTTGCTTTTTTGGGGTCCCTTTTGTTTTCCACTAACCAGACATTATTTTTTTGCAGGGGTCCTAATTCCAGCCTAGTTCCGGGAAAATTAATCGGATCAAAGACCAGGCGCTCTCTCAGATGCGGCGGATAATATCTCATTTGAGTGATAGTCCACTGTTGGCTCCGGGAGGACACAGAACCATTCAAGTTTCCCGTGACCTTTTGTCGTACGGGCTGAGATCTGATGCCAGCACTGTTTTGGCGCAGGGTTCCACTTTTTGACTACCCTCAAATGGACTTAAACCCAGGGGTGAGTGTTCCCCAAAAAGGAAACCCATGGGTTTAAGTCTATTTGCCGGCAGTCAAAAAGTGGAACCCTGCTTTGGCGACTTGCAGGAGCTCCCACGCCGGGCCAAGCTGCCTGAAACCCTGCGGTTCAAGGCTCGACCATGTGGGTGTGGCTCAAAATTAAAGAGCCAGGGTTACGTAGGATTTAGTCTTTGTTTCCGTTTGCCAAGGGTGCCATTTTGGTACATGTGTTTGAGCCACAACCACGCCTCGAGTGTGGCTTCGCCAGCTTAGGAGTTGATGTGCAGCGGCGACAAGGACGATTGCTTCCGAGCTGGGGAATTCTGGCGGTGGATTCATGGCAAACCAGCAAGCACTTTTTTTTATCACTCGGTATAGTTCTGACTGGAAGCAGACTCAAAGTGTGGCTCGCTCCAGGAGAAGGAGCCGTTGTTGGCCGTTTGGCTTCTCAGGCCAGAGTGTTCCCACGGACAGAAGCTGCGAGATGATTGCTGTCCAAAGCTGCGATGCTCGCCGCCCGGCAGCCATGGGGAGGTAGCGACAGCAAGAAACCAGACACAAGGCCAACGTCCCGCAAGCTCCAGATATCGCAGTACCACCCCGCATTTCAAGCTTCCAACGCACGCCTTGGCCTCTTCATCATGCTGGCGATGCAGATGATCAGAGGCGGCACGCCCAGTTGAGTGAATCTTCTACTTTCCCTCCAAGTCAGGCAGTCGACACATGGCTGAAGGATGCGGAAGGTCGACTTTTTTGGGTCAAACTGAAGGTTTGTCACGGTAACATGTTGATCCCGAGGCTTTGCAAGCAGGTGGAGATGTAGAGGCAGGGTGTTTTTAAAGCCAGGGCCTCTGCCCTCATAGGTGGGGCAGAAAGTGCGTCTTGAAGCGCGTGGCTTGGTTTGGAAAGTACCGTTTTGACCTTCCAAAATCAAAGTGGAGCTGTTTTTGGCACATCAAAGCTGGGAGGGGTGTGTTGACCAGAGTCCAGGCAGTGAGTGTTGGCAGGTGCCGACGCACTTGCGCAGCGCCATGCAGGTCTTGCCTCCTGTACGCAGGCAATGCGTGCATTGTGGGCCCTCAACAATCTGCGGCATCGGGATGCCGCATGCTTTGCATTCGCTCGGCATGCCAAACTTGAGTTAGAGCCATCGGTTTCATTCAAAATTTGGTTTCAACCAAAAAGCAAACCGGGTGGTGGTGTCCACATTTCAAGACGCAGTGACTTCGCACGCGTCAATGCGCGCAGGTCTTTGCCCAGATCCCTTCGCGCATTTGGATGCCTCAGGGTAGGTGCACTGGCCCCGGATGGATGGCCAGAGAGAGAGTCACCGCCTTGCGTAGCTTGCTTGGGATGCCACAGAAAGCACTTGTGAACCCAGGAAGCACCAGTTCCATGGAAAAAGCTAGCGGGACTGCAACCATGAAAGCAGGAGTTCCAATGCCCACGGCTCAAACTCAGGCGAAGATCTGCTGCTGCCTGCATCGGAAGAAGATGATGCGTGCTAGAAGCTGAGAGAAGCACTCACTAGCATGCCCACGATATCTCAAGAGCCACCTGAGTCACAATCAAAGCCTGGGTGTCAAGGTGAGTAGAGAACAGTCTCGATTCACGGCGGTCCTTCTGATTGGTTATATGCTTTTGGGTAGATCCTTTGGTATCCGATTTTTGGTGGTGACTCGCCTGATCCCTTTTTTGACCTTGAGCTGATCTACGGCAGAGAACGCCCGGAAAGATGCCACGGACTCCGGGCCAAGAGATTCATGAAAATTGTGATATTGCTCAAACTTGAATAGCTGGGGTTGCCTTTGTTTCCACAGGTGTCAAATTTTGGTTGCATCTTTTGCGCGGCCATATTCTTGAATTGGCTGTGGGTCAAAAATAGGTACCCAACATGAAACCCTGGTGAATGGAAAGCACGATTTAACCTGCGGTCCAATTCCTGGTGGTGACTCATTTTGACCCACAGCCAATTCAAGTTGGGTGCCGCAGGCGACAGTCCGGAGGTGGATCCCCTCGTCTGCAAGCAGTTCTGGTGCGCCATCCACATGGCTGTGGTTGTCAAACCCGTTTTGGGATCCCATTTTGGTGGGTAGGTGAATTCACCACCCATTTTCGAGCCTATTTTAGTGGGGATTGGGATGTTCATGGGGGGTACGATTTGGATTTTGACCCATGGCCACATGTTTTCCCGTCGAGCGACTGAACTGAATCGCGTCATGCCACACGGTTTCAGGTATCGCCAGCGGCAGGCTCAACGAGGGGCATTGAAAAAAGCGCCGTGCTAAGCCACACTGCCTGTTTTTTGTGCAGGTTTTGCGACCTTGCTTAGAGCCTTTCTGTAGCACATGTACATGTGTGAGAGAAGAAGAGGCTCATGCCACATTAGTTCAGTCGCGCACAAGCCAAACCCTCATGCCACCACAGTCAAACCTTTGTGTTTTATTTCCCTCTGCTTCATTCAGAGGACTTCCGAAATCACGTGGCCCTTTCTTCGCTGCTGCAATCTACCCCTTGAGGTTCACCAGGCGAGCAAGGCAGACTGCGGTCCTGGCCAGAAGCACTGGAAGTGGCGCAGCTGGCCTGCGGCTGATGGCTTTGTCTTGCGGAATTATGCCAAGCGAGTGACGCGTGTCACTTGTGTCAAAATCAAAACCCGGCTAGATGATCCGGATAGTAAGGGACGAGCCCAACCATAAATAGCTGCGGATATTCGGCTTCTTGGTTCTTTTGGTTCAGGGTCGACCATTTTTGTACCGGGCTTTGATTACGGTTCACTCGTTGAATGTGTTGTGGATCATTTGTGAGGACCTCACCCCCGCATGATGGACTCTTATCAAATCGCCAATGGCAAATAGATGGTTCGTTCGGAATGTCTCCCAATGCTTCAACAAGACCACCGACAGCATGACAGGTGGCGTGACCGCAAGATCAATGAGAGGAAGAAGCGCAGAGTGATCTAGCTCACGATGCCATGCCAAGAGACCGCGCAAAATAGAGCTGCGGCAAACGCTGTAAATGAGAGACGGGACAGGTTATTGGATAGGATCATTCAGCACACTTGCCTGGTTTCGTGACAGAGAACGGTGCTTCCGCGAGGCGCTTCCGGTGGGGATTGCCTGTCCGGGCTCAGGCCGGGATGGGCGGTGTATGCCGATTGTAGGTATTGCCTCTCTTGCAGTGCCATTCAGGCCGGTGGCTATGCTGCGCGGGTCTCTGCCGAGCTCCAGCAGAACGTGGAACCTGAGGGAGGGTGGCCCTCTGTGCCTGCTCAGAGAGAGCTAGACATGCAGCTTTTTGCATTGGTCGTGTTCGGTGTGATGTTCTGCTCAACACCGGATATTTTCTTGTCTGGCGGACACATTTCCAAGATGATTGAAGGATGTGCCTCTTGCTTTTAGTCGACGGTGAGCGTCTTGCAGTCGTGGTCGTGAGACTATATCTGATGCCTGCCATCTCTGCAGCTGTTCCTCTCATCGCGCCAGTAGCTTGCTGTCTGCATGACGACGGCTCACGCCCAGCGCGTGCCGCAGGGGATATTCTTCTCGCCGCCCAGCCCTATCCTTCACAAAAGTCCCGAATTGCCCTTGGCGCGGGCTGGAAGGATCGCGCGAAGCAACTCACCTCGGCTTGTGTGGGATGACTCGGCCTACAGAGCTCGGCTGGTGGCAAAGGCCCAAGCGGATGTTTGCATTGCCGTAGCCAGGGCTGCCACGAACGCCGTGTGGCAGAGCCCGGACCCACCAGTTGCGCCCCGCGAGTCTCCACGTCGCCCAGTTCAGCGGGCGAACTCCGCGCCGCCGCTGAATGGGCAATCCAGCCCACGCCTTGGCCCTGGGAGCCCAGGCTCAGCAGCCTCGCCCCAGGTCGACCATCGCCCGGTCCGCGGCGCCAGCCCCAGGCCGATGCCCACCCCACATCCACAGTCCCCCCCCCGGCCAGCGAGGCCGCCGGTGGCCAAATCGCCTGTGACGCCTGCGTCGCCCAGCCCCCCCTTGAGACGCGCCTGCTCCGCTGCACCTCGCAACCTCTTTGGCATGGAGGAGCCGAGATCGCGGCCGCAGACACCGTCACCAAGCCCTATGCAGCGGCATCGAGCAACTCGGCACCAGTGAACTGCAAAGTGTACGAAAGCCCGAGATGCTTGGGCTTTGATTGGCTTCCCTCTCGAGAGGGCGTTGCACAGGATCCCACGAAATGCTGAGGAGGTGGGCATCGTCAAAGCCTCCTCCACCCCTCGGCTGCCCCATCGCAATGTTCGAGACAGCCCACAGGCTGGGGGCGGGAGAGAGGGGCTGAAATGATGGACAAAAATCCTTGAACAACTGGACCAGATTGGGGCTTCTTGGTTTTCGCTTGCTTCAGATGCCACAGAGATGGAGTTTGAGCTGGGGGGCGAGGAGGGTGTCGGATTCAGTTGAAGAATGGCAGTCATGGACATTCCCATGGCATATTGGCACTTGCAGAGTTCAGACTGAAGCTGCAGGGTACGCCTAGATGGGTGGCCTCGCCCCACGTCCGCACGGACGAACTGGAGCGCGAGAAGCGTGCCTTGGACCTCTTTTGCGCCCAGGAACCTCAGAATTGCGGAAGGGATTGGCACGTGATGCACGGGCCGAAAATCTGCACATGCACCCGTCAGAACAAATGTCAAAGTCTGTGAAGAAGTAAGTGCTGCGTTTGGCGAGCCACTTGGCTGGAAGAAACTCATAAGAACAACCCAACCTAAATGAGGCCCTCCCCGTTGCAGTGGGTGATTCTAGCTGGTGTGAGACACTTTACCTGGCCACCTGGTAGCTGGTTTGAGAGAGCATGGTAGGGCCCATATGGGTGTGTCTTGAAATAACGGGAAACCCAAACGAACACCGACGCTTTTTTTTTGGGGGGGGGTCCTGTTTATATTTGTGGTTCTCAGCGGGGAATGAGAAATGAAATGACCGCAAGAAAACCATCCATCCTGTTTCTTTCCTATCAGATCCCCAAACGGTTCCTATAGTTTCATTTCATGGAAGCCCAAACCATTGGTTCCACTTTTTGACTAGCCCAATATGAACTTCAACCCAGAATTTCTCCTTTTTTTTGGGGGGGGGGAATGAACCAAGTCGGTCACCCGTCCCAAGCGGTTCATTCAAAACAATTTCCGGGGCCTGTGTCGAAAGCCACACTCAAAGCCGATTCGGGTAGATGATTGGTTAGGGAAAACCCCAGCCATAAATGGGTGCGGCCGCCTTGGCAATTCTTTACATGGTTCTGGGTAAAAATGAAACCACCAGGATATGGACCGCAGGTTTTAGTGCTTGGTTCCCATTTCCCAGGGCACCCCATTTTGGGGTTACCCTATGTTTGACAACCACAGCCACGTCATTCTGGGATTCCGACCATTTTCCTCCCGGGTTTTGCCAGTGTTCCGAGTCGCGAGGCACGCGAGAGGAGCGGCTGCGGCGGTTGGAGCTGGAGACGCGGGAGGCGCGGCAGCGCCTGCAGCAGCGGCTCCATCAGCTGGAGCGCCAGCAGGAGACGGAGAGCGAGCGGAGGGACGGCCCCGAACGAGCGGAGGGACAGGGTCCAAAAGGGGGTTGGTGGTTTTCTATTTTGGAGTGGGCGAAGTATGGGTGGTTGTTTTTCTATGGTTGGAGTGGGCGAAGTATGACACAGAGCCAGAAAATACATTTTATTTCTTCTTTTTTGAATATAATATTATAGACACCATACAGCCACTTGGCCGTTGGTCAGAAGGCTTTGCCTTAGTACAACAACCTGCGCCTTTGTCGATTAGGGAACCAGCCAATTTTGGGCTGTCTTGTGCTTTCCTTCTAGTCAGATCTGCCTACTTCCACTTGTCCCAAAGACCACCGGTTGCTGGTGGAGTGTGGATGGCGGGAATTCTGGCATGTCTTCCTTTCGAATGTTCATCTGTTTTGAGGGAAACCGACAGGAACCACCCATTTGTTGGATTCGCCGATTTGAGACCAACCCATTTGGAATCAAAGAGGCCAGCATTTGACGTCCAGCCATGAATCCTAGGAGCAGATGCGCCAGTTGAAGGCCGGACAGGCCCGGCCTCGGAAGAATCCGTCACCTCGCGCCGACGGGGTTGCTTTGCTTTGCGTCCCTGGCTGACAGCCACTCCGCAGGCAAAGTGACACACACACACACACAGACACACATGATTGTGGGCAGGCCCAAGCAGGCAGTATTGACGGTCTGTGTTTAGCCTGAGAACATGTGGAGCCCAAGGGCCACACCAATGCTGTTTGTAGTGCTTATTGCATACACAAGCAGCATATTGATACTATGAGCTTGTGATACTGCATGCTAGTCGTGGCAGTTCAGTGTTTCAGCCGCCTCCAAGCAGAAACAAAACCCAGACACCTGACATTGACATAGCATCTTCACCTAGGGACGTAGACAGCCGTGATGCGGCCGATGTCAAGATGGACTCTGCCGACATCTCGCTGCTGGTGTTTTTCTGCACCGCCATTTTGCTGTGCATCTTGGCGCGGCGGCGCGGCACCTGGGGCACCTGGGGTTCCTGGAGCACGTGCCGGAGCATCTGCGGCGCCAAGCTGGCGCCCAAGGCCGGCGCCCTCCCCGAGTACTGGGAGAACGCGGGGAAGGCGCCGGGCTGCGTGGACCGGTCGTCGCAGGACTACTTTGACGACATCTACCCGGTGACGCTGCAAAACAGAGAGATGCTGCAGCGGTTTTTGAATGAGACCAGCTCCAATGAGGAGGTCCACTTTCAGCTGGTGCGGGCGGTGCGCGTGGAGCATTCCAAGCTCTGGTTCGAGTACCAGTCGCTGGCGCAGGAAGTGGCCCGGCGGAGGAGGAAGCCCCTCTTCAAGGGGCGTGGTGCTCCGACCACCAACCGGGCGCTTGCAGCTGTGGAGGGTGGCTGGGAGGGCGGCTTCGTCCATGCTGTGGATGAGGACATTTGTGAGGCCTATTTGTGGCACGGCACGGAGCCACATTCCGCCCTGAAGATTGTCGAGGGTGGGTTCCACGTGAAGCATGCCAGCCGGGCAGGGAAGAGGTTCGGCCAGGGCGGGTATTTTTCAGAAGACCCAGCCGTGGCTGACAAGTATGCCGGGGAAGGTGAGGGGCTTTACAAGGGCTGCTACGCACTTCTTTTCTGCCGGGTCATCTTGGGACAACAGTTTTACACCACATCATTCCGGAATGAAGAGGCAGCAGACGAAGCCAGGCGGAGAGGCTGCGATTCTTTGTTGGTGGAGCGGCATGGGGCCTTGCATCGTGAGTTCGTAGTTCTGCATGGCAGCCAAATCTATCCCGAGTATGCCTTGGTCTATGAGCGGCAAGGCGCTGACTATTTTTTTTGCCCGTCGCCGGTGAACCGCTATTGGGCAGATGCCGACTGCACGGCCGAGCAGGATGCATTGCCTGCATACTGGTTTCATGCTGCCCAGCAGGCGAGCGGAACATTCCATGAGACACATCCAGACCACCACATGAAGGCTGTGCTGGATGAGTTGCTGAGTAAGACTTTCCTCGAAGACCTGCCCTTTGATCCGGGCAGCCCGGTGTCCGTGCGCGTCACCGTTGGCTTGCGCTGCCTCAAGGCTGTCCGCGTCGAGGACTCCGAGATGTGGCAGGCCTATCGCGCTGCCCAGGACGCCATCGCCCTCGCGCGCGCCGCGGGCGGAGAAGCGCGCGACGGCCGCGAGCGCCTCGCGGCGCTGCGGCCCGCGGTGCACACCACGGCGGCGCTGCCGCAGCGGGAGCTCCGCAGGCTGAGGGAAGAGCTCAACGAGGTGTACCTCTTCTACGGGGCCTCACCCCAGCAAGTGATGTACATTGCTCAGCATGGCTTCCCCGTCACCACTGAGCCTGACGTGGACCGGCTGTTTGGACAGGGCGCCTACTTCCATGAGGATGCCTCGGAAGCGGACAAGCGCAGCAGCGACGACAAGAACGGCTACTATCAGGGCTATTTCGCCATGCTGCTGTGTAGAGTCACACTGGGGGCAGTGCAAGTGCTGCAGAGCCCAGATGCCGAAGCACACTTGCGGGTTGGACCTGACAAGACTTTTGACAGCACTATGGGCATGTATGGCGATCGTACATCCGGCACTGGCATGGCCCGGCGTGAGTTTGTAATCTCAGACCTCTCAAGGGTCTATCCGGAGTATGCAGTGATCTACGAGCGAGATGAGAAGCGCAGACGCAGCATTCGTTGTGCTGAGCAGCGCACAATCGCAAGTGATCGCGCCGAAGGAGAGCGTATTCTGCTTCTAGCATAAAAAAGTCTCTGCCTGAACGTCACTGGAGCCCATGGACGGCCGTCGAGAGCGTGCAGTCATAGCTTCTGGCTTCAGGGTAGCAGTCGCTTGTAATTGTACACCCCTTCTGGTTGCCCAGTTTCTTGTGCGTGGTGTAGAGTCGACAAAGCTGCGACGATGCGCGTGAAAAGCGCGAGTTGCACTTGGCGTGAATCTTGTGCGCGCGCGCACACACACACACACGCGCGCACACATTGTTTGCCTTTTGACATATTCTGGTCAGGCTCCTGGCAGCCCCGAGAAGCCAAAGAGACAAGTGGTCGGCGATTCTTGACTGCACCAGAAAGCAACATCAACCGACCTTTGAGCCAAAGACACCAAAAGGAAGGCAAACCTGCACCGAAAGAAAGCCAACAAATGAGCCTTTTGACGCTTTGGCCGAGCAGTCGCTCGTGCATTCTTTTTGAGCTGCACAGCCAAGCTCGCTTGGAAAGCCAGCGTTTCTTTAAAGCATAGTTTTTAATGATGCGAATCTTGCGCAATTGTATTCACTATGCAGCTGTGCACGGATACTAAATTCCAATGATCGAGGGCCCTTCAGTGGGCATGATCTATACATACTTGGTATATTTTCTGTATTAAAAGATGGAACCACCTTGCCTTTTCGAATCAAGTGGAGTGGGCCTTGAGATTTGGTCAGGAAACTCCCGGCAGCCCAGAGAAGCCAAAGAGACAAGTGGTCGGCGACACTTGGCTGCACCAGACTTGTTCAGCTCGGCCCTCGTTGCAACAAGCTCACCTCGGGGCAAAACCTGCCCACCCACGCGGGTCCCTTAGTTTGGGTCTCCGTGTTCCAGCTGGTGAGTTGCAATTTGCCCAGATCGCCTCTCCGGGAATGGGACTCCAGGAGCCTCCTCGCAGCCCGGAGAAGCCCAAGAGGCAAGTGCTTGGAGCCTCTCGGCTGCAGTGAGTCGCCCAAGAGTCACGCAGGATTTTTCGGAGCGCGTGCTGCTGCCGATGTACTCTGCATGTTGCATGGCATGTGGCTGTGGTTGTCAAAACCGTTTTGGTACCATTTTGGTTGGTAGGTGAATTCACCACCCATTTTAGAACCTATTTTTTGCGGGGATTGAATCGGATGTTCACTGGGGGTACGATTTGGATTTTGACCCACAGCCATGTCTACTGATCTACTGTGCTTTGTCTCTCTGGGGCCTTAAAGCTTAAGCCCACGGGCTTTAGGATGGGCCTCAGACAACTTGTGCTTGCATCACCAGGAGGGCAAGGCGATAGAGGAGCAGCGAAAGCCCTGCAACCTGGCATGGCTGCTTGGCCAAAGGCGCTCATGGCATGGCGCGCCTGTGGGAGCTCTTTGTTTCGGCTTCTGCAGCTTAGGCTGATGATGAAGCTTGAGGTGAAGGACAAGGACTCGCAGCCAAACTGCCAAGCCAGAGAGACGCAAGAACAGATGGAGCTATTCAACCTGCAAGCCCTCAGGCCCCGGATGGAAGTGGGTCAAAGCAGGGGGACCCCAAAAAGGTGTAGTTTCCTGCACAACCGAAGACACATCCAGAGCCTTTGGCGCGCGACTTCGCAGAGTTTTCGAGGAGAAGCCCTCGCGCAGCCGGGACGAGAAGCGCCAGGCCGGACGCGCGAGTGAGCGAGTCATGTGCGACTGTTTTGGCACATCGAAGGTGGCGGAAGAGGATTGCAAAGAAGCAGAGATCCCGTCTGCGCCTGATTTGCGCGCCCTTTTCTGTTTTGTTTCTTTCTTTTTCTGTTTTTGTTCCGGTGTTCTTTTTTTTTCTCTCTCTCTCTCTCTCTCTCTCTGTCTCTCTCTGTCTCTCTCTGTCTCTCTCTGTCTCTCTCTGTCTCTCTCTGTCTCTCTCTGTCTCTCTCTGTACTCGTATGTGTGTGCAGGGTGGCATGTTGTGACACGCCTCCTTACCAGCGATTTCTGCACTGGCAATGTGTGCCGAGGTTGACAGAGATCAAAAAGGAGAAGAAGGCACCAGCGTTGCGGGAAAATTCAAGCGGGCAATATTTGCTATTATCTAGTATGGTAAAGGGGATGATTTTGCGGGTCCTTCACCAAAATACAATGCCATTGGGGACAATACAACTGGGCGCAGCTGGGTATGTGTCAAACTTGGGGGACCCCAAATATTGTGGTTTACTTTTTTGGCGCCCTTTACATCAAGTCACATACCCAACAATTCTACCCCACGAGCATGGCAGGGGCACCCAAAGATGGCTTTTGAGAGGATTTCTTGTTTTTTTCAGGGGAACCCCAAAAAATGTGTGTGTGTGTTTTTTGTAGGAGCTTTTTTTTAGGGGTTCCCTTTTTGTTTCCCTGAAAAACCCGAGCAAAAGCCCGTGTCGCATTGCTCGCAGGTCGGCGCCGGCAGCTTCGGTGCGGTTTGGAAAGCCCAGTGCCGTGGACGAGACGTGGCGGTGAAGCAGCTTGGAAACGCGGAGTCGGGGCTTGGAGGGGCGGGGGCTGGTTTTGGCTCCATGGGGTTGGCGTCACTTTTTTTTGGTTGGTGTGAAAAAGTGTCCGCAAGATTTGAGCCGTCGGATATCAGCAAGTACAACATCAGTGAATGAAGAGCGGGAAAGTTGAGCAAAAGGATGCATCAGTCTTCTGATTCTGACTGGTGGCCAAGACGGCGGCTTTGGCCACCAGCTCTGGTGCTTTGGTGAGCCTTCTACCCGAGGTATTGCCAGGTCAACAAGCCCAGCGAGGCACGGGTGCGGTGGGCCTTCTTTGTTCTCGGAGTTTGTGTCTCGTCGTCGTCGTTTTCTTTGTGAACCTCGTACAGAAGATTCAGGCAGCATACCCGACTTTTTCATTAAAGTCCTTGTGCTGGCGCATTGATATCACGGCACGACAAGGAGGAGTTTCGACCGGCCGCTGGTTGTTTGTTTATCATGTCAAGCGTTGCTCCTTGGGATAAGCCAGCAGATTTATTCAGCTACGTCAAAGTTGTAAATTACGCACTCGGCAAGCAATTCATACATTTGTCCAGGGGATTCCAAAAATGCTTTTTGGAGCTTGAAAGGTGGGTGCCCGCTGGAGAATGGTGTTGGAATCACACATTCTTGCAGGTGAAGATGATCGAAGCGCGAATCTTAGATCCTGCAAGTGTGCTTGGAATCAATCATTTGAAGCACGCGACATGTCTGAGAAAAGCAGCAATAGCACGATTTAATATTTCATGCAAATTTGAAATGGTTTGTTTCCTTTACATTTGTCCCTGGCATTTGCAGTCCTTCAGTCACAATACAGCGTGTACAACCGTATTCTGCAGAGACATCATGGCATTTACTGATAGGCTTGGTCACTCTTTCAGATTTTCAGCTGTGCGCAGAATGTGTTGACGCTCAGGAGGAAATCAGCTACCTGCACAAGATGCGGCATCCACGTCTCGTCTCCTTCTTGGGCTTCTCGCGGGACGTTGGACAGGCGCAGTGAGTGGAGATATCAGTCTGGGGAAGAGCAGCCAGCACTTGAAATCTGTCCGGCTGTTCCAGTTCTGCCCTCAAACGCACACGTGCCTCCAGATAGTTTCAATTCAGTGAGAGAGCTCTGGTGATGGGCAGGTCATCATTGTCATGGAGTTCATGTCCGGCGGATCCTTGCAACACATCCTCTTCACGAAGAAGATGACACTTTCGCGCCTCGTTCATCAGTGGTTTGTGAATCTCCAGAATCTAGGATACATCGTGTCAACTGTCCAAGAATGTTGAGATGAGAGCATGCCCATTTGACCAGCTTTTTCTTGTGACCAGAATCCTGAGGTTTGAGAGGAAGTCGCTGATGGCGCGTCAGATTGCAGAGGGCCTTGCCTTTCTGCACGACCTAAATGTGGCACCTTGGCAGTTGGACGGGGCATAGCTTCAGCACCGATGTGTCATGCACAGCCGTGAATCTATCGGCGCTTTCAAGACGGTTCTGTAAGGTGCATCGGGATCTCAAGACTGCCAACGTTATCCTTGACGATGACTTGATGCTTGGCTGCATGGAGCATAATGCCGCCTGGCTCAGTTTGTGTCCAACTTTTCGGCTGCCAGTGTCGCACACACACGCACACTGGCAGCGTGAAGCTAAGGAATTGCAAGATTTGCGACTTTGGGTTGACAATCACCCTAGAGCGCACGCACATGACGGCAGCCTGGCTGATTGCTGTCCCGTTCTTTTTTTGTCGGTTGCACTGAAACCCTCACCTTTTTGGTCCACAGGTGCGTCTCCCTTGGTGCTGATGTTATTATAGGGAGCCCTGCCGAATCAATGAGGGATGAGGATTCTACATTCAATTGATGGCCACCATGTTCAAGATTCTACATTCTATATAGGACACCCTACTGGAACGCCATAAAGGCCACTATGTACTTCTTCTAAAAGTGTATTGATGGCCACCTGTTTATACATTTTCTCATGGATTTCATGGATTTCATGGATCTCATGGATCTCATGGATTTCATGGTTTATACATCAATTTCATACATCTTATCCATCAATTTTACGCATTTTATCCATCATTTTTATACCTTTTATCCTGGATTTCCGTGGACGTTTTGTGCGAGGCCACGTTTTTGGCCTGGCACGAGGTCTGGGGCCTGCAGGGCTCTCCCCGCTACATGGCCCCGGAGCAGCTGGATGCCAGCGAGCACAAGCCGAGACCCGGAATGTTGGCCGAAGCTTTCGGCGTCCGGGGTGACAAATTTGGGCGTGGCTGAAGTTCATGGCCGCGTTCCCGTTAAAAGTGCGGTGTCCCTTTAAAAGAGAAAGACCCAGTTTGGGGGTTCCACGGTCTGTCGCAGGTGTCCTTTTTGGTTTGCGGTGGAAAAATAGATGGCGATTCCTGGTTTACCTGGTGGTTTCATCATCTACCAGGGCCATCTATGTGCCCTAAAAGGACACCTATGGTGTTCTGTGGGTCAAAACCAATGTTTGGTTGGTAGGTGAATTCACCACCCATGTTAGAACCTATTTTCGTGGGGATTGAATCGGATGTTCACTGGGGGATAACCGGGCTTTTGACCCATGGCCACATTTTTTTCGGGTCAAGCAGTGAGGTTCTGTGGGGGTTGATTAATCTTCCCTTGAAGGACCCCAGTTTTGACCATGGGTAGCTTTTTCCATGTGGTGCAGTCATCTTGTCTTTGTGGTTTCCCTGATTCTCATCCCATATTCATAAAGGACCTTTTGATCAACAGCCCCACTTCATGAAGGCGCTTCGGCTCAGGACCAAGATCACTGAGAAGGTGGACATTTGGCAGATGGGCTGTGTTCTGATGGAGCTGTGCCACGGCTGAAGCTATAGAAACCACAGACTGGAGTTCCTTGGCGGCTTCCACACACAAGCCCTGGTTTCTAGAAAAAGACGGAGCCCCAATCAGTTCATGTTGTGCAGAGCTTGCACTGCCCGAGGTACTGCCAGGTGATCCCCTTTGCAAATTTGCAGAGTGTGGCCGCAATCATAACAGAGCTGGTGGCGACTTGGACGCTTCTCGAGCCAGGGGTCTTGATGCATAAGGCTGGCCGCCTCAGCCATCTCCATCTCAAGAATATTTGCAGGTTCTTCCCGGGAAAACCCCTTTTTTTCCACCCCCCCCCCCTAACCCCCCAACCCCAACCCCACCGGCAAAGCAATCCAAACCTACGGGTCTCGTCCGTGCTTTCTCTTCTCTACCGGCGTTTCCCCCTGGGTTTCTTGGTCCGGCGTTGCCGCATGTGGCCCATGAGCGGAGGTGAAGAAGCGGGGGCCGAGCATTCCCGAGCGAGCCGATCCCAGGGCACGGGTGCTCCTTGCGGCCTGCCTTCGACGCTTGGCGCCGGGCCGCATCGCGTCGCGTCGCGTCGGATGCGTTGAGTATCGACCTCAAGCGAGGCTCGGATCCGCCAGGGTGGATGGAGGTACACCATGGGAATGAAACCGGAAGGTTTGCTGGTATTTACAAGGGAATCAAATGAAACCGCGGGAATGAAACCAGAAGGTTTCTGTTGGAATTTGTCGTTGGGGGTTCTCGAATCAGAGTTTTTTAGGTGGGGCAGGAGTTCGTCCGTCCACAGTATGACTTCCTTTTACCAGACTGCAAGTTGCCGGCAGCCACCAGCAAGTGTGTGTTTGTGTTTGTTTTGATTGTCCCCCGCAAGAGTAGTTTACTGTCACATTCAGGTTTCTCAACATTGAACTGGCGCTTCACGCTCTTGATGGCAGTCAATCCGTTCATTGATTCTGCTTGCGTGCGCTCAGTCCTGCTTCAATCTTTGTCCTTCAAGTGCCCACAAACAATAGCCAGTTATCACTTATCACAACATCCAAGCCCATGCCACCACTCCAGCTGAAATTCTGGCAAACCTTGCACCAGTGCCATCAAAACCAAGCTGACCGAATGGCACACCAGCGGCATTGGGTGACAAGCAAGCCTGGAAAGACATGAATCATCAGCTTAGCAAGCGCAATCATCTTCCCAACGGTCTGAGCCTCCAGCCAATATATGAGATCATCAATGCTAGCCAAAACTGGAAGCCATGCCTCACCAGCATCAGTTCCCCCTGGAGCAAAACCCCGGCTATACATTTGTCTCAAAGACGTGGAGTTTGCTCCAGGACACACCCGAGCATCCCATGCCTTGTCACCCGAACAGTTGGCATTCGCACTTTGCACGGCGCATCTTGCGCGGCACGGACTTGTCGGCCCATGAGGAGCGAAGGCCAAGATTCGACCAAGCGCGGCAATGCTGCTGGAGGCCTTGCAAGGCATTTGTCCTGAGTGATGCCAGCCGAAGGTAAGTCCCCGTGTATTCTCCAGTTTCAGCAGGTCCGACAGCCCAAAACGTATCAAGTCTGCCACTCATGGCTTCAGTTCCCTTCCCAACTTCGACCCCAGCCTTTGAGTTGACGGACCTCCCCAAAGCACCGGAGCCATCTCAACTGTCCAACTCCTGAAGGGAGTCGTGCAGGCGTTAGCACAGAGGAACATGAATTCACCTACTTCTTGGTAGGCTGGGAGCCAAGGATGTGCATGGTGGACTCGTTCCCAGTTTTTAGCCATTGACCCATGGCTTGGACATGCCCAATTGGGTCAGTCTATGTCAAGGTCTCATTGCATCACTGCGGAAGCAAAGGGCACAGTCAAGGAATGCAAGCTTCCCTGTGGTGCGAGCGCTCTAGCAGTAGGGCTTCCGAGGAGTTGGCAATGGAGCCACTGTCTCAAGATATCCAGCGTGACTCCTTGGAATCTAGGCAATTCATCTTGCATCGGAGCGCCATTGCTTCGGTGCCAGCTAAGAGCAGGCAAACTGTGGCCGAGTCGCCTGAGGCGTTTGGCCTGCCCTCAAAACTAAGCTACCTCTTCATCTTTTTGCAGGGGTGTGCCGCGTGTGCCAGTTGCAGCTGGTTTTCTTTGGCAGGCGTGAACTGCATGGTTGACTTTGTCCACAGCATGCCTTTGGTCCACAAGTGCCCTACAAGGGTTGCTGAGTCTCAATCTATGTCAATGTGTATCAAGAACGTTTGGCGTTTGGAATATCTGAAATGCAGCTTTAGACTTGATTGCAGCTGTTGAACCAAGACGGGCATTCGCTTGTGGATCCTTGCAACGAATTCAACATCAGCGTGTGCCTTGCGCACTCCATCACGGTGAGCCTTAGGCTTCGTGATTTGTTCTCGACTGCGATCATGGGCGCTTTTCTGGAACACTGCTACATATGTCTGCATACACAAGTTGTAAACTTCTTGGGGTGGAAATGTCGGTGCAAGCCAACGCGACACCAAAACTGACAGTGCAATCAACACGGATATTTGTCATTGTCGCTCCATTTGTGCAGCGTGACAGGGTGGTTAGATTCTTGCGAGACATCCCGGTAAAACAGGCGGCCGAGACTCACTTGCGCTTGTGATCCGTTTGACATGTTTCACTGATCAGTTTCTCTCCCAGTGCAATTCAAGGTCCACAGTATCAGCCCGGCTCAGCACCTAGAGATGTTTGACACCGTTGTGTATCCAACTGAAGGAGCCTCCAAACTGCCACCTTCCCTTTGTTTCCGATTGAATAGGAGACGCTGACAATTGAGACATGAGGGATCCCCAAAATACTCCTCCTCGAGGACATGTATTCGGGTCGAATTGGGCCAAAACCCTGTAGAACGAAGGCGACTCTTTAAAACGAGAGAGATTCTGTTCTTGCACCTTTTAGTTTTGGAGATAGCTCATGTTGCCACGTGTAACCTCTTGCGGCAACATCGCGCCCCCAACGCAGGCGCGTGATCCTCTTTGTGAACGCCATCTCCTATGTCCAGAGACTTTCCTCAGCCCCTTGGCTTACGTCAGGCCTTTCTGTGTGGGTTTCTGCGTCTGATCCGGACTGGACCGATTGCATGTTTCGGCAAAAAGCCACCGGGGATGGCTCGCTCAATTCCTGAAAGCCACCGGGGAGTGAGATTCGTTTGCTGTAGACTTAGGTGGCCTTTCGGCTGAAGGCCAGGCTTTCTGATGGGAGAATCTGAGGTCTTGGCTCTGTTGCTCGAGAGCCCCAGTGCGTCCAAGGCCGGAACTTCTGGGAGCTCCTTTGGGACTTAGGTTTGTGCAGGACTCACAAAACAGGCGGCGGTGTGGTGGCGGAGCAGATTTGCTTTTGGATAGAAGAAGGCTGGCACGAAAGTGCACAGAGGGCAGTCTCATGTACATTGGTTACCTTTTGTCAGTGATTGACTACCCTACATGAGGACCCATTGATATGAAGTTGTTGCCTTTGACCTTGGTTTCTTTTGCAGGGCCTTTGCACAAAGATGTGCGTTGTGGTTGCCTGGGTGGCAGGTGCTATCCAAAGTCAGAATGCAAGGAGGCCGGCCGAGCTTGCAGACCAGTTGCAAGACCGTGGTTCCCAGTTATCCATGCAGCCTTTTTTCCATTCCCGCAGATCCCGGACAGGATAGTCAGCAAAGTGGCCTCTATCTAGGTTGTCCTTATAACACAGAACTGACTTCATTGAGAGTCTCTCTTTGGTCTATGGATGTCCAACCTTATCCAGATTTCCCCCAACCAAGCAGGCAGCAACCCGAGGCAAGCAAAGCGCTCCTCCGGGACGCACAGTGGATGTCCTCGATCTTCACTCCAAGATGCGGCAGAAGGAGACAGTGCAAACCAGTTGCCAGTTACCAGTTGCCAGTTACCAGTAAGCAGGCAGCAGCAGAAGGTCGCTCTGCAAAAACCAGTTACCAGTTCCTTGCTTCTCCGCTCTTAGGACCGCCTGAAACGCATCGAGAGGTTCCGGAAGCTCAAGGACAGGGCTGTGCATGGAGAGCCATCGCAAAGACTGCACCGGGGAAATCATTCCAAGCTACTTGGGATAGTTCGTGGCGTAGGACGCCGTGCTCGTGTGCACTGACATCGCTGCACGAGGCACACCTTGCGCGTCTTTGCAGGGTGCCATTGGAAAAGTTGTGAGGCTTGGACGTGCCGGATGTGTCCGCAGTCCTGCACTTCCAGGCCGGTCACAGTCAGAGCTTGCAGGCAGCTGGCAGTGCTGAGCAGTGCTTGGGGTTGCGTCATATATGAGCCCTGACGGAAAGTCTTTCACCACCGCTTGCTCATTCAATCGTTCGTTCAAGTAACCATCAAATGCCTTTCTGAGCCTTGCTATCTTGAGCTGCGCTGCGCAAAGCCGTCACGTACAAGACGTCGTGTCTGCGAATCATATCCTGGGAATGGCCCGCTGCTTTTTTCTCCCAGATCCGTTCTGCCAGGCGCCTCGCGGCTCCGAAGTCTTTGTGCACAGAAGTGGGCGCACTGCCAGGGCTGGTCGTGAAGGACCGGGTGACGTGTCGCATCGGATTTTTTGGAGATCTGTGCGGCTTGGCACACTGGCCAACGTGGCACGTTTCGGTGCGCGCGCTTTTGGTCGGGCCACGCTCATTGGCTCGCAAGGACAAAGTATTGCCTTCGTGGCGCCTGGAGATGTGGAGCACTGGAGAAGGGCGCGGCTGCACAGCTTTGGACGGGCAGCAGGTCTTGAGGTCATGGATGCAGTATCTACGCCTCCCAGAGTCCAGAGCCATTGCATGTTGCAAGCAGGCTGTCACTGTAGCTGGCAGTCAAAGAAGGTTTCAAGAAGGAGCCATGAAGTGGTCTTGCGCGCTCTGCAGGTCTACCAGGCTGTCGGCATCGCGAAGGAGTATGAAGCTCTCGACCTGCCACACAGTGGAACTCAGTAGGAAAGCCCATCGTGTTGGCCTGGCGATGTTCGATTCTTCCAGGAGGACACCGAAGCAGTGGAGGTCTTTGCAGAGGAGATCTCGGCTGCCAAAGAGGCATGCCGCATGTCCGGTTGCTGTTTTTGCTGCAGAGCGCGAAAGAAAGTGCGGCTTCGAGGCAAAAACAAAGGCCCCAGACCGAATGGCAAGCCAGTGTCCAGTTCGTGGCATCGGCTAGGCAGCACGTTTGGCAGCAGAGCTGGAGAAGAAGGCCAGTTGGCTGTGGTTGTCAACACCGTTTTGGGATCCACTCTTGCATGCGGTGGCGAAAAATGGTAAGCCCAGGCCAAGCCTACTTGTCCATATCAAGGTGTCCAACCGAATCGTCCTATCGGCATGAACTGATGCCTCCAACGGGATGGCAGAGACCACTTTCCTCGCGCGAGGTTCACCAAACCTCCAAGCAGTCTAGCGAGCAGAACTGGCTCAAGCGAGCAGCCAGGGAGGCGCGTGGCAACTCTCTTGAACCCTGCCAGTTGATTTCCCTTCCAAAGCCACCAAAGGGAAAACATGTGTCCCATTTGAGCCAGGGGACCGCACGTTCTAGTCGACTTTGCCATTTACCCGGGTTCCATTTTGAGCCTCGTTTTTTCAGCCACCCATTTTGCCACATTCCTCCGCCCGCTTCTGGCGCTGAACAGTGCTGGCTTTCTTTGGCCTCGCCCGCCAGGCAGAGCTGATGCTTGACGAGGACCAGGAGGAGGATCTTGTACGCGCGGCGGTCTGCCCGGCGCCGTCTTACCCAATCCCAGAGACCTGAGCCACAATCAAAACCAGGGTAGATGATCCGGTTAGTAAGGGACAATCCCAACCATAAATACCTGCGGCCGCCTTCTTCATTCTTGACATGGTTCTGGGTCGACCATAGTGCCGGGTTTTGATTATGGCTCACCTGGGGTTTCGCTCCTCCCGTCCTGCCCAGGCCCCGCGGAAAGCCTTGTGGGGTCTCTTCCAGCAGCTGCAGGAGGGGTTTCCGGACCACATCCGGAAACGAAACGCGACCGGGCACCAACCAAAAAAGACCGAGGTGGGGCCCTTGCAGTCTTCTTTGTCTCACCTTTTTTTTTCTTCTTCGCACATGCCTTTTTGCCTTGATATTCTGAGACCGGAGTGAGCCTCAAGTTCTGTGAGCCTCAAGTTCCACCTCACTTGCACCGTACTGCTCACAAGCGGTTTTGCTGCACTTGTGAATCCCACCTATGCCCTAAGATATACAGTCATCATGCGTCCCACCTTGGGGAGGGGACATCCCACTTTGTTGCCGGTTGTTGCTTTGCTATTTCAGCTTGAAGATAACCACACCGGAACCCAAATGAAAAACGGGGTTCCCAGGTTTGGTGTTGTGTTGCTTCTTCGCGAAGGCATTCCGACAACCTTGGTTTCAGTCTTAGGGGTTGACAAGTTGTGATGGTATTGCCGTCCTTCGACCAAATCTGAATCCAGCCACTCGAGAGAGTCCCGCACATTGTCTCGAAAGGGTCCAAATCCTCTCCAAACCCAACCCAACCCCAACAAAAAGCAGGTACCACCGGCCACCCCCCACCCACCCCCCACCCCCCCCAGTCTCTTCCAATCTCCGCCCACCCCCCCCACCGGCCCCACCGGCCCCAGCTCCAGGCGCGGCTGCGCCAGCCGCCCCGGCGCTCGGGCGCCGCGCGGCTCACGAAGCGCGAGCGCCTGGCCATCGCGCGGCGGGGCCGCTGAAGGCTGGGGGTGTGTCTTACTCCCCCCCCCCCCAGTGGGTGATTTCAGCGAATTTCCCTGTACTTTCCCTTTCGCACCAGCCCAAAGAGAGCACCCAAAAAGGTTTGACAGCTTGGGAGCTGTTTGAAAAGGCGTCTCTGGAACTTCTGGGCTTGCAGGTGCAAAAATGTTCAACCCGCACACAGCGAGAGGCTTGAGAGGCATGTGGTCAAGACACAGGCCCGCAGAAGTTATTTTGAGCAAGGGGCAGAAGGCAGAGTTCAGACGATTTGATAGAAGATTAGACCGTGGCATTTTTGACACCACTTTGTTTCTGACTGTTCCTAGCAGACGCGAGTGTCATAGACTGGGCTCATATAGTTAAGCAACAACCACCTGGGGAGCCTTAAACAACCACAGGTAGTGACCTGGTGTGCACTGTTAGCCTATCACCGCCTTTCACTGACACATAGTCAGAGCTACCCAAGGTCGCGCAATTACGTTGGTGTGGATGACAATCTCACAAGGGCCAATCTCTGACAGCCCACGATTCACATGTGGAGGTCTGCTGCAGTGCGCCTTATCTCCTTGGTGTGTGTGTGTGTGTGTGACACAGACGTAGAGTCTTGGGATCATCATGTCTTTGTCCACCTAGTCGGGAGAGACTTGCTGATGTTTCTAGCAGTGCAAGCCAACATACTCCATTCCAGGCATGGATTAGAGTGGTTGTAGATTTTGTATACACACGCTGTTACCGTGATTCTATTTCCCTTGAGAACTTGCACCAGGAAATGCCCAGCGTCGATCGCGAGTATGGACCAAAATCGTCTGGCTGGAAAAGAAGTGGTAATCAGCATGCAGGCTTGCGCGAAACAGCCCAGTGCCCTGAACATGAAAAGGCAGCAACTGTGTGCATTGTCGAATACCGCAAGCGCTTGCTTCAACAGTGGTTGTAGCTCATCGCGTGCTAACCTCTGAAGCCATCATGGTGTACAACTGGAGCAAGTACGATGGCAAGTACTACCTCAACGGTGCCTTGTGTGGCGGCATTTGCTGCTCCATCACACACGGCGCCTTGTGCCCTGTAGATGTGGTGAAGACGCGCATCCAGCTTGACCCGGTGAAGTACCAGGGTGGTCTCTTGAGCGTGGGCAGGCAAGTTGTGGCTGAGGAGGGTGCTTCGGTGCTCGCAACAGGCTTGGGACCTACTGCGATGGGCTACTTTGTGCAGGGATGGTTCAAGTTTGGAGGCAACGAGTTCTTCAAGATTCAGTTTACCAAGTCGTTGGGTGACCAGAAGGCATGGGACATGAAGACACCCATCATGCTTGGAGCCTCAGCTTGTGCGGAGTTCATCGCAGACATCTTCCTGTGCCCACTCGAGGCTGCACGCATTCGTCAGGTGTCTGACCCCACCTTCCCCAAGGGCACCCTGGCCGCCATGCAGACCTTGGTGCAGAGGGAGGGCCTTATGGGCTGGTATGCGGGCTTCTTCCCCATCCTCTGCAAGCAGATCCCATACACCATGGCCAAGTTTGCAGTGCAGGGCACTACCGAGATTGAAATCTACAAGGCTCTGCCCTACAAGCGCGAGGAAATGAGCAAGGGGCAGAAAATGGGTGTGTCCGTGACTTCCGGCTTCATTGCTGGAGTGGCAGCAGCCATCATCTCTCATCCTGCTGACTCGCTCTTGTCCAAGATCAACAAGAAGGGCGCTGGTGGCGACGGCGGCATGGTGTCCCGCCTGGCCAACATTGCCAAGGAGACCGGATTCGTGAAGCTTTGCACCACTGGCCTTGGACCCAGGTGCATTATGATTGGCACTCTCACCGCGGGTCAGTTCCTCATCTTTGACACCTTGATGCCCATCATGGGAGTTGAGAAGTTCCACTTCCACGACCCGTCCAAGCCTCACTGAGCTGACCTGCCGAGTCACTTGTCACTTGTAGTGTTTCGAAACGCATTTTGCTGTGTGACAACATGTTTTCCTGGCGGCGTACGTGAGGCAGGCATTCAGAAGGTGTGATGTGGGTTCCTTGCCCATTGTCTCTGAGCAACCAAAGCACATTCTTATTTCTCAATATTAGCCGAGCATTTTAGTGAGACACCAACTCGCCGATCACGGAATGTGCCTTTTAATCATGAGACTCGGAGACTGCGTTGCTGCTTCAGCATAGCCTTGGCAGCCGCTTTGATTGAGACCGCACAGAGCAACATTTTGCACAAAAAACTGCACGCTATATTTATTACATATATATATATATATTATACACTATATATGTATTCTACATATTATATATTTGTTATATATTTATTATATATATATATTATGTATTATATATATATATTATTTATTATATATTTATTATATATCTTCTTATAAACCGGTGCGTCTTCGAGGTCGTATTTCTCGTAAACTGCATTGCCCGTGTAACGGTATTCCGACGGAATCGTCGTGCTTGCGGCGAGCGATTATGCCCGTCTCAGTCTCTCTTTTTTTTTTTTTTGCGGCGTAAGCTCTTGTTTCTTAGCGCGGCCCGGAAGTCTCTGAAATTTTGCTGAAATTTTGGGAGGTTTTGCAAATTTTCGCTGAGATTTCTCGTGGTATAACCTGGCTAAATTTTCCTGGAATTTGCTTCGCTTCTGGCGAGCCGGCTCTTAGATTTCTAGATATTTTTAGAACTTGCCGGCTTTCCTAAAAAAATAATGTTAAATTTCCGGAAATGGTTGGATTTAATCGAATCGAAATTTCTTAAAACATCTTGCTTTCTTTCTTTCCCTTTTTCCTTCTTTCCGACTTTCCTCTTTCTTTTTTTCGCTTTTCTCTTTTTATCTTTTTCCTTTTTTTTTCTTTCTTTCTTTCTTTCTTTCTCCCTTACACTCACTAACAAACTCAAAACATTATGCCCAAAACCTCAAACAACACACCTCAAAACAACACTCCAAACAATACCTATATCAACCCCAAACTACACGCAACCATCAATCGGGCAAAAATACGCTTTCACCAGCATCTCAAACAACATCCCAACAGCATAAGCACCAAACAGCACCTCCACCAACACCGCAAAATCGTGTGCCCGGCCGGCCCCGACCGCCCAACACCCCAAGTTACATTCTTCTAAAGAGAAAGAGAAAGAGAGAGAGAAAAAGAGAGAGAGAGAGAGAGAGAGAGTAAGAGAGAAAAAGAGATTAAGAAAGAAAGAGAGAGATTGAGAAATTAAAAGAGAATGAAATAAAATAAGATTTATTAGATAAGATAAAATGAGATAAGATGATATAAAATGAGATCAAAAAGAAAAAAAAAGAAAGAGAGAGATTGTGAGAGAAAGAAAGAGATTAAAAGAAAGAGAAAGAGATAAATAAAAATAAGAAATAGAGCTTCAAATTATTAGAAACAGAGATTAAGATTAACATTAAATAAAGAGAGAAAGAGAGGAGAGAAGGAAAGAAGGAGAGAAGGAGAGAAGGAGAGTATGTAATTTGGGGTGGTGGTGTAAGGGTTGTTTTGGATTGCTGTTTAAATCATAGGCGGTTTTAATTTTTAACGAAGAAGGGGAATTGTGTTTTGTAAAATTGATGGTTGGGAATATATTTGGGTATTGGCGTAGGTGCGGATTTGGGGAATTGTTCGAAAAAGATATTGGTGATAATATGCTTGGGCATATGTTTGGTGTTGGCTATGAGGGCTGTCTTAAAATCCTAGTTTTCGGTTTTAATTATCGCCGAATAGGGAGAAGTAAAAATTGTGCGCGCGTAAGGAGCGTGTAAGTGCGGCCTAAGGGACGCGCAAGGTTATAATTTTGAAGGGTCTCATATATTGATATTGCCTAGTTTTATGAAAGGAGGTGATATTTGCTTGTTATACTTATGCCTTTCGAATTAGTTAGACGCCAGACGAAGCTAAAGCTTCTGCGGTCATGACTTCAACGATTAGTAATTGACACGACAAAATCCGCGCAAGCCGCGCGCAAGTTGTGCGCAAGCACGAGAAGCCCCAGCAAGACATCTAGCTATGCTGTCTCGGATGTCCTTAGCGACGCGGTTTAAGCAATGGATAGGCACTCGTAACATGCACTTTCTTTCTTTCAGGCTGTGTCCAAGCTGTGTGGCAGAACCTGCTGTTCTTTCTGTTTGGTCAAGGGTATGTTGCTGGCATTGAATTGCCGGGAGCGACCTCAACGGGAAAAATCTTTGTGGGTTGCTGTGTGAACGACAAACACATTGCTTAGAAAAGCTTGCTCGCAATCCACACGAAAACTTCGCAAACCGAGGTCAACGAAAACGAGTTTCTGCGCCACTGTGCGCGCGCAAGTACGCGCAAGTGCCGTGCAAGTGCGGCTCAAGGGCCCAATCGCGGGCAAAGGAATATAGGATAACCCCCATATGATGGCAGGATGCTAGGACGGGTGTTATTTGGGGCATTATGGTTGTGGTATTATTATGATGTTATTCATAATATGTTCGTTATAATATTATTTGAATTTATTAAGATGTTTGTATGTTTATCTAGTGTATTATGTTGATTGGTTATGATTGTAATTATTATTGTGTTATGGTTCGTATATTAGATATTATTTGGATTCTATTGAATATTTTAAAAATTGAACTTATTTATTTTTATTTTTTATTATTTTTTGAAAAAACATGAAAAATTAGAATATTAAATTCTATAAATATGGTTTATTTAACTATGTTTTTTGATTTATGATGTATTTAAATATATAGATTTTTTAAAAATATAATAATTTTAATATATTTTTTTTTAATTATTAAATCTTTTAAATTTTGTTTATTTATATTATATATTATAATCGAGCTAAATATTAAAATATATATTTAAAATAAACAATTATAATTATAAAATACTATATAATATTATTTATATGTATTTCTTTATTTAAATTATATATATATAATTAAGATTGGATTATATTAGACATTCCATATTATTATTATTATTTGATAATTTTAATATATTATACATTAGATATTTTTTAAATAGATTATTTAAAATATATTTAATTTTAAAAAAATAATATATATAACATGTTATTTTTTTTTAATTTATATATTAATAGTAATTTTTAAAGAATATATATAAATATATAATTTCGAGTAAATCAAATAAATTAAATTATAATTAAATATATTATATAAACAAATATAATATTATGTTTGTTTTTTAAATTTAAATTATAAAATTGGAATTTATTTCAATTTATACATAAATATATATTATTTCAAATTAGAAATCATTAAATTCCTTTTCCTATTATAGTTTAATTATATATTAATATAATATTCATTGACTAAATTTTATATTCATTTTTATATTTATATATATTATTTAAATATTACATTATATATTACTTAAATTATACAATATTATATTATAAATATTTTCTTTATAAAAAAATACTAGAAACCATATATAAAATTAATCAATTTCAATTCTACAATTAAATTATATACCAAATCTAGTGAATATAAAATTAATAAATAATTAATATATTTAAATTTAAAAGAAATAATATAATAATATATTATGTATGGTTATGAAAGCCTTAAATAGGGGTTCCCCGCCTCCTCCCCCTATGGCTCCCCCCCCCTGTGGGCCCGCTAGTGGGTTCCGATTAGGGCCAAGGCTTCGGGTCGTATCCCGGTCGGCGAGCAACCCCCACCTCAAATGGGGAGAAATACCAATGGGGGGGGGGGGGGTGGCCGCTCGCCGACCGGAACCATATATATGTATTTTATGAATAATATATTTAATTTATTATGTTTATATAATATATTTATAAAAGAAATAAAATCTATTATTTTAAAATCTATTAACCAAAATCAAAATATATTAATTATATAATTATATTAATTATATAATTATATTAATTTCAAAATCATTTTATTAATGTACATAATTTAATTTAACCTATTCATATATATATATATAATTATGATTTTTTAGGGATCTATAATGCACGACGTATCACGAATCCTGTTACGGAGATCTATAACGGAGATCCTTATTGCACAGGTCTATGACGGCATAATATTTCCTAACAAATAGTATTAATAACACAATGTAATGCAACAAAACGAGGTATATAATGGTTATATAACATGGTGGAGGCAAAACAAAACGCAGAATGCAAAATGCGTTTCCGTAGCTCCAACTTAATTATAGCTATTCAACACAAACCAAATTACGACAAAAAACAAAATCATTCATAACTCTAACTTAATTATAATTATCCAATACAAATTACGACCAAACAAAATCATTAAAATTAAATTTAAAACAATATATATAATGATTATATAACGAATATATAATAAATCATCTTAATTATAATTATTCAACACAAACCAAAAAATAAAATAAAAATTGCTAACCCAAATATATAACAAAATTTATAACGGCTTTATAACGAAATCTATAACAAAACAAAATAAAATACAATACAAAAAACATATTTCCACAACCAAACAACGACACAAAACGAAATCATTAACCCAAATAAAATAATAAATCTATAACAAGATATATAACGAAATCTATAACAAAAAACACAATATACAAAATACCTCCCCAACTTCAACTTAATTACAACTATTCAATACAAACCCAAATTACAACAAACAAACAAAAATCATCTAAAACATATAACACAAATGTGTAAAAAACATATATAATAAATATATCTATATAACAAAACCATATAACGAAAAACGTATCACGATATTCTAATACAAATATATATTCAATATTTTTAGAAATTTATTTTCTAAACATATTCATTATTTAAAGGATATTTGTTTAAAATCTGTTCTTTTAGGAAAAATATAATATTAATAATAGTCAACCACTTTAGTCAATAAAAGACCCGAACATCGGCAAAGCTCAGGACCTAGATATTTGGGTCCTCTACTTATCCAGGATCCAACACTCCTATGTTGTGCTTTGGCCTCGTGCAGGGCTGTCCATCTTTGTCCGAAGGTCCACTAGAAGCGGGACATGCGCACAGCTTCGATCCGTGCACGTCAGTCAGTAAGCTCCCAGCTGGGACACACCTTGCATTATCCATTGCTCCCTTTCACGTACCGCGATGCGATGCGCCGCCCTGACTTATGACTGGGCCGAGGTCCGTCAACGCGGAGAGCTTTCTGTTTTGAATGTCGTACCAATCTCAGTCTTGTTGTGATTCTGCACATCTCTTCCATGTCTTTAGGATGTTTTTGGTACATTCATGTGCAGTACCCAATGCACTTACAGTAATATCTCCATCTTCCATTTTCTTCTGTGGCTTGTGGTACATTGCCTTTTGGGCAAAGTTTCAGCCTAAGCGATGGACCCTTTGCTCAGTGAGGCTTGGATGGGTCGTGGAAGTGAAACTTCTCAACTCCCATGATGGGCATCAGGGTGTCAAAAATGAGGAACTGGCCAGCGGTGAGGGTGCCAATCATAATGCACCTGGGTCCAAGGCCAGTGGTGCAAAGCTTCACGAATCCGGTCTCCTTGGCAATGTTGGCCAGGCGGGACACCATGCCGCCGTCGCCACCAGCGCCCTTCTTGTTGATCTTGGACAAGAGCGAGTCAGCAGGATGAGAGATGATGGCTGCTGCCACTCCAGCAATGAAGCCGGAAGACACGGACACACCCATTTTCTGCCCCTTGCTCATTTCCTCGCGCTTGTAGGGCAGAGCCTTGTAGATTTCAATCTCGGTAGTGCCCTGCACTGCAAACTTGGCCATGGTGTATGGGATCTGCTTGCAGAGGATGGGGAAGAAGCCCGCATACCAGCCCATGAGGCCCTCCCTCTGCACCAAGGTCTGCATGGCGGCCAGGGTGCCCTTGGGGAAGGTGGGGTCAGACACCTGACGAATGCGTGCAGCCTCGAGTGGGCACAGGAAGATGTCTGCGATGAACTCCGCACAAGCTGAGGCTCCAAGCATGATGGGTGTCTTCATGTCCCATGCCTTCTGGTCACCCAACGACTTGGTAAACTGAATCTTGAAGAACTCGTTGCCTCCAAACTTGAACCATCCCTGCACAAAGTAGCCCATCGCAGTAGGTCCCAAGCCTGTTGCGAGCACCGAAGCACCCTCCTCAGCCACAACTTGCCTGCCCACGCTCAGGAGACCACCCTGGTACTTCACCGAGTCAAGCTGGATGCGAGTCTTCACCACATCTACAGGGCACAAGGCGCCGTGTGTGATGGAGCAGCAAATGCCGCCACACAAGGCACCGTTGAGGTAGTATTTGCCATCGTACTTGCTCCAGTTGTACACCATCTTGCAACACAGAGCTTCAACGCGCGGCTGTATAGTCAACTACTCTACAGCTGAACTCAATCCCCAAGTGGCAGCACAACAAGGCATGGACGCTATCACGGGGGGTGCTCGTCAGCTATGCATGGTGCCTGGTGCAAGCAATCCTACCATCACAGCGGCAAGGATCCTTTTGTCCGTTGGCATGTGTGCAACAGCCGTTCTGCTGCAAGACAATTCATCAGGCAACGCTTTGATGCATGGCATTTGCTGCAGCGCAGTCTCATGCAGCTTGACATTGCCTTCTTGCGTCGCAAACTCGATGGACACAAATGCAATCTGGTGTAAAACAATTCGTCAACCTTCATAATGACTTTAAGTGGACAGCTGATGTCTGAATGGCTGAATGAGCTTCTGCGAAAGTGATCGGCTCAGCCACGCATGGCGCACACCTGCGCTCAGACTTTTGACGTCGGCACCATTGCCAGTGGAATCCTCAATACTTCTAACTGAGGATGCAAATCAACGACAAATCATTTTCCTGGCTACACCTTGCGGCTAGAAGCTGGTAGCTCACACGTTGCGTCCCGCGGAGCTCGCGATGTTCGGAAAAGCATTGATCAAGAACCACGAGTCAAACAGAAGCAGTGGGGTAGTGCCAGCACATAATATGACATGCTCATTCTTGCTGGCGCCAGCTGTGTTGCCTTCGTTTAGATGTTCAAACACGCTGCTTGTATGCGCTTTCCCTTGTTTTCCGCAGCTTACTCTCACAACTGTCTCATGTGGGCCATTGTACACTGGGCGTTCCAAAGTCTCGACTCGTCAAAACTTGGCAAGGCAAACAACCGGCTGCACAAACGCAAAACTTTGGCATCAAGGAATCCTGGATCGGTTCCATCTTGCAGTGAGGTTGCTCAAGACTAGAGTTACATCATGTTCTT
The DNA here is from genome assembly GCA_963377175.1 of Effrenium voratum. Classification (NCBI taxonomy): domain Eukaryota; class Dinophyceae; order Suessiales; family Symbiodiniaceae; genus Effrenium; species Effrenium voratum. The sequence goes on along the minus strand of CAUJNA010000403.1, from coordinate 67,729 downwards.
CTGACTTAGCTGTATCCGTCAAACATGACGTCCAGCATGCGCATCGTGCCAGCTTGCCAACGGCCTCCGGCAAGCGCGGCGCAAACGCTCCAGGCTCACCTCTGTGACTTCCAGAGGGAGACGTTGCGTTGAACTCAAAAGTCTTTTCCAGGGCAAACAACTGACCTCTTGTGGCATTTGGCAACCCTCTCAAATGGATCTGTCTGGTTCCAAGCCACAGTCCAAGCTGCTATCGATAAAGGGGTGGCGCTGCCTTGGCATGCGGGCCGAATTGCGAGTCATGCTGCAGGTATCTGATGGGCATTGCGGGCCACTGTCTTGTGCCGATTTTTGGAAGCAACCTCGTTAGCCTGCAAGTCGCGATCCAAAACTTGCGGCACTCCAAGGGAGCTTTGAAATTCCAACACTTCAGCTTGAGGGTTTAGGCTTGAATGTAAGTTCTTGGGCGCCAGCCCTGTAGCCGCCAGACGTGTAGCCGCCGTAGCTGCCAGACATGCCGCCGGACATGTTGTCCTGGCAATACGGTTCAAATGATCCCGATAGCCGCCTTCCTTGGCATAACCCCACCTTCATTCTAACCAAACGAGAAATACACCGTTCCGCTTGCGTCTTTGGAGAAACATGGCTTTGTTTGGTGCCGGCACGACTCGCCTTCTTTGGGGCATGAGAGATGAGAATCCCAATCGACTCTGGCTCATGCGCTATGTGCACAATCTGGGAGATTTGGTGATGAAATAGCTACCATCCCTGACCAAATGGCACAACTCCTTGGGGCATTTTCGCTTGAGCAGGCATCCTTCATGCACCTACACACACACACACATGACGCCCATTATCTTCTTTGCGACCTAGGCTAGGCCTTCTCTTTGGCCAACTGGTTTGGGGTTGTCGAGTCAAGCAACTGCGCACCTGCGGCATGTATGGCAAAGCCTCAGACGCACGATTCAAAGCTTTGTACAGCATGTATTGACACTTTATCAGACAGCCTGGCCATTCATACGCAACTCATTGGACATTTGGCCACCTCAAAAGTGGTTGGATGAAATATCAAACCCACGTGAGTCATAGTCAAAACCCGGTAGCAAAATGGTCTACCCACAACCATGTAAAGAATTAAGAAGGAGGCCGCAGCTATTCATGGTTGGGATTGTTCCGTACTAACCTTCATCTACCTGGGTTTTGACTGTGGCTCACGTGCGCCACGCAAGTGCGTTGGCTGGGCAGCCCTGCCACTTCCTGTGACAACCGGGAGGCTTCTTGCAGCGCGCGCGCTTCAGCCTGCAGGCATTTCATTGACTCTCAAGCAGTCCACCCTTGACACCCGCTTTATGGGTTTGGCCAAACTGCTGCCGGCAAACGCTCAAGCAAAGAAACGCGTGCCCCATGCTGAAATGTTTTCCAAATCACATGCTCTATCGAGGCAGAAGGCTGTGCGACACGGCATTGACCTAAAAAAAAAAAACATGAAACGGCCTTTGGCAGCTGTGCTTGCTTGTAAATGCCATTTAAGCTGAGACCGCGGTCATGGCCCGTCCTCCGGGATGCTTCCTCTTTTCGGGGATGCCACCTGCGTCACGTGTGCGCGTTGGCCACAGGGTTTCTCGGTTTCTCAGGGCATCTCAGGGCAGGGCTCCTTGCTTCTTGGCCTCAGACACGTCGCAGGATATGCGCAACATGCCCTTCGATTGGCAACCCGGCCAGCATTGGAGCCTGGGATCGGCCAGCATTGGAACGCTCTGGAAACCATCTCACATGTTTTTACCGGTTTGCGGTTTACTACATGACACCAGCACATGAAATAGCATCTGCATTACATGTTGCATGCCGGATGAAACATGACATGGATGGTTTGTCGCATATGGCATTCAAACTACCCGCCTCATCATCATCCTGAATGCACACTGCGCATAAACCAACTGACGGAGAAAGGGCTTGCAGGCTGCGTGAGAAATGCCCCCAGCAAATCGCTGCAAAGGCATCATTTTGTCAAGTCTCCTGACCTTGGACGGCCCTCTGATGGAATACTAGGACACGTCCAATGGAACTCATGTGCTGCCAACACATGCTGCACAGCCAGCATATGATAGGAAATGCATGCTATCCTGCCTGAGAGAACTTCTGGAACTGAACTTGCTTGTTCTCGGATTTCCTGCTGAAGGAGACCTACACTGTGATGCGAGCAACATGCCGCCCCTTGATGCAGAAGTGATCAAAATACCATTCCGCGAGGGAAACAGGTACCTTCTCAGATTCCTTGAGGAAGGAAGCTCACGACTTACTTGGAAAGCATATAAAGCATCTATTCTTGTTGCCAATTCTGACTGCTTGTTCATGCAGAAACAACGAATCTACAAAAGCTGCAAAGCCGGAACACTTTTACAACAAAAGGCCGGACAGCCAACAGAATGAAGGCCGTGCACCCTGGCCTGCTGGTTTCTCGCCGCGTTGCCCTGTCAGCGCACAGTGTTCTCTGGCAACGCCTTCTGCTTGCCACGCTAACAATAGAGGAAACGCTGACATGCGGTCTGGAATCCGACAGCAAGCAGCTGGATCTATCATTCACCGAATGCCAATCATGATTCGCGCAGATCCGCTCACCCCGCCGCAAAGAGCCAGTAGATGATGCCCAAGATCATTGCCACCAGAACGGCACCCAAGACCCAGAGCCACAACTGGCACAGGGAATGGCAGCAAAGGCTGCACTATGAACAGCAACAATCAAAGGTACGCCAACTGCATTTAGCTCATGGAATAGGCGACGTTCCCTGCCTGCATATTGCCACCGTGAGATCGGACCTGCCGGAAACACGAGCCAGTTGAAGCAACAAGCGCCCGTGAGCTTGACGTCTCTTGCGAGGAGACGCCAGACGAGCGCTCGCGCTCTGGTGCTCGGTGCTCTACAAACGGTGCCCCAAGATGACGGTTGCGCGCCAGCTGAGAGCCATCCGGAAACGATCCTGAGCGATCTTGCAGGGTATCTGAGCTGTCCAAAGCTCACAGCCTGGAATGGGTGAGGTGAATGAAACACTGCGTCATCTGCGTCTCACCAGGTCGGTGATTTCAAGGAAGGCCACGCCCAAAGGATGGCCAAATGGCGAGGATCGGGACTGCTAAGAGGCGCGAACAAAAAAAAAAAAAACACATCCGTGGCGCAAGACATCCAAGCGGATTTATGCAGTCAGTTTGAGGCGTAAGCTTTCAGAAGCTCTCTCGTGTTGAGCCATCAATCGCCGCCAGCCTCTGCTTGACACTTGCCTTGTCCACTGCCCTGCCTTCTCTGCGCCGGCCGGAAGCAGATCGTTGGGCTCAGGCTGGCAGATTGCCAAAACTCGAGTCTTTGCTTCGGGACATGCCCCAACCGCAGAGCCACAAACCTCATGAGGGTATCATTGCGAACAGCTGGCAAAAGCGACTCTCACGGCCAACACATTTCTCTGCAACCAGGTGGAACGAAACAAAAAGAACAGATTTGAGGGGAAGCTCCAGGGAGCCAACAGCAAATTTGCCGAGGTCCCAAGTGGCAACACAAATCTGTGGAAAGCTGCGGATGTCCGCTCTCCCCAAAAAAGCGCCTCCCGCAGCGTTCCCTGGCAAACTGAGCCACTGGAATCGTGGCGAACTAGCCACTTGCGATCGGTGCGATAGGCATGAGAAATGGAATGCCCCCGAACTAAACCATCCAGGTGGTTGTCTTTGGCGGAGAAGAGAACCCTGGGTGCATTCCATAAAGGAAACCAGCATTTTACCCAGGTGGACCAAGGTGACATTGGTTCTGGCCATGGCACGCCATTTTTCCTCAAGGCCCCGGCCGTTGCTGTCAGACTGCGAGCGTCTGGTATGGCCGCAGTGTTCGCAAGCATCATGGCGCACGTGTTCTGCACCTGAAAATTTTGGCGGAAGGTGGGGAATGGGCGGGATATGCATAGTGCCTTGAAGGCTGAAGCTTGCTGGCTCCTCATAGAAGCTAAACTCGCGCCAAACTATGACAGATCGACCCCTTCCAGAAATGGCCAGCACTTGATTCTAAGTCGACCCCTAGCCACCACCAACGGCCTTAAAAGACCTCAAGATTTCCTAGAGAGCCCAGGTTCGTCAACAGCAAGCACAGCCATTCAAAGAGGGCCGCACGTTTTTGAATTCAATGGCAGCGCACTGCGCCCAATCCATTTCGAGATATGGTGAAACAGCTCAAGGTTGGCGTTTCAGCGCATGCAACGGGAAGCAGGTTTCGAATGCGTTGATCATCCGGGTCCCTGCGATTGACCACCGTGGCTTGTGAAGGGAGGGTTCAAACCTTGACTGGGCCTCTGAGTTGAACGACTGATCGAGGAGCTCGTTCTGCACTGAAGTGAAGGTCTCTTTGCCTTCAGCGCATAAACTGATTTCAAGTCTTGACTCACGGCCGTTGCCTGCGGTATGCATCCCTCACTGGCAAGACTCATTCCGCTTGACGTGCTGAGAGAGCAGCCGTCTGGGTTCATCAGCTTATAGACAGCCTTGATGGCTGGATGGGTAGTCCTCAGATGCACCAATGAAACTGCCCAAACATGCAGGCCTCTGCCCTACTCAACCATCATCTCTTGCAGCCGTTGCTATCCAATACATTGATGACACGTCTTCAGAAGTTCGCCCTGTGTCAAAATGTCAATGTATTCCATGCTTGCGGTCACTATCAAAAGTAAGACCCATGCAAATCCCGGCTTTGTGTTTGGATCCATCAATCCATTTTCAGCACCCATCAACCCACGTTTTTGGGGCACAGCAGTCAATTTGCACCGGGTTTTCTTCCATCCTAGGGGAGCCCGAAACGGTTCAATCCACTTCTCCTTCCCTACCGATTTCGAATCCCTGGTGGTTTTCTTAAGGGGATCCCTGGGTTTGCCTCCTTCACCAATTTCACACGGATCGCAGGGCTTGTTCACAGCTCATTCGAGCAGCTGGAGTCTTCGGACCACCGTCCAGCCGGGCTGCCAGGACCTTAAGGAGTTCCAAGAGAAACCCAGCGGGAAAACCAACACATCTTGGGCGACCCCTTGGACACCATATGGCAGTTGATCAATATTCCTGTTTCCAGAAAACGCCATCTTCGCGAGAAAAACAGTTTCTTTCGCGAATCTTTCGCGACTCCATCGTACCTAAAATGGATCCCTGGTAAATGGAAGCATGAAAACCGGCGGGCCTCTGGTGGTGTAATTTTGACCCATACCCATATGGCTGTGGTGGTCAAAATAGATTTGCTGGGGCCCCAAACTGGGTTGCCCAATCGGTAAATGGAAACATGGACTAAAATCTGCGGTTTCTGGTGGCACATTGGCGCGGCTCAGCCATCCCCCATGGTGGTTTCAGATGCAACGATGCAAACGGCAAAGATGTTGGAAGCCCGAAATGCTGCCGGAATCGATACTATCGATGTCAGTTTGGCCGCTTCCATCGCCGCTCAATTGCGGAGCATGGCCGACAGGGCTTGATGACTTCACGGTGCAATTCAGCCCCTTTCAGTTCCCTCTCTTGATGATATTAAATAGCAGCTGACAATTCAAGATGCTTATGCCGCGACCAACGTGATGCGAAGACTGGTCAACACAGGCAGTATTGGAGATAATGAAGATCATGACTTGAACATGGCGATTCAAGCATCATCTGGCACAGCCTTGACAAGGACGCTGCAGAATAACAACCACTCCATGGTCCTTCACATAGGCTTTTTTTTTTGTTTAAACTTTCAATGCGTTTGCAATCATCATTGCCAACTGCCTTTCGCTTAAGCGACATATTGTGTGAGATGTGGCTCTTGTAGGACATCTTTCAAGCCTTTGTGCAAACCCTGATGCAGTGACAGCTGACCATTCAAAGCAAACCACGGCTAGTGTCGCGCTTGTGGCTTCTGATGTGGAGACAAACCCTTTCAAACTTGCCAACATGCCGAGCGTGTGGGGATTTGAACCCCAGCTGAGCTTGCGTCTGAATGGAGACCTTCCCGGCCTGGCTGCACAGGTGTCACGAGTTGATCTCCAAAAGCGGCTGCTGATTCATACTGTGGGTGGACAAAATCCATTTCGCACCACTTGAAACCATGGTTGAAACCACTGCTTGTTGGTATGTACGGGGGAATCATCATTGCAGGGTTTCTTAGGTGATGCAGGGTTTTGCCCATCCACAGCACCTCCGAAAATTGAAGTGATGAGCACAGCCTGGTATTTCATCAAGGTCCTGCCCAAAGTTTGCGCGAAGAATCTCGATCTATCCAGCGCTCCGCCTCCCCCAGAAAAAGTACGTCGATATAACGAACATGTCACCGGTTCGGGGGGCCGGCGTTACCGATAGGTTTGCCCGCCTCGTTGTTCAAATCAAGCACGTCGTACTTCGAAAGTCCTCCAGGGTGCCGCTGTTCGCATGTCACACGAGCTTGTGGTTTGGATTGGTTGGGAGGTGAGGGGGCGGTTTCCCATTCACCAGCTACAAGAACCTGAGGTTCAAGGCCCCACCAATATCAAAACCACCAGTGAAGCAGCGGCAGCAACGGAGACAGCAGTAGCAACGGCAGCAGCCAGCACACTGCCTGCTTCTCATTGTGGCACAATGCCCTCAATCAAAGATTCAGATGTTGTCTTGTCAGGAAACAAGTGGCAGTCGCCTTTCAAATTCAGAAGGAGTGTCAAGGTCTGACCCAGCTCGTGCACGATCGGGCGTGTCCATCTGTGCAATCCACAAACAGCACACTTCTGGGCACACAGGCAGACCTTAAGATTTCGACCATTTGGCTGTGTGTCAAAAATTGGTACCCAAACTGGAACCCTGGTAAATGGAACCAAGGACTAAAACCTGCGGTCCCCTGGTGATTAAATTTTGACCCATACCCATTTGAGCTGCTACAAGCTTGCAGCCATTCTAGCTGATTGGCCATTGCTATCCTACCGGTAAAGCGCAACTGCTTAATACCATGGAGGACAGATTTGCATGATGATTACCTGACACACCTCCTAAACGGCCAAACCAAACATTCTGCAAACAGTAGATCAACGCCAACTCCGCTTCGTACATAGGCGCCATGTGCGCCGTCGGGTCTCACCCACCCTTTGCCGCTCTGGCCTGTGCTGGCTGAAATGATCAGAGCAAGGCGTTCTGACAGTTTTGTCCTGTCGCAACCACTATTCTCTCATGTACATGTGTGAGGCGAGAAACCGCTAGCACTCTCGCACGTCAACAGCCGTGCACACTGCTATGCGTTTCCGTGAACAGCCTCAGGTCGACGGGGATCAAATTCAAGTCCACACCCTCGACCTTAGCACGAGCGACAGGGCGATGCAACGAAGCACTACAGCACAACTCACAGCCCTGGCGAGCTTGGGTTGCCCTTGATTTTTTTTGTGGATGAAATTGACCATCAAATTGGCGCCAATGGTGCTTCCGTCAACACCTCCTGCAGTTTCGCATCATACAAACAAACGATTCCTTTTGCAGAAACCTTCTTGGCAGTGAAGTTTCAATAGGCGAGTGTGTGCGCACAAATCCAACATAAAACAGGCACCTCTTCGAGCTTCTAACAGCTTATCTGCAAATCATAGCGCAGTACATGGACTGCAAATTGCCCTCGCTGATCGATCACATGTGTGCAAACAACTTGTGCAGCTCAGGCTATGCTGTGATGGAGCGACTGAGCCCAGATGCGCTCAGGTTTTGTAGTGCTCATGAGCTAGAACCAAATCACTTCTTACTTTCACGCAAAAAGGTTGTTTTAGTCTGGAGCAACTTTGCAGCACCCGTAAGCATACCATTCCAAATCTGGAACCACTTGCATCCTTGCTACTTTTCTACTTGCCGAGGCACCACAACGCCGCCTGCAGCGAGTAGCTCTGTCGGGTGAACCTCCGGCAGAAGCCATAAGCAGACGCTCTGCCGCAAGTAGCAACTCCGAAGAAGAGGGGATGAATTTCGATCGGGGACCTTTGGCTGGACATACTCACACAGGAATTTCTGTCCACCAACCAGCTTAAGGGATGTTCCAAGCGTTCAAAAGCAAGGAGTGATGAATCGCAAGGCGGCAACCCAATGAAGCTGCATTAGCTGCTCGGTCTAGCGCAAGTCTGCAGGCAATTGGGATTGACTCGGACTTGTCTTCTTTTGGCAGCCCCTTTTGTTGGCTTCATACAAAGGGAACACAACCATTTTGAGGCTTGCCACATTCAGAGGCATACTCTGTTGCACGCCTTCATGCACGCTTCCTCTCAAGCCATGCACGCTCCCACATCCTGCCTGCTGTTCCCTTTTGTTGACGTCAAGCGCAGCACCAGCAGCAGCACCAGCACCTGCACCTGCACTTGTCTTACATGCTCACTTCACGCAGTCTCTAATGTTCACACAATCTATTCTTGAGGTTGCAGATTGAGTCACAATCAAAAACCTGGTATTGAAATGCCCTACCCAAACCCATGTAACCAAACTTGCAGGCGGCCGCAACTATTTCTGGCTGGGATTCTCCCTTACGAACCTTCACCTGCCCGGGTTGTCATTGTGCCTCAACTGAGTTTCTCGATTGACGGCCAGCCTTGTTGCAAGCACCCTCCCACCACCCAATGCCTGCCACCGCGTCGTGGTGAAAGACGAATATGCCTACGTGGCAATCACCAAGCGCACATTGGAACTCAAAACTGCAACAAATAGACGCCATGCCACAGGCGTCCTTTTAGGGGAACTAGATGGCCCTGGTAGCTGATTAAACCACCAGGTAAACCAGGGCCATCTATTTCTCTACCAAACCAACTAAAAAGGACACCCATGCGCCATGCGCGTGCCTGTGGTGGAGAACTCAATTGCAAAAGCTGTAGTTGTACTTGTAGTTGTCGTGGTAGTTGTGGTCCTGCCGGACAAAGCGCGAGGTTAGTTCATGTAGGACACCCAGGATTGGATGCCTGGCCAGACTTTCTTTGTGAGGGCCGGTCACCCGTATCGGGACAAAGGGCGACCCTAACGGATGCTGCCCTCGGAATCTCACTGGGGGCTGTGCTCGGAATACTCGGGGATCTTCTGAGTGGACCTGATGAGGCTTGGCACGTGCGACTTGAAACACGGCGGACCAGATCTATCCGAGTGCCCAACGAAATGGCAGCGTACCCAGCCTCCTGCGCAACCGCGGTGTAAGACGCTGAACTCTCGGCAAAGTCGCTTCTACTTGCTGTCCTTGCACTGATGCTGGATGTACTCCCCTTCCAGAATATCAGCTGCCTGATCAATTCATGTTGTTCAAGCCCAGTTTGTTCGACACTCCCTCTATCGGTTGTGAAAGCACGTCGTTGGCTTTGTCAGGCACGTGTTCAGCGTTGTATGCTGATAGCTGCTTTAGTGCTTCCTCTTCACTGCATCATTTGCATGGCCTGATGATAAATATCCTTGTTAGATGAATCGGACCAGCATAGCCAACGCGACAGGAGAATGGTTTCTGTGCAGCAGCTGTCTGCGTGCTTGTATACGGTCTGTGGTGTCGTTTGCTCCGTATATGTGCGCCGTTTTTTGTGCGGTCGCTTTCTCTTCTCCTCTCTATCGGTTACGTTAAAAAGTTGGTGTTGTGTGGCGCTTCAGTCGGACTTCATTGCTTTTGCACGGTTCAACTCCAGCCGTCCTGTACGTGACGCACACGCGTGTCCGGTTTTGCTGACCTTCAAGGTCGAGGGGCCTTGAACCAAACAAACGTGGTGATTCGAGTTAGGCCCAGCTACAGAATGTATATTTTTTTGTTGGCTATTTGAGTCACTGGCAAAATGCAAAATGTATCCTAAGTCTACCCCAGATGCATCCGTGCGCATCTGCGAATTGCGAGAACGCCCGTGGCGGCCAACCGAGGAAACGGCTTTTACGGAGAACGGCTTGTAGTGCTCCGAGGTCAGCGGCACCTCAGTGGACTCCCGCGTCCCGAGACGGGCAATAAGTGCAACCCACTCTGGGCCTCCCCTTCGTCTGTTCTCAACTTGCAGTAAACCACTTGCAGGTAACATGTTCAGTGACATCTTCCCAAAAGCGAGCAGACTTCAGGGCTGATGTGCCTTGATTCAACTTCCGTTCCTGCTGTGGCAAAGGCTGAGGCCAAGGCTGGCAAGGCTTTGTAAGAAATGTCTTCGAGAAAACAGCCTCACTGAGCAGAGCCAAAAGACTGACACGGCTAGGGGTCAAACCCCCGTACCCCCAGTGAACATCCCAATCCCCGCTAAAATAGGTCCTAAAATGGGTGGTGCACCTACCCCAAAATGGCATTGGTGTTGACTCACGGCCACACGAGCTTCACACCTCCTGTTGCCTACCACGAAGGCAGTGCAATCACTGTAGGTCAGAATCCAAACCTTACGAGGGAGTACTGCCATGTGTGAATCTTACTTGGGGTCGCTTTGGACAGCAAGTTCGGGGCATTCGCGTCCATCAACCACTTGTAATCAGCTTCCCTCCAATTGGTGGTTTGAATTGGTGGTGTAGAGGTCAGGGAGGGGTTTCCCCACTTCCCCACAGCCCGAACTTTCGAATCCAAATCCAAACCACAGGGCTTCCAACCACCGGGCTTAAGGGGATCGCGGACACCCCAAGGATCGAGCCCTCCGTTCGGCTGTACACCCACCACCTGAGCAGCTTGCATGCCGGCCCTTCCTGATTAAAAAAAACAAACGGGTTCAAATGGGCATGATTTTAATTCGGGACCCTTTGGTGGACACGTTCCCCCTTCAAAATTCATAGCCAAACAGGTTCGCGCATGTCAGGTCCAGCCTCTTCTGGTTTTACGGATGCCCTCTTTCCAGCAACCATGGAACTGGCTGGAAGGGGGTCCCCAAACAGAAAGAAGCCCTTCCAAAAACCTCCGATCGCCAGCCTCCATGGGTCCATGATTCTTGGAGCCCCGTCTTTTTCTTTTCCCAAACCAAGAGCCACCGTCTCCCCCCGAAATCGTATCGGCGACCCATGGCTGCAGTCTCTCAGCCCAGTGCTGGCATCCCAGATCGGAGTAGCAGGCCATTTGACAGGCCTTGACCGCCTCCTGCGGATGCCCAAATGACAGGTTGTTTTGCTTTGTCTTGAGGCTTGGTGCCCTTTTTCGGCTTTCAAAAGAATCCAAAATGGAAACCGATGCCAATTTCGGGGTGTCCCCACATCCGCTTTTTTTTTTTTTTACAGAATTCTAACACGAAAAGCTCCAGAAGTTGAGCAGCCTTGCAAATCAAGGCGCCTTGGGCTCTGCGAAGTAGTTCTCGTCAAAGACGTTCCTCAGATCCTCGATGTCGACCTTGCTGCGCACCGAGGAATATCCGACCTATTCGTAGAAACCGGCACTCGCAGCCAACGCTGGCGTCTCCCAGGGTTCCTCTGAATACCCTGGAACAAGAGTAGATCATATTCTCCTGCAGAGGGATCGAGAAACAGACAATCAAGGCAATGTCCACCCTTTTGCAGTCTTGGTCAACTTTTGTTGTAGCACCTGTTTTCTGCATGGCACTTGTCTTAAGACCAGCGGCAAAGCTCAACTTCTTCAACACTCGCACCTGGGCAACGCCGAGTGAAGACGATCGGTCACTCATCGATCTCCCCTGCCTCTCCTTTCATGATCCGCTGTGACCTCATGGGCTTGAAAGTCGTGTCCAAGCTGCCATTGGCAAAGTTCCGGGTGTAGCAATCATAGCCACTACCTTGGTACGCTGTTCCTGACACATGCAGATCCCGCTGCAACATAAATGGCTGGCACTGATATAAACAAACTCGAATATACATGTTCCGAATGAACAGCTGCCGTTCTCCTTTCAAAATCAAAGCTTCCTATGGCAAACCTTCTAATGAAGCACCTGTCATCTGTTTGATGAGATCGCGTTGCCATGCTTCCCAGTGGCTCCAAAAGGTTTGGAAGCATCGGGGTGGCAGTGGGTACGTGTTCTCCACCTCCTGCATGCGCGAATAAAACCAGGTGACTGACCCAAACCCATGTCTGCATTCATTGAGCCATCGTCCAAAAAAAAACGCGAAATAATCAACTCGCATTCCCCGAGTCTGAGCTTGTGAACGACGCCTCTTCCATTCAACCTAAGTTTCATACCTTACTCATCCCCAATGAGATAGCTGATGCGTAGTGGGGCATACTTGTCAGTAGGAAACTATGTTCAGTGCCTGGAACCAGCTGCCAGGCCTAAAAGTGCTCTGTCAATGTAGCTTGCGCGTTTTGGTTTTGTCTATCAATCAGGAACGGTCATGGATGTCGGCTGCACCACTTCTCTTGCTAAACACAACACCACGGCTTGCTCGCGCCTGCCAAACAGAGCAGGCCACCTGTTTGCTGCAAGAACTCTCGCAGGTCTCTTTGTAAGGCACCTCCACCTGTCGCACAAGGCGTGTCGACTCCTTTTTACCAGTCCAATAGGTAACATGAAACCCATCTGCCTCATACATCTATGTTTCTAAATACAGGGGAGCCCCTATAATGGGTTTTTCCCTTTTGGTTTGCTTGTAAACCAACCTACAAAAACGGTTCTTCCCTTTTGGTTCCCCTTTTAAGCCAACCAAAAAAACTGTTGGCACCTTGCAGAAAACAAAAAACCGCACAGAGTCCCGCAGCTGCCCCGGGCCTCCAGGAGGCCATGGCATTTGCCGGGCCACCCGTTCTTCGTGTCCTGGGCGATCCGCTTTCGGCAGACGTCCGATTTGGCCGAAGCAAGCGACCAGGCGCGCGACATATGGCCATGTGAACATCCCAATCCAACCACTAAAATAGGTTCTAAAATGGGTGGTGCACCTTCCCCAAAATGGGATCCCTTTGGTTTTGACAACCACCGCCGTATCGTTGGATTTGGACCCATGGCTGGACTTTTGCAGTTGGGGGAACTTTTAAGCACCAGCTAGCCCAGCTCCAACAGGTCCTCCAGAACTGTAACTGTAGGGCAGGCTTTGTACTTCTTACCTGGCGCGACCGGGCAGCTCCGTGCTGAGAGCTTGAAACTGCCCAGAACAAACGAGTGGCTCCCCGGATAAGAACAAAAACAGGCTCACCCATAGCTGCCTTGGAAAGGAAGGAAGCAGCGCCATGTTTTTGCCTTTGGGTCAGCGAGTCACGCAAATGTGACCTTCGAACCCCTCCCGATCGTCGCCTATGTAGTCTTTCGGCCAGCACCTGGGACAAGGCAAGAGTCGAGTGGTCCATCTCGGGTTGCGAAAGAATCGAGTCACAAAGTGCTCCCATCTCAGGTATGTTTGCCCTGCTATGGACATGAGGAGAAAGCCTGCCAGTCTTTTTGTCAGGAAAGGGCAGCCAGTGTCAAACACGAGGAACATGAATCCTTGGATCCGAGACCTCGCTGGTCTCTCTTCCCGAAAGCATCAGCATCAGCATAAAGCACAAACGCGACGACTGCATGAGAAACTCACGGGCCATACTACACTGCACTCACCTCTGCCTCTAGTCTTGGGAGAGGCCGGGCTAGCTGAAAGCTCAGAAGGCAACCCGCTGGACACTGTGTATGAGAACTGGGGGTTTGGGCATGAACCACAAGTTGAGTTGACATACCCCTTGGCAACCAGATCCAAACAGCGCTTCTCTCGCGAAATGGGCGCAGGGCTTGCGACTGGAAGATTCGTCCGGCTAAATCATGCCAAGCTGGCGAGAGCTTTGAGGGCACCATGTGAGCGGGCCAGGCCTGGCGAGTCGTGAGGCGCGCGGCTTGCACGGAGTCCCCAGCGAAAAGCCCACGTTGGTTTGGAGATCTGTAGGTACTGTGGACGGACGAAATCCTGCACCACCTAAGAAACCCTGGAATGATGATTCCTTGTAAAAACCAACAAACCTTGTTTTCCCTTGGTTTCGAAGCGGTGCAAGATCCAGAGTATCTCTAGGTATGTGCAATGCGTTAATATTGCAATATTGTGGGAATAGATATTGTGATGTGATGGTTGGTGTAGGTATGAGAAGGTATGTGTTCATGGAAATAATGCAATATCAGTACAACCGCAGTGTACTGTATGTAGATACAACAAACACACATACAATATAATATTTGGGATCCACCAGCGCAAGCCAAATGAACCCTGGTCGGGGCTTTCTTGTGCTCTTGTTCAGGGCCTGACCACCCCCGCAAAGCCTAAGCCAATATTTGTCTTTTGACCATATGATTCGAGGTGTGAGCGAGGCTACAACCAGAAAATAGACGATCAGCCAGAAGACAAGCAAGTTGCACAACATGCAGCCAGCTACAAGTCCGTCTTGCTAGACAAACAAATCATTCTTTCACCGCGCTGCCCTATCTTTCCCGACCCATCCAGCGTATTTGCTGTATAAGACAGGCTGTATAACTTGATCCGCTCTCAACTGTTCAGTTCCATGGCCCAGCCTATGGCAAAGGCTTCAAGGTTCAAAAACTGAGTTCAAAATCGGTGACTGCCATGACTTTCGACCCCAGGGTTTCTGCGTTCCACACCCCAAGAGCCCAAACCTAGCAACGCCGGGTCTTGCCGTCGAGACCCCGGCCAGCTTCGACTTCAACGTGTTCAGGGCCGGGTAGGCGGGCGAGGGACTGGGCGAGAGGAAAAGCCACGAAGATGGTCAAGCACTTCCTCCATTTGCTGTACAAGCCTGCAAGGCATGTACCTCTTTTGTATGTTGTATAAAACCTCCACTCCAAAACCTTCCAATTGCTTTTGCGCCCCCTGGGAAAAATCAAAAATGATTCCAGTGATAGATTCCCTTTAAACCCAACAGGGGAAAACAATTTTTAAGCAAGTGGAAGACTTAGCCGACTGAATCCCTGAAAATCATTTCGGCCGGGATCCAAACCAAACGGATCACTCTTTCAACAACTCTTTGTGTTTCCTGTCTCTTGCGACTCTTGGGGCATAAGCTAAAATGGGTCTTCACCCCAATCAACGTGAGGCGCATTGTGACCAAATAAAACCTCAACAGCTACAGCAGTACTTCCCCTTAGGCTTCGGAGCATCCATTTTCCCCCGCGTCCCCCGCAAAACTCTCCTGAGTGTCGGGCATCTCCGTACATACGCTGGGTGTATTGGGGCCTGAAAGCAGGGAAGCCGAGGGCTGCCGAGCCGGCTGAGTTACTTGTAGCACCAGAGATTGCTGCTGAGTTTTGGAGGGTCGTTCTGGACCCCTAGTTCCCCTCCTCTTTCGTCCTCCCCGTCCTCTTTTTGTCTGGGCCAACAAGACTGCGAGAGGAGAGCAATGAGTGCCATGAGGAGAGTAACGAGAGCCATGATTAGCCAGGGGAGCTTTGTGCAATTTGGGGGGAGGGGGCAACAGGGCTTGAAGGGGATCCCATGGTGAGCTTGTCAAGCCTTGATTTTTAAGCAAACTGTGGTAAGAAACGTGTTTCCGGACAGCTGACTTTTAAGAGATCTGTTGTGGCAAACGTAGTACTTGCGATAATAGCTTGTGTAGTTTGGAATTGTGCTCCATTTGTGGATTTTCTGCGAGGGGAAGGATAGCGCTAATCAGAACGGTGCTTTTGGGGGTGAATGACCCCAGCTCTGCAAAGATTCCGAAACTATGAGATATCCGCATCACGCATCGTGGAAGTGTGTTCTCCAAAAGCTTGAGACAAAAAAGAAACAGGACATCTGAAGCTCCAGGCATCAACCTCTCCGACTTCGCCTTGTTTTGGTGCACGTTCACATGCTGAGCCCTCGGCACACAGCTGGTCCTGTGTAGCCTCCCTCTGCCAGGTACGTGGTGAAAGTCTGGGATGGGCTGGTCGGAAGCATCAGACATCAAAATGCCGGCAACAAATCCAGGTCACAATGTTCTACTGGTTCCTCAATCAAACACTATCTTCCAAAACTAAGATCAATTGAGTCCACACGATGCCCCCAGACGCTGGGTGGTCTTGGTTTGCTATCCCGAATAACTCCTGCGGGTCAATGACGCAGCATTGACAGCTTTCATCAGATGCTCAAGCTGGCACCTTGAGTATGGTGTATGGATTGAGCAATGCCGGCACTAGATACAAGGCGCTTGCTTCTGTTTCCAAGTTTCTGGATGGGAGCCTCGCGTTTTCGGTGAACGCTCAACGACCCAGGTTTGGGTCGTGGCGTTCTTGGGGACTGGCACGGATCTCTGTGCTTGGCTGCCCTGCGGCATCTTCGGCCGCCAAATAGCAGGAACCCGTTGACGGCCAGAAGCCAAAATAGGCGCAGCCCGGCGTGCCCACCTCGTTGCCAGAAAGCCAAGTCGCTCATCAAACGGATGTGCCGCTTGTTCGGGGCATACTTTTCGGCTGATTTCAAGGGTGAAACCAATCTGGGTTGCTTTCTGCTCCCCTGCTAAAAGTTTAACTTTTAGTGGTTTAATGGAAAACCCATTAGTTGGCAAAAAGTCAAAGTCCTAACATCCAAGCAAAATGCACCAATGGGACCACTATCTTCGAATGTTCCCCAAACAGGGGCCACAATGAAAGGAGCTTGTAATAGTGAATTGCCTGCAGCGCGGCAAGCTAGTGGGGAACATCTGCGCACTGGCGCTGTGGAAGGACAACGTGTCCCTTTGCAGAAACTGCATCGCATCACATCTCGGTTGCTTTCTGCTCCCCTGCCAAAAGCTTTTAACTTTTAGTGGTTTAATGGAACAAAGTTTAACTTTTAGTGGTTTAGCATATATTTGGCAACAAGTGAAAGTCCTAACATCCCTAGGCAAAATGCACCCAAGGCATCGCATGCAGCTGAGGCCATGTCGCACTCCTTTTGACAATCATAGATCGTCGAGGTCTGGGTCTCGTTGGTGGAAGGCGAGTAGTACCTGAACAAACATTTGATCGCTATCAAACCATTTCAGCACAGCGCAACGCAAGAATTGCCTCGTGCTCTTCTACCGTCTGCCTGGCCTTGCAGCTGGTGATCAGCCCTCAATCCACTTTGAGACTTTGAGGCAAAACAGTTGCAAGGAAACGCAGCATTGTGACCGCGATCAAAGAGGTACCCTCCTGTCCATCAACATGGAACCTGACTAAGGGCTCCTGGACGATGATTCTCCTGTGAAAGGGACCAGTAGCTTAGGCGGGTTCCATGTTGAACAGGAGAGTACTTCAGGAATCCCTTTCCATGCCGGGGGATCAACCTCTTCCAGCGGGGAAAAACAAAAACAACTCGGGGATCGATCGCGCGGAAGGTCACCTCGCGTCCTTCCAGTAGCAGCCGTCAATCAGCACCGCTTGTGGAAACGCCACCACGCTGGCCTGTGGGTCAACTGAACGTTTTTTTCCCCCGAGTGCCTCGAGAAACTGGTGCCATCGTTGCACATCTAGGTAGTAGAGAGGATAGAATACGGGTACCCTTTTTTCTGCAGTCTATCTTAGTACAGGATGTACAGGGTAAAAGGCCTCTACTGGGGAACCTAGACATATTTCAGGAACAGGGCCTCAAACGCAGAAACTCGCCGATCCGATTCCAAACTATGGCAGAGATGGAGAGCTGCGAAGCGTCGAGACTGAGCCTGCCTGTCCGTAGACACCATGGATGAAGGTTGCAAGAAGCAGCAACCCCGCCATCAAGGGCCAGTCAAAAGCTCACAGGAAGCCCTTGCTGTGTGACCGTTTTGCGCTAAAAATTAGTGTGCCTGGCATATATTTGTTCTTGCCTTGCACAACTGACACAACAAAAGGTACAAACACGTGCATGTAATCACAAACATACGCACTGTCACACATGGTGGACACATGGAAGCGACGCTCCAACAGCACTCCGTGTTGGCAAGTGTTTGCTAGCCATTGATTTGACGTCTATGGAATCAATTCAGGCGTCGTTGCTTCTAAGCCAGCAACCAACGGCGCTGATACGTGCAAAGCTTTCAGTGAGTTTGTGGCACACATGGCATCCGTCGTTGGGGAAGGCGACACCAGATTGACAACCTCCGAAGCACACAGCATTCGGCAGAACATGCAGTGGGATGCGAGCGTAAGGATACATGTTTGTTCTTTTTTCAGTCTGAGTGCGCTCCAATGTGCGTCACAAAGGCCACTCAGCTTCACGCTCTTCTCAGGGCTTCGAAGAGTTGGAGCACCTCTCATCTCGATTCCAAGTCCAGCGAAGCGGTCGGCACATCTTCGCGTTGTGAGGACATCCTTTCACGAGTGGCTCGCTACTCCATGATCCTTGTCCATTGAACCTTCCTTGCCATCGCGCCGATGGTCTGAGTGGTCACATCGGCCACGACTTCAGGCGCTCCTCCAGCATTCCCAAGCAGTCCTTAGCTTTGGCAAACAAATGAGGTGACTGAGGCCACCAACTGACACACACGCACACACACACACAAGTTGCAGGCATTGAACATGGGTGCTCCAAACATATCAGGGGACCTCAAATCTTGCCAGGTATTTCCACAAACTAGGTTTGTTGGGCCCTCTTTTTGTTGAGCAAGAAACACATGCCCCATCTTCCACGACAGAGAAACCACCTTGCTTGCGAGCCGGTGTCCGGAACAGCTCCGATGCTCGAGAGCTTCCTGACAAAGTTTCAAAGCGCGGCACTCTCCACGCGCTTCGCGCAATCCCCGTGGAACTACAAAAAGGTCGACTGAATGAGTAAGGATCTGCAAATGGAATGAGGGGATCTGCAAATGGACCAAGGGATGCTGAAAATAGACTAGGAATCTGAGGATAGAACTGCGTAAGAGTGAATGAAGTCTGGTGCTTGTTTCGTGTGTTGGCGGACTCTGCCCTTCACTCAATCCCATCCTGCGCATCGACTGGAGCAGCAGGCCAGCGGCCCTCAGCGCTGGAGAGGCAGTGGGCTTGCCGTCCAGGAAAGCCGACCTTCGTTCGAGAAAAAAAACTGTCTGAGGGTTTTTGTATTACCCCCTCGGATACACTCCTGGAAAATGACCCAGAGTGGTTCAGAATAACACGGTTTTATTGGGAAATGTGCCTAAATGGGGTCAATACCCAGTGGGTGTATTCCCAGGGTGTAATACAAAAACAATAGAAACTGGGCCCTCGAAAAGACTTCTCAGGCTTCAGAGGGGACACTGACGGACATGTGTGCATCTGCACCTTCTATGTTGCATGCTTCGGTCGTAGTAAGAATCTTATCAAGCTGTAAAAGACCGGCTGCGGTAAACATTGGCTCGGAGATGAACAATTCCTTGTCTGTCATTGTCTGAGAAACCACTGCTTTGCACAATGAGAAACGCTTGAGCTGCAGCTAACACTCGCGCAAACGCACACACACACACACATGCACACAGAGATAGCAGCCTGCAGCTCGGACTTTCCTCGAATCTTATTGCACCACCAATTCTATCGCATAGGCAGTAGTGACTCGTATCGTGATTTGCCTATGCATGTATACGTGTAGAATGGCTTCTTTGACAGGATATTTTTCCATGTCTTATGTCTTGTTCCAATGGATTGATGTGACGGCACACAACCAACAAATGTGTTGGAGGCAGTGGCCAGACTCCCACGTCGGAGCTAGCTTTTGGACATACGGGCACACCCACTGGATTTCATCAAGCCACAGGCACTGGCCTTAGTAAACCTGTCCATTTCTCTGAGCCCCAGACAGAAATGCCACAAAGTGCGTGCACAGGAGGTGCAAGGAGCCCTTGGCAAACTGGCTGGATGTTTGCTATCAACGTGGTTTGAGATGCTTCAGAAACTGCAGCTGCAGAGCTGCTTGCAGCATGGCGCCTTGTTTGCGTCTTTGTCTCAGAAGCTCAAGATGGCTCAAGTATTCTAGTCTGATTGGAAGAGTGATCAAGTAGCGGTTGACTTGTTCCAGCAACTTCTACATTGGCAATGCTGGGCCCTCTGCTGGCTTCAGTGTGCCAAGCGCGTTGCGAGTGACCTGGCAGCACAAGAGGTGCTACTCCTCCGCAAAAAACAAGAGCTGATTTAGAATGAAACATAGGTCTGACTGTCTTCACTGAAGCCATCGCACGCTGCTCAATACACAAGTAACCTTCAAACAGTTTGCCAAAGTTGGCACTGTCCATTGCAAGCCGGAACTAGACAACTCTCGCTGCTGCATGCGAGGCTCCTGCTCACCAAAGCAACCTGTTCTCAACATCCTCTGAGCTGCGACAAGCATGGTGGCCACACGTCGCATGCCGACCGCAGGAAATTTGGTGCCTGAATCACAATCAAGGAGCTCAAGTCAATCAGGAAACTTGGGTCCAAGCTAGGGGCAAACAGTGACATCCACGTGTTCCAAGATTTAGCATGCCAGCTCAGTCATAATCAAAACCTGGTACACAAATGGTGAGCTCAGAACCATGTAAGGACTTGAAAAGGCGGCCGCAGCTACTTGCGGCTGGGCCCTTACCAACCTTCATCTACCCGGGTTTTGATTGTGACTCAGCTCAGAAAGGCCTGCTGTGAACAGGCAAACAAGGCAAGCCAAGCCTCAGCGGGCTGGGCCAAGGATTGAGCTAGAGCACCTGGCATGGACTGTGTGACAAGCCCCGCTGAAACGGAACGGTGGCTCGTCTTTTGCGGGGTTTTCTGTTTTGGGTTGGTTTGAAAGGAACACCAAAAGGAACGCTCCCCCATTTGTGGGGTCCCAAAAAAGACGAGCCACCCATATGACAGGCAGGATGGACACGTAACATCTCTGTCAATCAAACCAAGACGGCGAGGCAGCAAAAGAGGCAGTGAATGCAGCGCAGCACCTGCAATGGGCGATGTGCTGTGCTCTTCTCATGTCCCAGCGACCGGAACACCGGCCACCAAGAGTTCGTGAGGCTATACAATTGTAACCTGCGTGCACAAAAAACATTGGGGCACCGGTAAGCGCACGCCAAAGTCCACAAACTCGCCGCTGCAGTCCAGACCTGAGTCAGCTTCGGACCCTGATTTCGAGATGTTTCCGGAGCAAGCCTTCAAATAAACTCAGCTACTAAGCCGGCAGCGACAACCCTTCACTGGGCCCTCAGGGGTAAGTACCTGGCACGAAGGACACCTTTTCGTAGTGCATATATTGGATCAAGTGAGTCACAATCAAGCCCCTGTACAAAAATGGTCGACCCAGAACCATGTAAAGGACTAGGAAGGCGGCTGCAACTATTTGTGGCTGGGATCGTCCCTTTCTAACCTGCACTTACCCGGGTTTGAGGACGTGGATCAAGTGGCTTTGTAGCAAGGGTGCAGTCAGGTCGTCGAACACCTCGGGCAAGACGTCTAAGATGAGCTGCGACAGCCTTGGCCCACATCACATCTGAGAGGCTCAACTGAGGCATACGTCCAGTGACATGGGAACAAAGAGCCTCCATTTTTGGTTGGTTGAGTTAAAGGGGATCCCTTCCCAAAAAACAGGAACCAAGGGCGCCACTGGCCAACTGGGTAAATGTGTCTATGATGCAAAGTCTCAACACGGTGGACATATCTGGCACCTGCTTTCTGGCAGGGACTGTCCGTTTCCTACCATGTTCTGACTCTCCTGGCAGCTTCGAGAGCTCCCCTTTAGCCAAGTTTGAACACCAGCTCAAAACCGGCTCTCTTCAAACCAGCTGGTTTTTGGAGAGCGAAAACCAAAAGTACCATCAGTTTTCCTGGCTTCCTTCAAACCAAAAAACCTCGTGCCCATCGTACTCTACCAGCCTTATGCCGTGGCTCGGCGGCCTCGGCCCCCCGGCCGCTTGGACGGCCAGCGCAGAGCTGCTGCCAGCAAAGCCCAAAGCTCCAGGCGATGGCCTGGCGTCCGTTTTTTGGGTTGGACACCCCCAAAAAAGGCCATCGGTTTCAGAAGGGGATGACTCAGGGTGGGAATGAACTTAGGGGTTCCCTTAAAAGAAACCACGAGTTGGATGTTTTGTAGGGAACCTTCCGATTCTCATTCCCTGCCTATGTTAGGTCCTCCAGTAGAGAGGCTAGCATAAAGGTTACCGATTTCTTTTTCTGTAGTCTATTTTAGTAGGGGAACCCTCCCCCAAAAAAGGGCAAAAGGGCACTACTGGGGGGACCTAGGTTTTCCTTTCGGCTTTCCTTTACCAAAAAAGGGGTACCCTTAAGAAAGACATAGCCAAGAATCTACCAAACTTGGGACAGCTTCTATAGTCCTCACTGGAGCAAACCAGGGCCTTTCATTTGGTAGAACGCCGTAGGTTTCAACTACCTGGATCTTACACCATCACTGCATGGACACACATTCCTACTGACTTTGAAGGGGGTCTGGCGTCTAACCTTGGGGACTAAGGGTGCATCGTCTAAGTCGCACTTGGCCACTGAAACTACATCCTTTCAAGGAGGCCCCTCTCCAAACTTCAGCATCTTCAGTCTGTTCATGGCCAAATTCATATTTGGGGGTTGATCAATATTCCGTTCGGCCCCCAAATGACCATGGGTATTTTTCCCCATTTCGTGGTTGACACATCGAATCTTGAGTGGTTTCTCCCATTGGTCATCCCATGTGCATCGGACCTTTTGATCCCCCAAATAGGGGACCGCCTGCCAGCCGCCGTGGCCGCAGGCAAGCGGCCAAAGACGCCACCGCCGGGTCTGCGGGGCTGCGGGTGGACTTGAACCCTCTGGGCGTTGACTTTGTCCATAGCAGCAGAAACATCTTAAGTCAAAGCCCAGAGGGTTAACGTCCTGAGTTTCCATTTGGTCTTGGGTGCAAGTTTGGGTGCAGGGAATCGGCTAACGTGACAAACGCACGCAACACCGTGGCTTGCTCAAAGCAAACTCAGCAGCTGCGAATCTGGCAGCAACCACTTGCCAAGTGCACAAGCCTTGGTCACCCTCCTGAGGGAGCACAGCAGCAAGAAGCTGCCCGGCCTTTGTCGAAGAAACTGCAAAGTCATAACACCTCGTATCGGGACTATCCCTACTGTGGATGGACAACATCCTGCACAAGTCGGGATGAATGGAACCCATATTACTAACATGGCACCTCACAAAGGGTTCATTCAAGAGGAAATGGATCTTCCAGGGACCCTGCCGCAGGTGCTATGTTAGTGGGAGGGAGGGTATCAACTGGTGCAGGATTTTGTCCGCCGACAGTACGGATTGTTCTCTACTCAGCTTTTCTTGAATATTGCTCTGCCGACAAGCCAGGTCTGCCCATTGGGTCCACGGCATAGCCAGTGAAGCTCGATCTGGCCAGCCCGACCCGTGCCTCAGGACAAGTTGCACTCAAGCCAACATCCTACTTCTTCCGACTTGAAACGACATCAACTGATGCCAATCCAGCCAAACAGACCATCCATTGAACATTCAACTTGTGTCACACTGCGAAAAACCTTGTGGTCCACAAAGAACTCTTGGCTGGGGTCCTGCTCTAGGGGCGTCACCAGATGCAGCTTCAGGTGCCTGTGCACGGTGGCTGCCTGGCAACAAATACAGACCTGCACATGTCAGGCTCATTCGGGCTTGCAGCCAAATAGGAGAACCCCAACATGGCTGTTTTCCCTTTGGCTTTCCTTCCAAGCCCAAAACAGAACCACCCTCAAGAAAAAGAAAAAAACACGCACCCTTTCTCCTAGACGTGCAAAGGAAGAGGCATACCAACCGTCGCCATGTTTTTCACGGAACCCAAGCAAAGTGCGTGAACCAGCCTCCGGCATGTCAGCCAGCCCAACGGCGAGGCTCGACCAGTTGATCAGCGCTTCCTGCTGCGGCCATCCAATTTCACATGTCACATCTACTCCTAAAGTGCAAAACACATTGCTCATAGTCGTCAACGTCACATGCCAGCGAACGTGTGCTAGACTGTACAGCTGCAGCACAATCTTCCTCACTCTTTAATGGGGCCATGGGTCAAAATTTTGTACCCCCAGTGAACATCCCAATCCCCACTAAAATAGACTAAAATGGGTGGTGCACCAATCCCAAAATGGTACCATTGGTTTTGATCCACAGCCATGGATGACAGTCCGATCGCCAATTCTAATCCCGCAGCTGCGCCTCTGCGGCTTGCAGCTCTGAGACCACTTCTGCAAGTGAAAGGATCAACCTGAAGTTCAGCAAAGGATTGACGTCTCGGGTCTGGTCACTGGAAAAGGTGCACGCAAGCTGCAAGCACATGTGGAATGAAAGTCATCCACATAAAAATGGCTGTCCTCTTGTCAATGAAACATTCCTTGGTGGCTACTGAACCCCCTCGGAACGTTCTGACCGTTCCAGTCCCTAAGGATGCGGCGGTGCCAAAGGCGCCTTCTGAAAGAACTCCAGCCGCACTGCCTCAGTGGGCTGGGCTTAAGAGGCGATCCCTGTGAGCCTTTCAAACGTCCAACCGGCGCATCTCGGATTCTCAGACCAGCCGTTCCTTCAGCGGCTGGGGATGCTACCGCAGCACAGGATGTCCAAGGTGTGACCTCCAAGGCGCTTCATTACCCGAACTTCCTCAGGTTGCTATCTTCCCCGGTCCCCCCCGGTTTTCCTTGTGACTACAAATCTTGATCGCGCCTTTTCTGTGGGTTTGGGTCCACCGGGTTTCCTTGTGACCACATTTTTGAAGGCATGTTTTTTTTTGGTGGGTTTGCCCGTGTCTCCCATCAAAACCCCAAGGTCCCCCCTGTTTATCCTTGTGACCGGAACCCACGGGCCTGCTGATGAAGAGCCTCGTGCCGCTGCATCTCTGCGCGAAGGGACTCGGCACAAGGCGGGGCATGCTACAAATGCAGTGCTCATCCACGTGAAGGCCAGCGACATGATTCGAGTTGCTTCCAGCATTGGCAACCAACCTGGCCTTCATTCAAACCAAAGCAACATTTCTTCTGTAGCATATCCAATTGCTCAATTCAACTTGGGTGCACCTCGGGCATGTGCACATAACAAGGCTGCACATGTCAGTATCATGCATCTAGTCCATCTCAAAAAGCTGTAGTGGATACCAGTGCAAATTTGGCCATGGGTCAAAATCCCGTACCCCCAGTGAAAATGAGTTGTGCACCCACCCCAAAACCATTGGTTTGACCCACAGCCATTTGCCAAAGCTGAGCTGCTGTCTGCCAAATCCGCAGCCAGCGTGCATGAGAGCGTTCGCGCCGCATCTGCTGCAAACTGCCTCGGCTCACATCCAGCCCGGGATACTTGCTTGGACAGAGAGTTGGCTTGTGGCTGGGCCAACTGTGGTGTCAAGTTGATTGAAACAACTTTGCACGTCACACGAAGAGTAGCAAAGTGACACAACACCCGTTTGCCGAATGCCCTGTCAGCTCTTCAACCAGAAGCAAACCCAGTGTGAGTCTCCCGCCTGGCTTCGGAGCAAAGGTTGGGAATGACCAGCTCTTTCAGAGCCCAGGGCCAGAAGCCTGGCGGAAGCCCTTCGACTTGTTGGCAAGGCCACAATGTGGGTGTGGATCAAAATATAACCACCAGGATATGGACCCCAGGCTTTAATCCTGGGTTCCATTTACCAGGGTTCCATTCGGGGTACCCATTTTTGACCCACAGCCATGTGGACCTCTTGGGCCGCTAGGACTTGACTGAACGTTGGGATCCGGCCGTTCACCCATGCACAACATCACCGTCTTCGGGATCGGCGTTTCCCGAAAAGCCCGCCCTGGCTCTCATGCCAGGCGCCTGCTGATGCTTTCGCATCCTTGCAAAGGCATGCCTGGGCTCATGCGACCCTAGCAACACAGGGGGGTTGATCAATATTCCGTTCGGCTGCCAAATGACAATGGGTAACTTTTCTCACTTAGTGGTGAAAGTCATCCTTTTGGTGGTTTCCCCAATGGTCACCCCATGGAAAGGACCTTTTGATCAACCCCGACATGCGTACCTGCCAGCTGAGCTCCAAAACCCTGGAACCAGCTGATCTCCGTCTTGCTCCCAGGGCCCCAGCCCAAGTCGAGGTGAAGAGGCCGCGGTCCAATGGGCCGTTGCGCCAGGAACACCAGCCTGACGCTTGGCTCGCTCTGGGGGTTCCTTGCCCCATTGGAAGCTTGAATGTCTGCCTTCCGGACTTGAAGACTGGACCCAAGTGCTTCAAACTGCCCCCCCCCCCCCGGCTCGGTAGCACACTTTTTTGTTTGTGGGTGCTTACCGAAAAACGGTCCGCTTTTAAACAGCAACCCAAGAAACGGGGTCGAACATTTTAGAACACACCCACGTGGTCGACAGGTGCCTCCCGAACACACCCCCTCACAGCTCTGATCGTTGCTTTCCGCGTGCCTGGTGCATCTTGACACACCAGCTGTGCCAGCAGTGGTGCCAGCACCTCACCGAGGGAAGCCGGCGTTGCAAGCACAGGTGTCCCCTTTAGGGGAAATAGATGACCCTGGTAGATGATTAAACCACCAGGTAAAGCAGGGCCATCTATTTTTCTACCAAAACAACCAAAAAGGACACCTATGGTTGCAAGCTGCGGCCAAATTCCGGGCCCCGAGAGGTTTCCGGCATATTTTTGAGCCGCATTCCCAAGGCAGCACTCAAAGCGCGAGGTGTTCCTACCTCTTACTCAAGCGACCAGCCCGAAAATGTGCTGAGCAGGTCCCCAAAAAATTGAGCCGCACGGGTTTCTCCAAAAGCACAAACAGCCTGAGGAGGACGCCCCCGGACCCCAGCTGGGACCCTTTTCCCCCTTGGTAGAGAAAAGGCCGTCCGGCCCCCTTTTTTCCGCCCTGGGCCACACATGGGACATGGTGGGGGTGTTCTTCCCTTGAATCTACCGGCAAACCAGCACCCAACCAACCAGGGGGTACTGCAACGAGTCAAGGCCCAGGCCGGTGTGGGCCAGCCGGCTTGGCCGTCTGCCGACCGCAGCACCACCGCCTTGGAGCACCCCCCAGTGGCTTGGTTTCAAGAGAAGCGGAAGGGAAAGCCGCTGAAATTGCGGTTCCGCCATGATATGGGCAGAGTATTGAGGGGTCCAGGTCCACCACATATACCTCAGGGCCAACTTGGCAACAAAGGATGATTGAATGATTGAAGATATCAACATGAACAACGCTACAGCTCCATTGGCTCACATGAGAATGAATCAAGCTGCAGAACGCTGATCCGTTCGCTTCAGGTTGCTTGCTCGAATCACAACTGCTCCCTCCTAGCCAAACGCGTTGGCCAGAAGCTCACCTGGCACCCCCGGTGAACACCCAGAAAGCCTTCCAAAAAGCCTTCCAGCGGAGTAACCATCCCCATTTTTGGCTAACCTCAGGTTTTGACCCACAGCTCACAGCTCAGCAGAACGGCTCCATTCCAAGCTGGACGTCTCAGCGGACCAGCCTTCCAGGCCCCTGGCGGCACAGGCCTCCGGCGCCTCTCGCCAGGCGCCCAGCAGAGCCGGGAAGGTCTCCTCCGGGGCCTCGCGCAGCGGAGGTCGCGGGACGCGTTAGCGCGTTGGCCACGGCCGGAAGGGCGGTCAACTGGGAAGAACCACTCCATCAGTCGCCCAAGGGACCCAGAAATACAAGGTTCACCTTTTGGGGCCTTTACTAAAGATAGACCAACAATTGAAAACCAAAAGGTTAAAAGGTCGGCTTTGGGCTTTGGGCAACTGAGCTCCAGTAGTGATACATTCCCCTTCAACCCCTCGGGGGAAAATAACAAGCTGTCACCGTGGGTCAAAACTACCATCTTGGGGTAGGTGCACCACCCATTTTAGTCGATTTTAGTGGGGATTGGGATGTTCACTGGGGCTACGATTTGGATTTCGACCCATAGCCAAATTCACAACAAAAACACCGTCTTCACCACATGGAAGCATTGATTCCCTTTAAAACCCACCGGGGAAAATACAGCAAAGCAAACCGTCACCAATTGGAAGCCAATCCCCCCCAAAAAAAACCTTCTTCACCAAATGGAAGCATTTTCTGCTCCCGTCACCAAATGGACGCATTTTCGGCTCCTTAAGGAACCCTAAGAGGAGCCACACACCGAGGCTCCAGTCTCCCGTCGCATCGCCTCAGCCCTCGCGGAGCTGAGCAGCGCCTCGCAGCGCCGGGCCGGCGCCAGCGCCGCCACCACCGCGTCCTGAGCGACGAAGCCGCGATGAAAACCTGTGGACTCCGAGAGAAATTTAGCAATCTCCTTTTCTTTTTCATGGCTTCATGTATATCATATACTAAACAATAGAATTAAGATAGATAGATAGATGGATGGATGGATGGATGGATAGACAGATAGATAGATAGATAAGATTTAAGTAGGCCTTGCTTACGTCCCCGCAAAAACCAGGAAATAGAACGCTGAAGAACCCTGGAGCCCCGGATGCATCCAACACGCTCCGCGCTCGGCCTGGGCCGCCTTTGCTGCCGGATTCGCGTACAGGTCCACTTGCAGCGTCCCTTGTGCGCCTCGTGAGCCCGAAGCCGAAGCCAGCGCACGAAATTCCGTTGAATAGCCGGCTAGACACCTGCACGGTGGTAGATGACAGCGACCGCAAGGAATACTTTTCCCTTCTGCCACCTTGCTCTTTCCTACCTCTACCACCCTACACGACCCTACACGTTGCATATCACCGGAACATGGTGCACCCGCATCTCCCCGTCTCTGCATCTCAGCTCATGTCGCTCTGGCCGGCCCGCTTCTCCAAGGTCTGATTGAGCATCTGCAGTGCTTCCGGGCTGATGATCTGCACGGGGCTGGCGTGCAGCACCAGACCATGGGATCCTGCTCCAGCACCTTCATGAGCATCTCGGGCTTGAGGTTGCGCATGCGATCTGGAGCCCTCTGCTGGCCCAGTTCCGCCTGAAGCTGCAGATCCAAGTGCTCTCGTCGCATTCGTGATGCTTTTCAGCAAGGCACTGGGATCTGCTCGCTCCACAGCACGGGCTCTCGAAGACGTTGGTCCAAGCGTCGCCTTCAAACTTCAGAGCTTCCATCTTCACATTGGCCAATCCCTGCCATGCACATCCATTGCGACACCTGCAGAGGCATCTGCCACATCACCAGTGCAATCCCCGCAAAGCTCACAAGAGCCATTGTGTCAAGGGCAGAAGTGCAGTGATCGAATTCATGGCTGATTGTTGGATGATGTTGCTCGTGAGCCCAAATGGTCATGGACAGCTGCAAGCAGCACTATGTACCATCAGCAATTTCCACGCAATTGCTCCTGCCTTCCTTTCTTTCAGCAACCTCTGCCTAGCGTATGCCGGGCTGTCGGACAGGCACTGTGTGGCTCTTCATGATTCCGGCATCCAAATGCGGCTGATAACAGACCCGGTGCTTGTCTTTCTTGGGGGCATTCCCTTGTGGCCGGCTTTAAATAGACACCAACTGGAAACCCACCACCGTTGTTCTGCTTCTGCTTCCATGACCATGCCTTTGCAGGCTTAGCAGCTGCTCGAATTGGCCAAAAGGCCCGCAGCTCCTGTCGCTCTCCGAAGTATCTTGGTGACTCAGTGCGCCACACACAATTTCAATCATCGATCTCTCAAAATGTCTTGCTCTAAGAGCATGGAGCAAAACCGGATTGCACGTGCCCTCCGAAATGACAAATCCAGAAGCGGGTTCCCAGTGCAGCATTTGCAGTCCGATCTGACTATCGGATGCACCAATTCCCCCCCCCCCCAGGCCCAGAGTATAGCTGCAGCCCCTGTCCTCTGAGACTTCCGCCTGAATGCTGGCATCATATTGTGGCGACCCAATCTTGTCCCACAAGGTCGAGTCTTCCCAGCAATACGGTCAGTCAGAAGCAAGAAATTAGACTTTCAAATGGTCCAGAAATAATTTGTTTGAGACTCTCAAATGCTCCAAAAATCAAAAAACAACTCCGCACTGATATTGGTTCTATTCGAGCCCCAACTCTCAGCCCTAGTGTGGTCGCTTGATTTCCTTTTCTCAGGGGCCTGAGAATTGGGTGTGCACTTTAGATGTAGTACATTTGCCTATCTAGCAAAAACGTAGCATGACTTTCTAGCTCAGTTGGCAATGAATTGTGTCGCGATAGGAGGGAGATGGGATCGAATTCTGGCGAGGCTATATGTACTACATTTAAAGGCGCAGCACGAGGTAAAACAAGGTTGGTGACCGACCATGTTCCCTCGAACACATTTTTGACAACTTACCTCTGGCTCAGAGTTTGGAAATTGGCGCTGCTCCTCAAAAGCGCGAACACCCAATTCTCAGGCCCATAAACCAAGGTGGTCAAAACCAACCCGACCACACCCAAGGCCCCACACTAGTGCGCCGAAGACAAGACCAACAAGGGCCAAAGAAACACCTTCACACCCAATTCTCAGGCCCATAAACCAAGGTGGTGAAAACCAACCCGACCACACCCAAGGCCCCACACTAGTGCGCCGAACACAAGACCAACAAGGGCCAAAGAAACACCTTCTTTCATTAACCAAATTTCAAATCCGGTCAAGACTCTGGATTGAGACCACCGTTTCTTATCCCCCATCAAATATTTTTTAAAAAAATAAAAGAAATATTCCAGACCCTGGTCAAAACGCGCGGTTTTCTTAACATACCAATCGACCGTACTGACACAAACAAACACAGAAGCAAGCGGCAAGCGATGCATAGCTGATCTCCCAGGCTGGAAAATTCGTTTCGAACCGGGATTCCTCCCATTGTAAAGGCGCTGACAGGTTCTCCGGGCGCCAACTCCCCTGCCTTGGGATGCAAGCTGAGCTGCCAAGGTTCTGGATCCTCTCCTCCTACGCACCGAGGCTTCAAGCAGCTTTCGGTGCGACTGGAATGAAGCAGCAAGGATTCCTCACACATTACTGGTCAAACTCAGTTCTGAAGGTCTATCACAGAATTACCAGGATCGTTTGCAGTTCGTCCAAGACAACTAGCCTCCAAAGATAGATGCCGGTGATGCTTGGGATGCAGCCACTTCGTGTCTGAAGTGTTGACGCCTTTTGGGGGATCCGAACTGATGAATTCGTCTAAGGCGGCGCCAATTGTGGTGAACGCCCGACACGGCTGAGGCCCAACCTGTCAAACCTGAAGCCTCCAGCGAGCTATGCCTGCTGCCACCCTCGTGTGCTGAAGTTGCCCTCTCGACATCTCTCCCGCCTGCAGGTGGTGGATCACCTAAGATTTCGAGTACCTGACGCATGCGGAATCTCATAAGCCTGACAACTTGATCCGGAGTCCGCAAAGGCTTGTTCCAAGCGAGCTCACCAGGTGCATTGTATTCACTCAGTCCGCGCAAGAAATCGCCATAAGGAATCAAATGTCGGTAACTGACAGAGAACCCCTCGGTGGGAACAGCCTCCTGGTGCCTGCCGCCCCAGCCTGCAGCCATGCTGCCTTCTCCGGGGCCTGATGCCTGGAAGCTCGGAGCTGAATCTCTCCAGATCTATTGAACAAATCCATGGATCCTGGCAGTCACCTCCACATTCAGACTTCCAGGCTTCACATTCCATCGTCAAAACAACCTTTCAGAGTACACTGCGTATGGACACTTGACGCCGAAAAGACTCGGCTACCGGGATCAGTTCTACAAGCGCCTTTCCTTAGCACCAGATGCTAGCACCATGCCGCCAGCGCCGCACCTCTCGAGTCGCTGCTGCAAGAGCTGGCGTGGCAGCACTGCCCCGCGCGGGTCCTGCCAACATTCCAGAATGGCTACTTGGAGAAACCCCTCTTTCACTGCCACAATTCTGATGATGCCTCCGTCATTCCCCAAAGCATGAGCTGACGGGGATTCTTCCGACCAAAGCGCTTGAACAATGGGACACAGAGATTGCCCAAAGGCATTGCGTAGAAATGTCACGAAGAGATTGCTCAAAGAGATTCTGCAGACAGTGCACAAAGGGATTGCACCAAAGGTCGGAGCGAGCGAAAGAGTAGCTCAACTTGTCTTGCTGATGGGCTAAGCTATCTTGACACCTTGCCATGTTCAGTATTATCTTCTTAGCTCCAAGCCAAATTTGAGTTTGCTTCAGAATCACCGCAGGTTTGCCCCATTGCTGCCCAGAAACACGGGCCGGCCCCGCGCCTGCAATGCCCTTGGAGCTAACGACACTGCCAAGGGGGCCCAGCCTGGCATGGCCTGTCGGGGCAGCCGAACAGCGGGGAAAAAGCTGCATCCCCTGGGGAAAATTTGGCTTGGCCGCGGTTTTTGCGGGTACTAGCAACCAGCAAACAAACAAACATCGTGGTGTCTGTGACTGGCAGTCTTCGAGCAACACATCAGGCAAAGGGCATCATCAACATGTAACTTTAAACGCTCAGTTGGCAGGCTCTTCCGTTTAAATGTGCACTCATCTCGTTTGCAGCGGCGGTTGATCGCAAAGAAACAACGTGCTGCCTTGAGCCGATTGCGGCCTACCTTCCGAAGAGCCTTCAAGTCAATGACAATCTTATGACATATGAGCAACTGCAACTTGCGAACTGCATCCTGGTGAACGACTAGTGAACAACATTGACCGACCTCGCCAGCTCTCTTTGCGCGGTCCTCTGATGCTTCGGAGCAAGCATCCTGCAGCAGTGCCAGCAGCAGGGAGAAGGCCTGAGAGTGGGAGGCGTGGCAGTGACATTTCGCGAATCTGAGCGTATTTCTGTCGCTAAACAAATGGAGTCTCTTCGCAGCAGTCCCAAGGCCGCGGCCACTTGCAAGGGCAGGTTTTCAGACGCCTGGTTGAATCGGCCAAGCTGACATCAGAAGCTTGGAAGATCGTGGACACTCTCCTTTGCAAGTAGAGCAGTCTTTTACGGAAGACAACTTGCCAGTTCTCGCAGCAGTTGCTTCTCAAGCCCCTGCAGGCCTTCTGCAAAGCTCCTGCGACCTCTACTCCGTGGACTTGAGCAACCGCAATCCTGGCGGTCTCTGAGACGCGGTCCATCCCCAAAGATCCAGTTGCCGCTCATTTGAAGCGAGGCGGGTCTGCAACGCGGAGGCCACGTTGTCGAAGGTTTCCTCGCACCAGCCGGTGAACAACTTCCAGTGGCACCAGCAATCGTTAGCACGAACTTTCAGAATTATTAGATCACTTGGATTGCGCCTGGAAGCTCAGGGGACCCCAACAAAGGGACGCCATTGAGGATTCTTGCTCCCTTACTCGGGAGCCCCAGGCCTGGCTGTGAGCAGAGCACAGCTCTTGCACCAGCGCGGCTGCTAAGTTCTCGCACGGGGGATCCGTGCCTGGCAGGGCAAGGCTCAGAAAAAACGCGAGGGATGGCGTGCATCGAAAGAAACCCAAGCAACCTAAGTAACCTTCTCTTGGGTACAAATGGAGACACTTTATGCGACTCCCATGGGACATTCCATGAGCGAAATCAAAATCGAACATGGTGTAGCGCCTGAGGCCGCCAGGCCTTAGAGCTCGCACTGGTGGGGGATTGTCCCGGATGTCACAGAGGACGAGTTGGGAACAAGTAATTAGCCCCTTCGCGGAGCTTTCGCGGACCGAGTTCTCGGAAACGCTTTCGCGGAGCTTTCGCGATGCAGGGTCCCTGTTCTCCCTTCGCGGAAGCCATGTAAACCGTTTAGATCAAGTGGGGGTTTTGGCTAATGTAGGAAGCCGGAAACCGAAGATCGTGGGGGGCAAAACGGGTGAGCTGGTCTTTTCGTTGCCTGTCCGGGGCATTCCATCACCTTTCTGGAGCTTCAGCTGTCGATTACGGCCCCGGCCAAGCCAGCCGCTTGCGAAGCCACGGCCCAGTTGGCGCAGCAGCCGGGCATAGGCAGCAGCCTGAGCTGTCAAGTCGGGAGGTCCCTCTAAAGGATGGTTTCCTTTGGTTTCCTACCACCCAAGAAGGGGTTCACCATTTTGAGAAAGCTTCTGATGACTTCGTACCTTGAGGTGAAATGAGTGTTACCTCCCCCTTGCAATTCTGTTCAGTCTGTGGCAGGCAGGCACGGAGCTGACTCTCCTGACAAGGCTGCAACATGATTTGGAGCGAAGGCAAGCCGCTAGACATGTCGCTTAAGAATGGCCGACTGCATCACCTGGCGTGAAAGTCTGTTCAATGGCGTACCTTCCCTGGAGTGAGCAAAAAAATCAATCCCGGTGTTCGCATTTTCAGCTATGGCAGTCACAAGCCCTGTTTCATGCTTCGTCAATGGAGCCGTTGGGCGCTCTGGCCAGAAGCTTTGCACGTCCTGCAGGCCGTGCTGCGAGACATCGCCCAGCATGTGCTGCCATGAGTACCTCAGTGGGTTGGATTGAATGCAGGCATTCCAGCAGTTTGCATTCAGATCCACAGGCCTTTTGAATTTGTAAGGTGGAGCAGAATACTGGTTTACCTGATCCCAAATGCCTCCTATTTTGTGCTTGAACTCCCTTCTCAGCTTCCCGCTGCATTGGCACCCGATGCTCCGATTCTTGGAAGGTGCACGTCAAGGCTGTCCTGTACGGCATCAACAGACCAAACACAAAGCTGCTGCATAGGCCAGCCCGGCGCTGACTCAAGTCACATGGCCATGGGTCAAAAGCCCGTACTCCCAATCCCCACTAAAATGGACAAACATTGTACCATTGGTTTTGACCCACAGCCACATAACTTCATAACCTTTGTGCCAAGCATCCTGGAATCGCATCCTTTAATGTGAGCAGTCATCAAAGAACATGGATCATTGGGCCACAAACTTTGTTTTGACCACTCTCCTCCCCAGCCCAATAGAAGCATCTGCCAACCATGCCCCGCATCCCTCCTGCAGCAGCTGACAGACTTGTGCTGCGCCGTCACCTGTCGATGTCGCTGGGGAAACCACCATCACTTCCAACTTGTGCAACCAGTATCCGCAATTTTTCGCTGTACCTTCTGTAAGGTTTCGCTGGGGCAAGTGGTCAGAAACAAGGGATAATTCCCACGTGCCTTCAAAGCCCAAGCAGACGAGTGCTTCCCAAGGTTCCAAGCCTTCCACACTGCCCCAGAGAGCTGTTTTACCTTGGCGCCACGTGAAGTCGACTGCTAAATCTTCTATCCTTTACTGCCACATCCTATCCTTTCGTGAAAAGTGAAATTGAACCCCCTTCTCCCCACGCCCAAACTACCTAGAACTCTGTTGCCACAAGGCGGACCGGCCGCAATCGCACCTCTGTTACGCAAAGTGCCAGCCATGGTAAACAAACAACATGCGGAGCCTGGTGAAGGCAGGTCCGGGAAGGAAGCTTGTGCTTCCTGTGGCTGAACCAACTGTCCTAATGGGCAAGACATTTGTGCCCGCCAAACGCTAGACTCCGCTTGGAGTCCCTGCTGGCTTAAACTCTGGCGCCTTCAAACACACCAACACCCAGCCATCCGTGTACACGGGCACACACACGCACACATAAACACAAGTGCAAACATGAACACAATCACACAAGCGCCAAACACAAGCAAGCAAGCAAGCAAGCAAGCAAGCAAGCAAGCAAGCAAGCAAGCAAGCAAGCAAGCAAGCAAGCAAGCAAGCAAGCAAGCAAGCAAGCAAGCAAGCAAGCAAGCAAGCAAGCAAGCAAGCAAGCAAGCAAGCAAGCAAGCAAGCAAGCAAGCAAGCAAGCAAGCAAGCAAGCAAGCAAGCAAGCAAAACAAGCAAGCAAGCAAGCAAGCAAGCAAGCAAGCAAGCAAGCAAGCAAGCAAGCAAGCAAGCAAGCAAGCAAGCAAGCAAGCAAGCAAGCAAGCTAGCAAGCAAGCAAGCAAAGCAAGCAGGCAAGGCAAGGCAAGGCAAGGCAAGGCAAGGCAAGGCAAGGCAAGGCAAGGCAAGGCAAGGCAAGGCAAGGCAAGGCAAGCTAGCCAGCACGCATGCAAGCAAGCAGGCAAGCAAAGCCAGCAAAGCAAGCAAGCATTCACAGAGACAGACAAAGAAAGCAAAAAACCAAGCAAACAAACAAACAAGCAAACATAGAAGACAAACAAGGCACATTGAACACACCAGGCATACGAAACAACCAACAAGTATGCCAACAGGCGCACCAGGGCATGGCACATGGAATGGGCAGGAGAAAAGAACGACAAGCGTGGCTCCGCTTTTCTATGTGCTCCGCAATCTGAGTCTAACTGCCAGTCTTTGGGCAGTCTGCGCGGACTTTGCCGACTTGGAGCAAGCGGAGGCTGTGCAACAGGGTCCGCCACGGTGGAGACCCCCAGAGAAAACACAAAGCGTTTTGCCCGCGGATCAAGAGCCAACTGCAGGCAGTCTCCTTGACTGACATGCCATGTCAAAAGATCCGACCTCAACCTGGCTGCGCTTGGAGGCGCGCACGAGAGGCGGGCTGAAAGCGTAAGCGCGTGAGTGAGGCACCTGGGCTGTAGACCAAGGCTGTATGAATCACCAATTGTCGAGGAGAAATGGGGGTGCTGCCAGAAGCACAAATCACGTCGGGATCAAGCTGATGGCACATATGCGACTATCTCAGGGATGTAAAGCGCTTCCAGAAGTGGAGGTGGCTGGATGCTTGAACGAACCGGCTTGGAGCGCCCATGCCCTAGTCCAATCTTTTCACTCGGGTATGTGCATTCAACTTTGTATCTGACAAAGCTTTCAAGAGGGCATGCAATACAAGCAATTGCACATCCAGCGATTTGTCTGTACCTCAACTACTGGCTGCCAGACGCATAAAACAAGCACCAGTTTTACGAAATGCATTGCTGCTCTCAATCTTGGCCGTCAGACCATGCCTGGTATTTTCCTTCTCCAAACATATTGCACTTTGTTTGCGCACTTGTATGAGTTTGTCGTTTCCCAACTCTTTTCTTAAGATTACCTCATGCGTTTGTTAAGCGCCCACCCTCTACTTCTCGTATGCTCGGCATGCGAGTTGAGCCATAGCCGTAATTGCTCAACTCCTAAGTGGATGTGTTCAATCAATCTCATGGTGCGAATGGTTCCCTCGAACTGTGCAACCATCCCGGTAATTTGCCGCTGTTGAAATTGGTTGGAGTTGGAGGGTGTGTCAGGCTGGCTGAGGGCTGGCTGGTCTTGCTTTTGGCTTCGCTTTCAAGCCCAAGAAGGCTACCTGCAAAAAAGCCGCAACCTCAAACACATCTGCCCAGCAAGTTGAAATGGCGCAAGAAAAAGGCACGACCCTCATATGGGCCCCCCTCCCCCAAACCCCAACCCCCCAACCCCCCAACCCCCCAACCCCCCCTACCCCCCCACCCCCCCTCCCACCTCACCCCCTGGAGCTGAGTGGCCCCAGTTCCGCAGCGCCCAGAGCTGGCGCCGCTGCACCGCGCCGCCCAGGCTGTGCCTCAGACGAGATCCACATGCGACAAACGCGTTCCAATGTTTTTCGGGTGCTGTAAATTTTAAATCCACCAGAAAAAAGTAAAAAACTCTTTGCCGGTGAAAAGGAAATCTGAAGGGAATCCAAAAAGTTAAAGTCTAAAGATCCAAGCCAATAGAGTTAGACAATTGGGGGGCCGGAAGGTTGAGATCCATGAAGAATATGACCATATCTTGGGGATCCGTTTCTCTCAAATTGGGGACCCTTGAAGGTGAGGAGGGGGGGAGTCCTTTTAAACCCCCATTTGAAACCCAAAAAAGGGGTTCCATATTTTGAGAAACACCCTGGCTTCTCTGGGGTGTACTCATTCCGACTTTCGGAAGTCCAGTATCGCTTTTCAGTTTTCTTATTGTTTCTCAGGTTGTGTGTTGTTTTCTCTCTTTTTTACTCAGAACTCAGAACCCATTCAGAAACCAGATGTGGCTTGTCCCATAGGGCTTCACACAGCTGGTGCAGGATTTCGCGCATCCACAGTATCTCATTTTTGTTTAACATGTTGCAAATGCCGACACCTAAAAATAATGCTCACTTTGATACCAACTTCATGTTTCAAGGCTGGAAAGCTCCCACCATCTCCCACCTTTCTGTTTGATCTTTAAATGAAGCTGCAGAGGGAACCGGCCCTGCGCCATTCATAACGCACGGCCAGCTACTAGGGACAGGCTCAAGAACCTGTGACCCCGGGAAACAACACAATTTCTTCAATGGCTGTGCCAGGGGCACGCACTCCCGTCGCTGCCCTGCATCTGACTGAAACAAGCGCGCGCATAACGCTCTCACAACCGCCGCCCCTCGTCTTTCTCAGCCCCTGGCACAAAGCAACTCACCAGACCTTCCACCTGCGCATGGCAAGGCTTGTGCCAAATGAACGTCGTCCGGAAAAAGAAATGGAGCGGCTGATGTTGGACCCCGGCTTGGTTTTTCCTGTCGACTCGTTGACTTTCTAAGCTCAGCCATGACTTCGAGCCCTTCACCGCCTCCACTTCGCGATTGTTCTGTGCCAGCTCTGCGTTGACGCTCCTCAGCTCGAGTGACGCTTTGTATCTCGCATGATCATGCCACTTCTGTAGGTGCTTGTAAGCGTGGCTACCACCATGAGATGCAAATTATCTAACCATCGTAAGGTCCTCTCCATCGACCAAGTTGACTCACACCAACATACTCATCCTCAATTAGGTGGACGCTTTGCCTCAGCAAATTACCTTTGTTTGGATCCAGTGCTTTTTGCCCTGGAGCTGGTTCCCTGACTTGGAACCCTTTGAACCATTCTTGATATCCTTCGCAAGCAAGCCTAGCTAATCACCAAGGAGTGAAGGAGTGAAGCTAAACATGTTCAATCACAAGTTCTGCAAGCATGACGTCCCATCCCCACCCCCGCCGGCACAACCCCTCAAACTGGCGTCTTTCCCTGTCTCCACTTTGCCTGTTCATTTCCCAGTGAAACGGCTTTTTTCCCCTCCAACTGGTGTTTTTCGCTCCCCCCCCCCCCCACCCCCGTTTTATGCTTATTTCCCAGTTGCCACAGCCACGGCGCCCAAAGAAAACCTAGGTCCTCCAGTAGAGAGGTTAGAATAAGGGTACCCTTTTTATTTCTTTCTGTAGTCTATTTCAGTAGGGGAACCCTCTCCCAAAAAAGAAACGGTAAAAGGGCACTACAGGGGGACCTAGAAATCCAGCGTTCACCGCGTCAACCGCGTGCCAAAGGCGCTGCGCCTGGCGCAGCGACGACTCCACGTCCGCCCCCAGCCGCTCGCCGGCGCCGCGGCTCCAGAGCCGCACCGCGCCGCTGAGGCGCCGCCGGCCTCGGCCGGGAGCTCGCGCGACTGGAGCCGCAGGGAAAACAAAACACCGATTTTCAGGGTCCCCGATTTTGAGTTAAGCCACATGGCTGGTCAAAACCCAGGAAACTGGTGAACATCAAAATAGGTGGCAAATGGATGTTCCTCCACCCCAAAATAGAGCCATAGGTGATGCGGAGCGTCCTTGGGCACCAAACACCGGTAGCCTTTTTCAAGGCCAACCAACAGGAAACTACCTATTTAATGGAAACACACCTGAGTAACCAACTTGGCTGTGGGTCAAAAATGAGGACCCAAAATGGGTTGCCTTGATTAATGGAACCAAAGACTAAAACCTGCGGTCCCCTGGTGGGTGTATTTTGACCCATACCCACTTGAGTCACAATAAAAACCCGGTATTAAAATGGTCTACCAAGAACCGTGTGAAGAATTAAGAAGGCGGCCGCAGCTATTTATGGTTGGGATCGTCCAATAACTAACCTTCATCTACCCGGGTTTTGATTGTGGCTCACTTGAGGTTTGTGCCGTGCTCTTGGTTTTTGGCCACCAACCAGCCTAAAGGTCGCACACTCAGTGCTCGGAGACCCGGATTCGTTCGTTCGTTGGTGTAAATCTCAGTGGCTTTGGTGTGGTAGAAAACATCTTGGTAGGAAATCGAATTGGACAAGTCTCATCATTGAGGTGGGGAGTTATGTCCGCCAACCATTTGGGAAGGTGCCGTTTCGTGCCACAATGCATTGATTGATTGATTGATTGATTGATTGATTGATTGATTGATTGATTGATTGATTGATTGATTGATTGATTGATTGATTGATTGATTGATTGATTGATTGATTGATTGATTGATTGATTGATTGATTGATTGATTGATTGATTGATTGATGACAAGTACTGATAGGTGTTCTTGGCTGAAATTTGCTTGTTGGCGAAGTGGATAAAGTGGATCAATCAGGAAATCTGTTGGCAAAACAAGAGAAAGTCATAGAAAGGACCGAACAAGGGCTGCAGTGGATTGCAGTAGGACTTGCTGACTCAGATCCCCAGGCTGTGTGTATCCTTCTGCGCAAAAGTCGCGTGGTCGGTCAGGATTGCACCAGGCGTGACAAAGTGCAGGCAAACTTGTGCTTCGTCTTCAAACTTCGAAACTTAGACATGCCCTTGGTGTCGTCCAAGAGGGCGTTTGTCACGTGTCGGATCCTGCAACCCGTGG
The DNA here is from genome assembly GCA_963377175.1 of Effrenium voratum. Lineage (NCBI taxonomy): Eukaryota > Dinophyceae > Suessiales > Symbiodiniaceae > Effrenium > Effrenium voratum. The sequence goes on along the minus strand of CAUJNA010000403.1, from coordinate 27,717 downwards.
AGTCAGCCCTCATGATTCAGCCAAAGCTCTGCTCTTGGACAAAGCCAGGCGCAGGAGCCGAACAGCGGCGCGGCGGCGCGAGGGATCGTCCAGCTGCCACAGGCCTAAGGACACAGGATGGATTTTGTGTAGATGTCATATTCTTACTTCATTTAGCAGAACGCCAGAACACTGGACTTGCAGCCAGCAAGATGTCTGTCGCAAACTGCCTTTTCGAGTCAGGCAACCTTTGTAGAACTCGTCCGCTTCGAAATGGCGAAGCGCTTTCTGCTCCTGCGTCACTTGGCTTGGGCTATAAATAGGCGGCAGCATTTGCCACACTGTTGTCACACATACGCACCTCAGACCTCCCGTGTGTCTCCTGTTTGACAAGACCACGCAAAATATCACGAATCTCTCTCAAAATACCAACCTCCCTGAACCGTGCGAGGTACAAATTGGCACAATCCAGACCTCATCCCACCTGACCAAGCTCAACTTGATAGTGCGGCTGTTTTTGTGGGGTGCAAATGTTTGGAGGAATCCCATTCCAGGTCCAAGCCGGTGATGCAGCTAGGCTTGGAGCTGCAGCTAGGGTTGGTTGCACAGGGCGCAGGGGAGTGAGATTCTTCCTTTCACCAAACCCTGCACTAGGTTCTCCAGTAGAGAGGTTAGAATAAGGGTACCCTTTTTTCTGTAGCTATTTTAGTAGGGGAACCCTCCCCCCCAAAAAAGGTAAATGGGCACTACTGGGAGACCTAGTGCATCTAAGCAGTCAGTACCTCCGGTGGCCTGGCGCACAGAATGGCAGAGCCGGCTCAGCTGCACCAAGGCCTGGCGCATGGCGTCCGCCTCGCGGGCTCCTCAAGCGACCAGGCTCACCAGTCCGTCACCATGCGGCAACGTGGCGACTGCATTGGCTGAATTCCACACTGGCACTGGCTGGATTGGCGCGATTGAAGCTTCTCCTATGTGAGCGGTAAAGAGTCAAGAGTAATTGTGTAGACAATTGCTGGCACTTGAAACAGGGATCGGCTAATTGTCCAGCAAGCGACATCAACCAATCTCATCAACTGATAAACTGATGGTTTGCAACTAACCGGTCATGCTTTCGTTGACCGACGCTGAGAACAAATTTCGATGAGGAAACCACTTGCCGTGACAGAGTCACTTAGCCCAGGCGCTCAGCAGCTTGGAGAGCAACACCAGCGCACGCCGCAAACCCTTGGCTGCCGCCAATGTCTTTGCCTGCGGGGATAGCAACTTGTGAAATGTGACTCTGCAGTCTCTATGGCTGAATTGTCCTTGGCGAAATTGATAGCACTGCACACTTCCGGAGCAAACATCCAGCCTGTCCATGAGCCCGCCAGGCAGCCAGGCTCCTGTCCAATGTGTCGAACAATGCACAAGTACGTTTGGAGCAAAACCCTCGAATGATAAATGCTGCTGTCAGAATCTTAAGCAGCGTTATCTGAAATGGCGACCCCTTTTGGGTAGCTTTCAGAATGAGGCACACAACAACAACGCCACTGAAAGTCCTTTTTATTGCGACATACCCACGCTCACTGACATAATCTGAAGAACTTGTTCTTGAAGGCTATGAACCAAACAAAAACAACATGAGGTCAAACACAAAATTGGGCTTTGACAAACCGCATCGAGAGCTGGCACAGTCCAACTGTTCATTTTCACCAACAACATTCATCAAACAACCGCTCACAGCTCTTCCTGCAGTCCAAGGCCGACGATTTGCACTTTCATCAAGCTGGAACTTCACTAACAGGAAACCACCCCATTACCATCTTCCTAAAATGGAGGTACTGTCAGAAAGTGTCTTCAGCAAGGCTACAGAAAAGCCTTTGTGAAGTTCGGATGCCGCAACAAGGGACCCGTGTTTGCGGACGGGTCAGTAGGATGCCATGTTTAGGAAATTGGTCACCCTGACGTTACTCCGGATTTAAAGCTAACATTGCCCCTACACGAGCCCTACGTCTGGCAGCGAGAAGTTTCTCTCAAAAGGGAAGGCGGTAGAGACACTGCTTTGATGCATTGGTGATGCTGGAAAGTTGCTGCATGCTCTTTGGCCTACCATGCCTACCTGCTACAGGAAGGTCTGTGGCGATAGCTGGGGATGCTGTTGCTGCATCCCGGGATGCTGGGGATGTTGCTTCTGCATGCCCTTTGAGGCGCTGTGGGTGGCAAATCCTCCCGTATCCCTGGCTTTTCTGTATACCTGCTAGTTGGTTTGCCACCAAAGGCTCTCGTCCTTTCGCGCTGGCGCCAGAAGGGCTGCCCCACTGCACGCACCAAGCGATTGGCTGCCGCCATGCGCTGCCCGCGGCAGAGCGCCTCAGAACGCGGAGGACTTGGTGCGTTTCTTTGCGTGTATTTGTTTGTTTGCTATTGCACTTGTTGCGGGCACTTTAAAGAGAAACCATGGCTCAAGCCCGTTTCCAGATCGTCAGTTGCGTGTCAGGCGATTGGCGCCTTCGCTTCTGCCACTGCTTGCCTGCGAATCAATGAATCAAACCTTGCAAAGCCTGGCAGAAGCTTACCAAACTCTAGCCCTGAAGTCATTCCTGCCCCCCCCCCCCCTTGGAGCACCTTGTCTTCTTTCTGTGATACTTCAGATCTGAGTAAGATCTGAGTGTGCATTCCGAGCTGAGCGTCCTGAATCCTCGCATGTAGCGCCAATTCTGCAAATGCTTCCCGTTGCACCTTGGCGCCACACATCTGGTGATCAGTGCAAGTGTTGGCTCGCACACTTTCATCTATGATTATTTAATTTCTCAAACACGCACTTTTTGTTCAGCGCTGAATCCCACAAGATGGGCCAAGTTCAGGGGAAAACAGCCCGCAGGAGCCATCTGACACTCACCCCGCGTCTGCAAATCGCTCGCTGGGGTGCCCAGCTACGCGTATCCGGCCCGAGAGCGTCGCGCGGAAAATCACGGCAAAGGCCTGCGGATTGGCTGGCATGACTCATGACCCCAACCCGGGTGCAAGGATCACTGACACGAAGCAAATTTCCCCCACCTGGCAGCAAATCCTGGGTTTTCTTACCAGGTTTCCTGGTATTGACACTGGTCCTGGCAGAAAATCGAACATTTGGGTGTGGCTCAAAATTAAACCACCAGGGATTGGACCGCAGGTTGTAGTTCAAGTTTCCATTTACCAGGGCAACCCATTTTGAGTACCTTTTTTGACCCACAGCCACTTGATCTCAAAGCTGAATCTCAGAATGCCCACCTCAGGCTGCATTACTCCCATACTCCATACTATGCCACCAAGTGGGGGTTGATCAATGTTCCCTGAAAGGCCTCCAAATGACCATGGCCAACTTTTGCCATTTCATGAACGCATGAAATCTCTTTCGTGGCACTGGTCAAGTGTTGTATTATTTGTGGTATCTTTAGTGGTATTCCCAATGGTGTGGCTTTCCAATGGTCAAGTGGTTTTCAGTCGTATCTTTGCTTCTTTGCTTTCCAGTCAAGTGTTTCTTGCTTGTGGTATCTTGTCAAATGTTTGTTTGTGGTAAGTGTTTGTTTGTTGCTGTTTGGTAGTCGCAGTCACCCCAGAAAAACCTTGTCTCAAATCCTTCGCCTGGCAGCGCTTCCGCCGCATCTCCTCCTCCACCTTCTGGTGTCGCTCCTCAGAGACGCCCGCGAGCTCCGCCAGCGCCTCCTCTAGAGCCACGCCCAAGCGCTTGGGAGATGCGGAGGGCGCGGTTGCCGTACACGGCTAGGAGCCATGGAGTTGTTAAACCAGGTTTCTTACGGCTTTTTGTTGGGGGAATTGAGTCAGAAACCAGGGTTTCTAAACGGTGACATGGACTTCGCAACTGCGGGCTTTCTTCTGCAAGTGCATTCCTTGCAAGGAATGCACATACGCCACAAGCTGCAGCTGGAGCGCAGCATGGAGTTTGCTTGTCGAGCGTCCTGCATCCAGCTCGAGGCTTCTGCAAGGCTCAGACCTGGGATGGGAAGCATCCCAGGTCAAACATCCTTTCTGGCACATGGGCCCATATAGGCCCAACGCAAGAGATCCAAATCAAAACCCCTCGGTATTAACACAATCCAAACCCAGAAACATGTACAGAATTTTGAGGGCGGATGTGCGCAGCCATTTGCAAGGGGATTCCTTACCTTTTACTGGCCTCAATTTTTACCATCAAAGTAACCACCTAAGTCACCCAAGTGATGGGTTAAAGGGAAACACCCCCATTTTCTGACTTTGATCACCCCCAGAAACGGTCAAACTCACGCCCCCAGTTTTAATTCCCAAAGCGGGGGGCAAACGCGTCACACTGTGCATGAACGAAATCCATTTCGCACCACCTAACAAACCCTGGCTTCTGATGATACCAACAAAAAATGGTTTCAACCATGGTCGTGGAATGATGCTTCCCCCGCCAAGAACAAATGGTTTCAACCATGGTTTCATGTCATGGTGGCGAGAAGCGGATTTCGCAACCATCCGCAGTAGCTCCACCGCCTCCGAGGCTTTCTTCGCCGAGCCGCAGGGCATCATCCCCTGCCCCGCGGCGCGGAGCTTCTCCGAGCGGCGCCTGAGACAAGGTCGTTGGAGGCCAAGTGGGGCAAACCGACGCTTGGTAGGCAGAAGTGGGTGTGGCTCAAAACTAAGGAGCTAGGGGAAAAAAACACCGCAGGTTTTAGCCGTTGGTTCCATTTACCAAGGGGCCATTTTGGTACATTCGTTTTTTTCGCCGCAGCCAAGTGGTGAGTTAGTCGTATACTTTTGAGCATAGAAGGGAGCTCCGGATTGGGCCAATTCCTCACAGGGGTCGCGGACGGCTAATTTCAGTCCACTGAGACTGGGTCAAACAAATATGTTAAATATGTTTAAGTAGCATTCTCCATTTCAACCCCCAACATTTTAAAGCGGGGCCCTTTGCGGATACTAGTTTTAGGTGGATTTACGTATTCATGCCAAGCAACCTCTTGTGAGGTTGTTCCAACCACGGAAAAAACAAAGACTACAACAGGAGATCTTCTGCATCCAACTGGGGGAGCTAGCAGGACCACGATCTCAGTTCTCAACAACCAGGCGGTTGGCCCAACCTCGCAACGGTTGTGTAAGCCGGTGTTCTTTTGCCGTTGGACTAGTTCCCGCGTACGACCCGAAGCAACTTTCGTCAACCGGGATTGGTTCGAGGCTCTGGTGGGACAAGCCACCCAACTTGCTTCCAAAGAGTTCTTGCTGAATGAGTTGACCCCGAGCAAAACCATCCCCTGTGGTTTCCTTTAACAGAACCCCTTCCAGTTCTATGGCACCGTGAATTGAAGTGAGCCTGTCTTTTGTTTGGGGGCCCTCTGAAAAATCGTGGGTTTTCCTGCTGGTCTTCCTGAAAGAACCCTCAAAACGAGATGCCCGTATTGATGCTCTGCTCAGATGGCCTGTCCAGTACAGTGTCCCCAACATACATATGTGACTGGGGTTACTAATCATCTGGGCCACAGTACAGAAGTCGTCTGAAGGCGCGGCTCGACCGCAGAGCTCACTTTTGCCGTGTTTTGGAATTCCAGCATGCAGCCGGGTGACACCTAATGTCAATGCAGATAAATGCAAAGGCGTCTTGCAGCCATGCTTGCCGTTCTGAGGGTCAGCACGAGCGTCCAGCAAGAAACGAAGGATCAGTTGATGGCCATGGTATGCGGCCAAGTGCACAGGCGTATTTCCGTGGATGTCAACAAGCAGTGTACAGCTTCATAGCTCCCCCACTCTGAAGCCAAATGCAAAGGTGTCCTTCCACCTTTGTCAGGCTTGTTTGGGTCAGCACCAGCTTCCAACAAACATACTATCATCTCGGGATAGCTCTTCAGTGCAGCCAAATGCATGCATGTGCTTCCATAGCCGTCGGCCTTGTCCCTGTCAGCACCAGCATTCAGCATGGCATGAGACTCGCGAGCCCTTTATTCCTCGTCTGTGTAGCCAGCCTCAGGATAGATATGTTGCAAGTGTCGGCGTCTGGGTCAGCTCCAGCGTCCAACAAGAGCGATACAACTTCTTGATGGTTCTCGAGTGCAGCAAAATGCAAGGGCGGGGCTCCGCTCCTGTTGGTCTTGCCCACGTCAGCGCCAGCTTCCAACAGTACGCGAGCAACTTCTTGTCGGCCGTTCTTCGCGGCCCAGTGCAAGGCTGATGCACCAGCGTCATCTATCTGATTTGGGTCCTGCGGCTCCTCCAGCAAAGAGATCACGGCCGCTGCGCTGCCCGCACCAGCTGCCTCGTGAAGCTCCTTGCCTGTGGAATGGACCAACCAGGGTTTCTAGGTTGATCCCGTTCTGCCCAATGTCAACGCGCACTCTGCAGAAAGTTGCGTCATGTCAATGTAGGAAGTTGTGAAACCAGATGTTACATCAATTCAGAAGTTGCGTCACACATGTCATTTTGGATGTCGAATTCGAACCTCGCCTTGAGGGTGCTGTGCCGTTCTTCCAATGGCAACTTGCTGCTTTGAGATACAATTGTATACCCAGTGGCGACCGCGAGTCACTAGTTGCAAGCTATGCAACATCCGCAAACTCCGAGACCCCAGCCTTTGGTGGTCAAGCACTCCCGCTTCACTGCCACCAAGGGCAAAGTCTGCCAATCGCTTTCTGGCCCCAGCGGAGTTGCATCGCTCCCGGCCAGCTGCAGCTGCCGGAAATTCGCGAGATGCTCGCTTTGGGCCACCTCCCGTCGCCTTAGACTGAACCCATGCTCTAATCTTTAAGAAAGTATCTAAAGGGAAACAAGGAACACTAACAATTGTTTATGGCGCACCGTGTATGAGTTGCCACAAAGAGCTTCATACAGTACCAAGTCGAGATGAGTCTCAGGCGTCGTAGAAGCACGCCCCGCCCGTTCGAGGCTGTGCATCCAACCACTTCTCAAACTCCACTTGGCTCATCGCCACACGTCCGGACATGCCGATGGTAACCACCGCCATGCGGTTGCGGCAACGGGCATGGCTTGGTCACAGGAAGCTTGAGTGGGCCAAGATGGCTGCCGAAAGCCTTAAAGGGTTCATAGACAGCCATACGCCTCGACAGGTCAAGAACGTTCGAACACGTGCCAACTCAACATTTCATGGAACTACATGCCCCTTTTGAAAATGGCCAGCAATGGCTTCAATGCGGGTAAGGTGCGGGAACAAATATGCCAGCCATGGCCATTTCTCAGACATACCAACAAGGAAATCAGGCATGCTCTCAATCAAACATGCTAATGCCATGTTCCATCGGTCCCAATGAGGGGGCTGAAACTTGAGCTAGAGGCGTGCCGCCGTGGCTGCCCTGTATATAAAGATAGGGGAACAAGGCAACCCCTGTGATTAACCTAATTTCTGCAGTGATGTATTAGATGCGTTGGCTCACTTGTAACATTTGGACAATTCACCGCAAATGCTTCTCACATGCTGCACAGTTTCGAAAGGCCCTTGTAAAGCATTCCTAGGGACTCATTGTTCATGGAATCTGAAACTAGCTAAACATTATCTGTGCCAAGTCTTGAATCTAAACACAAATAAACACTAAGATGCAATTTGCTTGTTGGTTCGTTGGTGTGCTGATTCTTTGGGCAGCAATTGGTGACTTCATAGGTCTGCTTGCTTGCTTGGCTGCTCGATCGCTTTGGTTGTGTGTGTGTGCGTGTGCGTGTGCGTGTGCGTGTGCGTGTGCGTGTGCGTGTGGGTGTGGGTGTGGGTGTGGGTGTGGGTGTGGGTGTGGGTGTGGGTGTGGGTGTGGGTGTGGGTGTGGGTGTGGGTGTGGGTGTGGGTGTGTGTGTGTGTGTGTGTGTGTGTGTGTGTCTGTGTCTGTGTCTGTGTCTGTGTCTGTGTCTGTGTCTTTGTCTGCGCTTGCGTTGCTGATTGGATCGGACGGGATGGGATCTGGTCGGATTGCATCCATCTGATCTATGGATTTTGTTCAATGTGATTGGACGTCATTGGGTTTGTTTGTTTGGTTGGTTGCTTGATTACCTTTGACGGACTACAGCAGCTGACGCACTAATCTTGTGATCTTTTGATTGATTGATTGATTGATTGATTGATTGATTGGTTGGTTGGTTGATTGCTTGCTTGCTTGAATGATTGATGACCTGCTCGGGTGACACTCGACATTCTGTGCCTGATCTCATCCGCCCAACCATCTGCACTCTGGGACTTCTCCGGCATGCGCAGAACCTCCTGCGCTTTGCAAGCTCAGCCACCTCAAACTCGTGACCATGGTCCGCATGCGTCGCTCTGAGTTGTGCGGATCACAAGTTGCGGACGTCGGCGTCAAGATCATGAGAGCTCTAATCACGTGGGCTTCAGGGTGAACATCAACATGCCTCAATCACCCATGTTGTTGACATGTATCAGTCAAGACAACACGCTGGGTGGGTGTGCCTCAAATGGCAACAGGTTCCTTTGAGCTTCCCTCCAAATACCAACCAACACGTTTTCGTTGTCATCAGCCCTCAAAGGCTCCTCTCCACCCTGCTCCAGGGAGACCCGCAAATTGCGGCCCTCGTGCTTGACGTCCTCGCGGATTCCAGGCAGATTCCAGGCTTTCTTGGTCGCAAACCTTTAGATTTCACACGCTGGCTCGCTGGGAAGTTGTTGCTTTTCTGTCCTGGATGGAAGTCAAGAGCAGGCATTTCCTCACCGCCAGATCAGTGCGTGAGGCAAAAAACGCCAGGAAGTTGTGTGTCAGGAGGCACCATTCCTTGGACTGCATGCCGTGATTTGGATGTTCCAAACTTGCTGGTGCTCAGCACAAAATCTGGTTGAATGAACCCAGGCTTTTGGTTTCCCCTGAAAGGAAACCGCCAGTTGGACGGTTTCTCAGGGTCATCCCATTTCTCATTCCCCTTCGCCTTCCGGTCGCTCCACTGTTTCTTTCTTCTCTTTTTTTAATCAACCTGTACTGTATGAATAGGCTGTCATTTGGCTGTGGCTCAAAAAACCGGTACCAAAATGGAGCCCTGGCAAGTGGAAACATGGACCAAGACCTGCGGTTTGCCGCATTGCCCTCCTGTTTAATTTGAGCCACACCCATTTATTCCAACTGCTGCGAAGTGGATTTTGTGCTTCGCCTAAGCGGCCCGCTCCCAGGATGAGAGCAGATTCCCGGAGCTGCGCAGCGCCAGGCGCCGAAGCAGCTCCCCGGAGAAGTCCTTCGCTCGCAGCTCAGCGATCAGCGCGTGGTGACATGGCTGTGGTGGTCAAGAATAGGTAAATGGGTTGCCCTGGTAAATGGAACCAAGGGCTAAAACCTGCGGTCCATATCCTGGTGGTTTATTTTTTGAGTGACTTGACCAACCGCACGTTGGATGTGAAACATGTCATTGACAGGGCCTGACAATTCATAAGATCAACCAAAGTCAGCAATGGTTGGCAAGCCGCAAACGTCAACTGCCAGTCTGTGGCGAGGCTACGTAGCTGGGGCTGCATCGGAAGAATGGGACACCTTGAGACCTGCGTGTTTGGACAGGTTTGCACCACATGAAAGCAGACCTGGCCAGGTTTGGATAGCTCTGAACTTCAGAGCTGGAGGGTCGCTCCCATTTGAGCCACACACTGACATACACCCAATGCCAACATGGCCGAGGATGGTGCATGAAGTAAACATATTACTTCTGTTCTTCTCTTCTTGCCCGTTTCCACCTTTGACATCACTCACCCGTTCACTGATCACTCGTGGCGAAAAGAGCATCCTTCGCCAGCGCGGAGCGTTCGGGCCCAGGGTCCTTGCAATCGTCTGCGAGCTTGTCCAAGTCCCTCTGTGGATTTAGGCCTTCTGCATCAGCTGGCACCGTGACAATTTCGGCCATGGCTTTCACGTCATGCTCATGTCATGGTGAGAATACGTTGTGCTCTGAAGAACATTAGATGCATAGTGCAGCTACAGTATTTTCCCAGTCTTGAGATCCAATGTCTGCAGCTCCATACTGCAACTTCCAGCCTAACTGCGTCATGATAGTTCTATATTTGATGCTGAACAACAGTGACCGATCCTCCTGCTCATCTTTTAATGCGATTCTCCGAAATGCCTGCCGCACCCCATCCGCAAGCGCCAGAAGCAATCAGCAAGTACCAATTAGCTCCCAGCAACTCCACTCAACTATCGCACTTCCGCAGCATCTGCGGCATCTACCACCCTACATGGCCATGGGTCAAACTCCCGTACCCCCAGTGAACATCCCAATCCCCACTAAAATAGGTTCTAAAATGGGTGGTGAATTCACCTACCAACCAGAATGGTATCCCAAAACGGTTTTGACAACCACAGCCACATCTGGCAAAAGGCATGGCGAATCCATCCGAGCGCCCTACGCTGCAACAAGGTGTCCAGCACTGCTGCGACCTCTCGGTCGAAGCGTCGCAAGGCCCTGGCCACGGGTCGAACGTCGGCGAAGGGTCGAGAGGTTGACTCCTCGTTTTCTTCACCGATCCGTCTCCTTGGAAATTCCCAGTCTTTTTGGATCCCTGAAGATCAGGGAAGGTATGATTAGATCTGTTGGGTTTCTGTGTGGGTTTTTGTCTTTACCAACCATCAGGTTCTTTTGGTTCCATTTCGGTTCCCTTTCAACTACCAAAATGGTGTCCACGATTTTGAGTCAGCTGCGGGAAGAGAAAATAAACGGCGTCAGGTTCCTTTTGAATGGGCAGCGAGATGCAGCAAACTGGTCCATATACCTTTGCATGTAGCAGTTTCCTGTCTTGGCCTCTACTCAAATCACACTCATGGTTGGCAAATGTGAGTCAACATGCTGGACATTCATGGTTTGCGGGGTGAATTGTCAAGGAACTGCTTTTGCCATGATGTTGCGCTTAGCCTTGTGCTTTCGGCCAGAGAAGGTCGCTAGTTCCTGTCTCAAAACATGCATTACCTGCAAGCTAAGTATGTTTGTACAAACCGACTCTGAAGAACAAAACACACCTTCAACATGATACTGATAGATGGGTAACATGTGGGCTGTCGCAAGTCCTGTGTCAGCATGATGGACGTTTCACGAAACAGGTCTGCAGATCAAAGTTTCGGCAAGCAATCTCACTGCAAGCTTTGAGCCTCACTCAATACTGGTGTTTGAGCGCTACCTGGATACCTGACTCTAGTTCAAGTCAAGCACAACGCCCATCCGCTCGCCGGCCTCTTTGGCTCAGACATGATGCTCGAGCAGCGAACTCCCAAATATCGGGCTGAAGGAACGCCAGGGAGTCCGCTTGCGTCAGCTTTCTCCCAGTGGAAAAGGTGTTGGTCTGGAACAGTCGCCAGCTCAGGTCTCCTTCGACCCGCTGATTACGGCTCATCCCCCCTTTCCATGCTTTGCATGCTCGTGTGTCTCGACCGCTTGGGCAGGCAACCCATCCATCAAGAATCTGGCTAAAAAGCCCACGACTCTGTCCACATGGTGTCCCAAAACGTGCTATACATGGGAGACAAGGGAAAATCCTTGAACACTTGCTTTCATTTGTTCTGCCTGGCCTTTAGGATGCCTCTGCGCAATGGCTTCGCACCTTTTGCGCGCAGCCATCCACCAGGATTCGATCCCAGGATCAAGTGCTCAGCCGAGCGGTCGATGAAGAACCTGCCGCTTGCACTCACGGCCTAAGGGACCCTGCAGTTGATACAGTGCCTCCAACACAAATGCCTCGTCAGCATGGTACTGCCCTCTTTTTGTGAATTTCAAGCGGCTCCAGCACGTGTCCAAACAAGATCTGCAGTCAAGAATATCAAGTTGTGCCGAACCAGCCGCCAACTATTGGCTTCCTCACACCAAACTCTGACTGGTGGACTGAAAGAAACGAACAGCAAACCGATGTCCCCGCTCGGCAACTCATGGAATTTGCATTGTCGATCTAAGGACATGCCGTGCCACAAACATGCCAGATAACAAGCCACGGTTGACATAGGCTCAACCATGTCTCCGCAGGCTATCAACGAGATGCGTTCCCATTTGCATGAGAAGTGCTCTAGCCTCACCGAGTGTGTAGAGCGTGATGGAGTACTCGGTAAAAACATTGACAACTATTTGAGAACCAACAATGCTCGACAAACACATTCATAGCGATACGGCAAATAGAATCAGGCATGTTGCATGTTTGTAATAGATAATGTTGCCAAAGTGGTTGCGCTGGCCTAGTGCTGATCATGGAAGCTTCAAGTAGCAAATGTCATGTTGGCTGTGATTGATCGACTCCAAAGCATTTGGCGGTTGGCAGCAACACCAACAAAAACACTGATGGTTGTCGCTATGACATTCTGGTAATGACCCAATGTCTTTATTTCATTGCAGTGAGTCCCAGATCCTTTTCCTTGCATGAAAGAGAGACTGTAAACATGAAGAGTTCGTTTGCATCTGCTTAACGACTTCAATCCTGATCTTGCATCGATCACAGCACACTGCTGCGGCAGCAAAAGGAAAGCTTGTGAGTGGCATCACCTTTATCAGCAAGACGTAAGATTTAGCCACTTGGTTGCAAGCTCGAAACTAGCCTCCCGCCTGTCTTGTGGACTTCGGAAAAGTGCTGCGACAGCAGAGGCGGGACCATTGTCCTCCCAAATGCAAGCTATAGTCGAGTGCTGTGCGCAAAGTCCGGCCCCTCAGCGGACGAAGGTTCAGTGAGGGCGACCGGTGCGGCAACACAGTGGCGGCGCAGAAGCACGCCAGGAAGGCTATGTAGTAGTCGCACCTCACCTGTGGAATGCATTGTACATGGTTCCATCTGAAGCTCACTTGGGCCTGCTCGCCAGGGTTGAAGCCATTGGCAAGGGGGTAGCCCAGCCGCTTCCTGAAAGCTAAAGAGCGATGAACGATGTTTTTCTGTCAGGTGCCCGTGTGAGGATTCAGCTGGGTCTTTTCCAGTCTTTCTCTTCCTCCCAGTCTTTCCGCCGAAAACCAAATTGCCTGCTTTGAGGGCGCTGCACAGCCTCACAAAGACGATCAAGGCGAGTGTCAAACACCACGTAGAGACTGCGGGTGGCAACAGCGACTTTGCATCAGTGAAAGCGCAAGGGCGCAAATCAAACTCACCCACTGCCTGCCGCTTGTAACAAAAGGTGCTAAAAGCTCGAAATTCTGGATCACATCTTCCTGGCTAGAGCGAAATGTTCATGCGGTGTGTCCTGAAGTAAACAGGCGCACCTTGAAATGGCTGGAGTCGTCTATGACCAAGACCTAGGCTCCCGTGCACTGCAATACCAGCGTGGAGACCGGTTTTCTTCGATTCAATAGGATAACAAAAGGTGCTGGCCTCCCCCTACTGTGGATGGACGAAATGATGATTCCCCCTGTAAATACCAAACAATGGTTTCCCGCAGTTTCAAAGAGGTGCGAAATGGATTTGTCCACAGTATGAGATCAATTAGTCGGAAGGTGTACAAGCATCCATGCCTTTTTCCCCTCACTTTGAGCCCCGGCACTCGGCTGGCTGCCGCTGCGTAGTCGGCCTGCCACTTCTCTCTCAAGACTCAATGCTGCACCCTGCACAAGCTGAGTTGGAGCCTGAATGTTCAGCTGAAGAGGAAAAACAAAACGGCTTCCCTTCCCTCCGGCTGAGCTGTGCGCCACTAGTTGCTGCAGCTCCCCGTCATTTGCCACGCAGTCCTGGGTCTCCAAGCCACGGAGTTGCAGCATGCCGACACCAAGGCTGGCACACACTCCGCAGGCCTGGCAAATGAGCTGATTGGGGCCCGCTGCATGTCTTGAAAAGCTTGGCACCTGTTCAGTCCAATGCTTTGGGGACCAGGCTGGGCTGTTCAAAATGGAGGCTTGGCCAATCCTGATGCATGCCGAGGGAAACCACTAATGTTACACCTCCTTTGTTCATAGCACGCTCTATTATAGCATGTCTTTTTCGCATTCAAGATCTTGGGAACGTTTTGGGGTCCTCAATTGCAGCAACAATATTTCCCCGAGAAACAAAGAAACACTTTGTACTCACCTGATCTTGTCTGCTCAGGCTGGACTAAGCCTCCGAACAAATATGGGCCAAACAATCTTGGCTGTCAACTTTCAGTATTAAGTAGTCAGGGTTGTATTTAAGGAAGGGGGGTTGTCCTAAGGGCGACGAAATGAATCCGACATGGCCGCAAGTGCCTGAAATTAGGCTCGCTGACCTAAGAGGCACATATCGCCCACTGACTTTGGCATCTGTTGAAGTTGTCACACCAACCGCTTACACGCATTGTGTTCCGTCCTTGCGCGGGCCATTTGCCATTGGGCCCAATTGTTCTATAGATATATATACATACATATGATAATATGCATATATGTATCTATGGGATCTGTCAGTTTACACGCATTGTTTTCCGTCCTTGCGCGGGACTATTGTTTGATGTCACGCGGATCGAGGACATTGAAGCTATGAAAGCACATGTCTGTTTTGCTTGCCGACTTTGTGTCGCGACAGTCCCGACCCCCTGTGTTCTGTTTTCCAGACCATTGATCTCCCGCAACATTTGGCTCAAGGCCCCTTTTGCATAATCACGACCATCCGAGCGTGAGGACAAAAGAGCCATTGCAGGCCGCTTACAGGATTATCCACAAGACAATCCACCAGGGACAATCCATCCTCCAATCATCCCTTACTGGCATATTGGACTCTCTCCGGAATAGATCCAGGGACCAACAACGACCTCAACTACCACAGGGTTCCAGTTCCCTCCGGGGATAGGCACCTGGGGCAGTGGGCCTCAATTTGTGGTAGCGGAGCGGGTTTTCCGCAGAGATCCAAGGGAAGATGTCATCAGATGGAGAAGGCTTCATGGAAGCCTATACAAGTTCGGCAAAGCCGAGCTACACGGAGGAAACACTTCATTTATCGATGACCGCCAAGCAGCCGCCATCGTATGACGGAAAAGTCAGCTGGTTCAGGTATGAAGAACTCGTGGACGACTGGGTGACAATCACCACAGTAGAAGCAGCCAAGCGAGGTCCATTGCTTAAGAGCAGACTCACTGGAGATGCTTACATGTACAAGGCCGTCCTCCAAAATGACCTTTTGCAAGATCCTGATGAAGGAGTCAACTATTTCAAGAACACGCTGAAGAAGTACTTTTTGAAAGGTGCGACCAACGTGTATCTGTACAGACTCCTCAGTTTCTTCAACCACAGAAGGCAGAACCAAGAGTTCCTCATTTTTACCTCAAAATTCGAAATCCTTCTCATGAGATTGAAGGCAGCATGGATGGACTTGATGCCAATCTTTACGGCACAGTCTCCATCATTTCGACAGTCCGTACAGGACGCAAATGCAAGAACAATTGCTCGACATCAGCAAGCAGCCGGTGTTCGAGCACCGCCTCCAGCCCTGCTCAATGAGGACGATCCTACAGTCCTCAGACAGTATATCCAAGGAATGCAGGACAGACAGCGGGACGCATTTCCCTTCGGGGATAATCTCATTGCACAATTTTTCATTATACAAAGTGAGCTGTCAGATCAGCAAAGAGAAAGACTGACAAGTGCAATGTCACTGAGAAACATCTCACTCGAAAACTACTCCTATGAGATGCTGAAGACGCACTACCATGAAATCTTCATCACGACGAGGACATCGATCCAAGATCCATCCATCCGACCTCAAGGAGGCAACCGAAGCAACACATTCTTCATCATCGAACAAGGTGAATACGAAGGAGAAGAAGGCTTCTGGGTTGAGGATGAAGAAGGACTTGAAGGATTCATATCAAACAACGATGAAGAGACGTTCTGGGTCCTCGAGGAGAACGATGCGTTCATAGCAAGAAAAGTGTCGGGGCGGAACTTCAAGTTCAAGAAGAGAAAAGGAAAAGGAAAATCAGGAAACAAGAAGGGCAGTCCCCAACGAGGTGGCTTCAAACCCTTCAGAAAAAGCGGTTATGGCGGAAAGGCCAATATGGCCAACGAAAACTATGATCCCTACGACCAGGCATATTGGGGAAAAGGCAAAGGAAAGAAGGGAAAGAAAGGAAAATCAAAATTCCAATATCCCTATGATGGAAACAAAGGTTATCCATCCTATGAGAGTAGCAGACTGCACCATCCACAGAGCCTACCTATGCCGGTTGGACAGACCAAGATTGGGATCAAGCATGGACATTGAACGAACATGGCTGGTACTCATCCCATGAGACATCCAGCACAGGACAAGCGTTAATGGCATTCCATGATGCATATGAGTATCCTGGGAAAAAGGCCATCCACGAGAAGCTGATCCAATCAGATGCAGTTTCAGAACACAATCTGTCCGTCACGACAAATCACAGCCTTTTGGCAACAAAGCTGATGGCGCCTGTCATCAACCCTCAGCACAATCCGACCTATGCGATCCTGGACAACGGATGTACCAGATCCATGGGCAGCTGGCATGCAATCCAGCGTTTTACTCAGGCCATCGAACCAATGAAGGACATCATCTCCTATGAGTACATTCCGGCCGAGACCAAGTTCACTTTTGCAAACGGAGAGACCGCCAGGGTAAATTGGACCCTGCATCTTCGATATCACACAACTCCTCCGTGCAGTACCAACATCGACGTCCTTGAACAAGGAACTGTACCAATCCTTCTCAGCATCAGCCGGATGCGGAACCTCTACATGACCATCGAGCACACACCTCAATGTGACAAGATCACATGCAAGGCCTTTGGCATGAACCGTCAAGCAGTTCCAGTATCCGGTACAGGACATGCACTCGTCGATCTCGCTGGAGTTGCAAGAGTGAAGGCACATGGAGAAAAAATTGCTCACAAGGGCCTCACCAACTATGTCTATGACGATGATAACAGCATCAAATTTCCCTCCGGGGATCTTACCAGGAGCGAAACTGTTTGTGCAGCAAAATCATCCGAGACAAAGGAGGACCTAGCAACTCCTAAGATCATCGGGTCTCAAAAGCAGGACCATTGGATCCTTGACAAGAAGAACAAGCAGCTCATCCGTGTGCACATCACGCCCCGAAAGGCGCTGTTCACACCAAATGGAGCCAAGGAATGTCCAATCAATCCTGATCACATTAGCCGAGAACGTACCACGGAAATCATTGATGCATCCGCAGGTGGGGATCCAGACATTTTGGAAGACAGTTGGAGACTTACATCCCAGGCAAATAAACCAATGATTAACCTGTGGATAGGTAAGACCATTTTCACCTTCTCGGACAATTCGCTTAAGGACGAAGAAGCAGGTTCAGGATCGGCAGCAGACAGGATCATCGACAAGAGGGGCCGGTCGACTATTGAGCCAGATCCTTTCGCACCATCCTCAGAAGAACCAACATCGCTTCCGCTTGCCCTAGGCAGAATCCACAAGCGATTGTCGAGTTGAAGAAACTCCACCTGCAGCATCATCACATGACAACAGATCAATTTCGATTTAGAACCCGAGCACTTCATTTGCCGAAATCAACATTCGATCTATTTAACAAGATCCGAAGTGAGTGTGAAGTTTGCCAAGCGGCAAAACATGCACCATCACGAAGCAAGACAAGCGGACTTCGCGCGGACACCTTTGGTGACATGACATTCATTGATCACTGTCAAGTTCCTCTTGGAACAGGAGAACACATCATTGTTTTTGTCATCCTGGATGGAACAACAACATTGCTCACTGCAGAGGCAGTGACAACTACGCAAGAAGTCGAGAACATCACTGTCCTCAGGAACTATTTTGACCAGTACCACTTGCAGCCCAAATCAGTTGTCGCAGATCAAGCCTTCATGACAGATACATGGGAACATTTCTATCAGTCCCTTGGCATCACTCCGATATCTTTGGGACCAAATACACCATGGCCAAATCGAGCTGAAGCAGCAGTTCGACTCCTGAAAGCACAACTCAAGATCATGCTGAGTTCCATCAAAGCAGGCGCTGCACCTGCAACACTGAAGAAAGTGACCTATAGGCAACTGGTGAAGGCCGCTGCAACTGTCAGGAATCAGACCGTCACCTACGGGGGAGTATCTCCATTGGAGCTAGCATTCGGAAGACGACCAGCAGATCTCATGCAACTCGATGTCGCAACTCCAACTCAGTTGACGATTGACAGGAATGAAGAAGAAATGACAGCCATCCAGATCAAGCAGCTGTCAAGGCAAGCTTTCCAAGAAGCACGTCAATCCGAGAACATCCGACGAGACCTTGCTCAAAATCTCCGAATGAGTTCAAAGCCTCTTCAGGTGAAGGACAAGGTATTTTACTGGCAGGAAGACAAATCCAAGATTCGTTCCGATGGAAGCAAGGGAGGAATATGGCTAAAAGGAAAAGTCATTTCCATTGAAGGGATGAGACTATCCCTCCGGGGAAACCCGGAATCGACCTCCTGTTGCCTGAAGAGCGAGAATCCTTGCAGAAGGAGCAACCAGGCTACTCTGTAGATGCCAAGAAGAAGGAATCATCCGCACCAGCTCCTAAGCCAAGATCCTCAGTGCCATTACGAATCGCGGGAAAAACAACTCCAAAACCTGCAGTACCCCATCCAGCAGAGAACATGTTCGTCGAGGACCCCACATCTATTCCTGAACAAGCACATTGGAACTGTGTACGTAAAGGAAAGATCCACGTTCTCGAGATCTTTGCAGGAAGTGCCAGATTCAGTCAATGCTGCGCACTGTCAGGTCTTAAGGTTGGGACTCCCGTGGACATCCTCACAGGATTCGATGTAATGACATCCAAGGGACGACACATGGTCATGGAGATCATCAGGGAACAAGCACCTGATGTCATCCTTATGGCACCAGTCTGTGGACCATGGTCAAATATGCAGAACATCCAGCAAGACCAGAAAAAGGTGGGGGAAAAGCGGAGACGCTACCTTCCCATGATTGAATTTGTGGCATCCATTGCGCGTTATCAGTTGAAGCACAGAAGATACTTCATTATCGAAAATCCTCAGACATCCAGGATATGGTATCTGAAATGCATGCAGCAATTGTTTTCAGACCCATCCGTGACCTGGGGAGATTTCCATTTCTGTGCATACGGACTAAAAGATCCTGAATCCGGGCTCAGAAGTCTCAAGCCCACGAGCTTGATGCACTGTTTACCTTCCGAGGTTATGAGACCGATCTTCAGAAGGTGTAAAAACTTTTCCAGCTCAGTAAAGCATGAACACCAACCCCTAGAGGGAAACGCTGGTTCCTTCGGAAGCAGAACCAAACTGGCACAGGTGTATCCTTACCAGTTCTGTCAGGATCTTGCGCACATCATCTTACGACACTTGCAGGTGAAAACGCTTGACAACGAGGTGTACCTCTTCTTGGAGGACCTTTTTGAACCATTCACCATCAAGCAGGTTGATATCCTGAGAAAGGAGATGGAAGCCATTGACAAGGAGTTCAACATGACCAGCAGCAGTCTTGCAGTCAGAATCCAGGACCTGCCGTTCAACAAGGACGTTCAACCATTAGTCATTCAAGATCCGCTAGTTCAGAAATTCTAGAAGACGATGAAGCAGTACCCACCAGGGACTGAAATTGATATCTTCAAGCAAGATCCTAATGACTGGCGATGTCAGAACATGTGGAACGGCTGCAAGAAGTTGAGACAACTGTGCATCTCATCAACTCAGTATGATGCATGCGCTGCATACGTCCACACCATTGGCATCAATATGCCTATCACGTCACCTCCGGACGATGCAATCATATCCTTCTGGCAGCCTGATCAGCTGAATAGAATTTGGGTCTTGCCGGCATCAAAATGCAGTTGGGAGAAGTATGATCCGAGGACGTGGCGTGCTGCAATGTTTTCATCCGTTCATGAGTCGTTCACCGATGCGCCGGCCATCAGGCCGATGCCCATCGAGACGGATCCATGGGACCCCACGGATGCACCTCAGCAACCTGACACACAGCCACCACCTGATCAACCGGACCATCCCATGCCTGATCCAAGACCTCCTACACCTCCGGACGAGAGCATGGCAGATCCTCCTCCGGATCCTCCACATCAGCCTGATCATCCCATGCCGCCAGCGCCACGCAGTGTGTTGCCAGACAGTCCAGTGGATCCTCCACTACCGCCACACGACAAGCCTGGCGGAGGAGATGAAATGGATTCATCCTCAAGTGGACTCAATCGACTCGGGGGTGTCACAGTCGCAATCATCTCAGCCAATTCTTCCGACTGTCGTGCTACCTTCACCACCTGCGATTCTTACAAATCCCGAAGCAGAGGGACAAGATGAAGATCTTGAACTGCCGACACTTGTGCAAGAAGAAACAACCGGCAGTCCGTCAAAGAAGCAGAAGACTGGGAAGAAGAAGAAGAAGCCAGATGACAATGATGAGTCACCTGAGCATTCTTCCAGACATCTTCATCCAATTATAATCCGAACAATCCAGCGAATTTGCCGGTTCAATATGAAAGTGAGGAAGAGCTGATTCCTCATGTTCCAACCTCATCCGGCACTGGAAGTTCAGAAAGAACCATGAGATACACTGACCAGGAAGATGGAGATTCAGACGACTCTCAGAGGACCAGATCCTACGATGATCACCAAGCTGATCTCGTTCTAGATGAAGCGCATTGGTCACTCATGACAGCCGAACAGAAGATCTGTGCGAACACTGGATCCTTTACGGTTCCGAGAGATATCGAAGGCAAGCCTGTCCTTCTTGGACGTGTGAAAGGGACCTTCAGCCCATCGCCCCGATGCGGATTCTCTCATCAGAAACACACAGACCAGAATCATGTTGACCAGCTATGCAAGAACATGACCGACGATGACCGTGCGCTCCTAGTTCTGTATTCATCCAAGCAAGAATCCTTGAAGGCTTCATCCACATCCGCACTCATTGGCAAGAAGCGGAAGGAAGCTACAGCCACGGAAATCAGAGCTTATCAAAAGCAATTCCTTGAAGCTAAGCAGCTTGAGTGCAAATCATGGCTTGACAATGAAGTGTTCGACTTAGTCGATACACGCAAGATTCAGGTCAGGAACTGGGTCACCGGTCGATGGGTCCTAACTCTGAAGCGAGACAAGGATGGTAACTTCTTGAAGACCAAGGCTCGCTGGGTCCTCCGAGGCTTCCAAGACAAGCAGAAGAATGATCAGCAGACAGACAGTCCTGCTGCATCCAGGAGTGGTTTCCGCCTTGCAATCCAAGCAGCCTCAAATAAAGGCTGGAATATATTCCACATGGATTTGAAGACAGCATTTCTCCAAGGCAAAGCATATGACCAGTCTCGTGACATCATTTGCCAGGTACCTCCTGAAATGGGATATCCACCACACATTGGAGCGCGCATGAAGAAGCCTGCATACGGGCTAAATGACGCACCACGTCGATGGTGGAACATCCTTGATTCGGCACTCCGTTCGTACGGACTAGTGCCAACCCGGGCAGACCGTTGTACATACGTGTACTACGGCAAGCAGCTTCCGAAGCCCGCATTGGTGAGTGAAAAGAAATCATCCACAACTTTCGATCCAGAAGGAGCAGTTGATTACCTAATGGATCCTGTTTCTGGTAACAATGCTAAGAATCGACAAGTTCATGGAGCACTTTCTCTTCATGTTGATGATCTTCTTATGACGGGTGATGATGTGTTCGAGAAGGAAATCATGGGACGACTTCGGAAAGATTTTCAGGTTGGTTCCGAGGACAAAAATGATTGCCTCTTCATAGGACAGCGCATCCAATGGAAGCAAGATGACAAGCATGGTTGGTACATCAATGTTCATCAGAACGTTGCCATCGACGAATTGCAGGAGATCACTTTTGACAAGCACCTGAAGGACGACACTCCTCTTACTCCACAGATGCATGCTGCATACAGAAGTGTCCTAGGTCAGATCAACTGGTTACAGTTGCGAACGCAATTCCACATTGGTTATCAATTCTCAAGGTGTGCATCCAAGGCATCATCACCAACCATTGAGGACGTTCGCGCCATCAATAAGACAGTCAGAACCATCAAAAGCATCCCGCTTAGCATGAGATTCTGGCCCCTTCGTGGCAAGACACGCATAGTTGGCTATCCAGATGCATCCTATCGCAACAACGAGGATAAGTCATCCCAACGTGCGCATGTTATTTTTTC
Source organism: Effrenium voratum (assembly GCA_963377175.1). Taxonomy (NCBI): domain Eukaryota; class Dinophyceae; order Suessiales; family Symbiodiniaceae; genus Effrenium; species Effrenium voratum. The sequence continues at coordinate 5,721 of CAUJNA010000403.1, read as the reverse complement.
TTGCAGAACAAACAAATCTTCGCCAGGGCTCATCGAACTCGAGAGGCTCATTGGTCGACTATGAGACGCACAAGATCACCGCCACAACCATGTCCACTACTGTTGCAGAGTTGCACGGACTAATGCGTTGTTACGGTTCAGCATTATTTCTTCGCGGTCTTTGGTCAGACATAACGGGCGAAACTGCAGATGTACACATCCGCACTGATGCGAACAATCTTGTCACCACAGCATCCGCAACACATCAACCGGAACAGAAAGAAACAATGCATTTGATCCAGATGTTGAGAAAGGAAAGCAACAGCGGACAGATGCACAACCTTGCACATGTACGAAGTGAAGATTGTCTGGCAGATTCGCTGACCAAGCATTCAGCTAAAGCAGACGAGCTCATCAAGGCCGTCCTCACCGGCAATCTCTTGAATGTAGATGCACATCCACCCTTCCGTACCATGTTGCAGAACAAGGCATTCTTGGTTGAGTGGCTAGCACACAACACGAAGCACGGACCCGACATCAATGCCTTTGCAGGAGTCGGTGTAGCAGAATCCATGTTTGCTTATTGGGGAACCTGGGCATGATCCGCATGTCCACGAATTCTGATGCATGAGTTTTTCAGTCTTGCATATTTTCAATTCCTCAATTCCGTGATGCGCGTGTTTGCGCTTGCCCCATTTTGAATCTCAAGAAACATGTGTCTGCCTCCGCAGCCACTTTCGGTTTACAACCAATCCGACCTTTGCAATCTTGTATGCTCGATCATCTCGTTGACATGCCCATCCTTAACCTGATGTTTGGACGATCCGGCGATGCGGCACCTGTGCCAAAGCCGATGATCAAGAGACGGGCGTCACCATTGAAGGAATCCCCTGCTCGTGATGAGGAAGATGAGACATCCGATTGCCCCATGGAGCAAGTCGCTGATGAGAATCCATCCGCCTCTCAACAACCCGAGAATGTCAACATGGAGCAGGTTGATTATGATCCACATTCCGACGACGATGATTCCGATGAAGAAGGGCATCCTCTCGAAGGAAGGCCCCTGTCAAAGGCGATGCCACATCCGAAACTTGTTCCAAAGTCACCGCCGCCGACACTGAGGCTTGTCTCCAAGGTCAAGCCAGCGCCAAAGAACACCCTGGATGACGAGACGGAATCCGACAATCATCCTGGTGATCGACCTGCACTTCCAAAGCGACCAGTGATGCGGCCTGTTCTCACATCCAACGATCGGTGGTTTGTAACATATGGATCGGATACGGACATCAGCCTCCAGAAGGAATCCGTGCGCCCAAAACCATTCGGAAACTCAAAATTCCTGACTTTTGTGCACGAGTACTCAACCATCCTTGATGTCAATCCGGATTTCCACTTCGTTCCTGAACACGAGAGACCGCATGGAGTTAAGGTATTCTGGTTGAAGGCAAGATTCAACGATTACTGGCATCCGACACTCCAAGGTGAAGGACCTCATGCAGAGAAGCAATACATGGACTTCATCAAGAAGGTCTACAGCATCTGCTGCTACAGCAATGCTCAATCCGAAGTTTACGGAACCGACATCATCCCGATGGTATGCCACAACGGCAACATTGATCTCGATAAGCCCGTCCAGAATGTCGAACAGGTTTGCAAATATTTCCGCATTGAAACATCCAAGGCGAAACAGATCACAGATCTCATCCTCTGGCGAATTGAGAGAATGAGCAGATCGTTTTCCGGATGTCTTCGACATGATCCAAGGCATGGAATCCATAAGGAATGCAAACGGCAGGTGGAAATGCGTCCTGATGGATCCGTCGAGCTCTATGACGCATTGACCTGCATCACACATGCCAGGAACTTCATTGGAAACAAGCCAGGACTTCTCTTGATGGCTATGTTCCCGAGCTATGGAAAATCACGTTTCGAAATTGCGTTCGTATTTCCATCCGTGGACGGGACATATAAAGAGCGCAAGGCACGGGGAGAAATTGTTCCAAGGAATCGATGGATCGACAAGCTCAAAACCAGATCCGCACAAAGTGCACTCAGGCCCGATGGCAAGGACTTCTATGTTGACCCTGAGATGGAGTTCTATGTGAGATGCAACAGCGGACACACACGACAAGTCGATATCCAATCCTTTGGACGACCCCTGTTCTCTGAGCAGAAAGAGCCTCATTACGACGAACCGGACTATGATTTGCCAACGGAATCCATTCCGCCAAGTCCGCATCCGTCAAGATCCGAGGCGCCTCATGGAGATGAAAGCACAGCTCAGCCCAAGTACAGAATGCGAAGGCCGGCACCACCATCCGTTGAAGAAGAGAGAAAGATCAAGCCGTTCTCGAAGAAGCCCATCACATTCATGTTCCATGCAACCCATGGAAGTCAGCTCTACAGCATCATGGAGCAAGGGCTCAAATCTGGGAAGTCCCAGTCAAACCCTTCGATGCATCGATGACGTCATCCTCGAAGACGACGATTCAGAAACCGCATTGACCCATGTGTCAGCAGGAAGAGATGCGTTGCTGATCCTTGCATTTCTCAAGGACCAAGACTATGGCATCCGCCTTTCCGAAGAGAGAACAGCGTTGACAGACAAAACCATCGAGGCAAGAAACCTTGTTGCAGCATTCGAACCTGATGGCAGCCGCATGGCGAGCAACAAGTGGATCATGAAGAAGCACCTCGATTATGAAGACTTCGAGATGTATGACACCAAGATCCGCGAATTCGCCGATGCCTTCTTCAAGTATGTGAATTCCACCAAGCGCAACAAGGAAAAGATACCTCCTCAGAGACCAAGAAGAGACGGCGTTCCACCGATCAGGACTCCATCGAAGGAGAAATCATGGAACCCTCCGGGGAAAGATCCCTCAAGCCCAAGGTCATCGTGGAATATCGCAGTTCAGAGATCCTAGAAGAGTTCATCCAAGAACTCAAGGAAACCTATCTCGAAATAGATAGGAACAAAAAGGACGCAGAGGAAGAGCTCGCGGGGATCAAGGAAGAACTCAAACGCTTCATGAACCAGGTCAACAAAGATCCGAAAGGAGCTCATCCCAAGTTGACAGAGTGCGAGAGAGCCTCATTGGCACATGTCGATCCTGATGTCAATCTCGGTGAAGAAGAATTCTACTTCCCTCATCGAGGAGAATGTCCCACCATTGACGAGTACAAGCAAGCTCAACCAGGATCCGGATATCCGATCAAGCTGCCGCTTGGGCTGAAGAAGCTCAGGTCACAAGATGACCCGAAAATCATCCGAGCCTATGCCGATATCCTGGGATCGCTGATGCAGCCGATTGACCGTCCTTCCGTGGACTATCTCAACATGCATGAGTTCACCTCATCCATAGGGATCAACATCCTTACCCTGAACCATGGAAACCTCACAAGGAGTCCAAAGTTGGACAACAGGGAGGTGTACAACATGCCGATGAAGGATCGACCGATCGTCAAGATGATGATGCAGAACAGTGCACACATCTTATGCCTGAATGAGGCAGATGCATTCTTCAGTCCGAATGATGAGAAATCCAGGGAGCTCATCAAGACGTTCATCCGATACGGTTACAAGGGCATTGTGATCAAACAATGGTCATCCAGACCGATCGCATGGTTTGTCCGCAGCGGACCATCTGCACGAGTGGAACTTCTGGCAAGACACATTTCCACCAGGAGCCAGAGTTGGGGAACCACATTCGGAATGTTCAGATGTTTCTTCGGAACCAAAGAAGATGGCACTGATCCCGAATACGAAATTCCGACCTCGGATTGCTTGGCAACCACAGGAACATCCATGTTTACCGAATCCAAGAAGTACATTGGATCGAGATTGCCAGCACGCACCATTGTCCAAGGACATGGCCGAGACAAGGAGATCGTCGTTCTCCACATCGAGCAGAGTGATGAGTTTCGTGGCATGATCCCGAAATCATCCGACAAATCATACTACGAGTATGATGACCGCCACATCACGAGGGCAGACTTGCCATTCGCGACCATTCGAGTTTTCCACATCCATCCTTCACTTAGTCATGGAGCAGCAAAAGAAGATCTTCCGAACGAAATCATGCCGCTCGTGACCTTGTACCGATGCGATGCGATCACCGGAGACGCCAACAAATCGGCGAACACCTACAGCAAACTCCAGCATGTCTACAATCCAACCAACGGTCTCGTGAACATCCTCATGAGAGCATATCAGAGATTGTGGAATGCGACAAAGAATTTGCCACTCGTGGACAGAATGGAGTATACAGTGGAGACTTCGTGCACCCTGAAATCCATTGTCCGTCATCACGTGTACATGAAATGCGGATCAGGCTTTGATCGAACATTCCCAGATGTGATGCTGACTATCGTATTTGGATGGGGCAAAACGAACATCCAGCAGGACTTCCGGAAGATCGAGATGAACAACATGGATGATGAACAACTGGAATTCATGCAGAACCATCCGAACAAGGCCATTTTCGATTACCAGCACGTGAACAATGAAATGTTCATGAACGGCTCGCAGGACTCCAACTCCCACAGTCCTCTCATGGTTTACATCCGCAGCAGATCTGCAACCAGCAAACGCAGCTCTGAGAGATACCAGGATTACGTCAAGAAGAGACAATCCTGGACCACGCAGGAGTACAAGGACTACAACAAGCAGTGGGGATATCAGAAGCAGTGGAGGGACTATAGCAGTTCGACCTGGAATGATTATGGAGACCATGGCAGTCAATCCGACAGCAGTCGCCGATGGTATCGTCGATCCGACTGACCATGAAGATACGTTCAGCACCACGAGCGATCCAGATGATTGATCCTCCTCGTCTACAAGACTATACCATGAGTGAGTGATCAATAGTTTCACAATTGTTCCGCGTGTACATAGCGTTGTACATCAGCCTTTGATACAATTAGGTATCCAAAAAGAAGCGTACATAGTGTTTCCCATTTCGAAGGCCAAGACAATTCATTCAGCAGAAAAAGGATGAATCCGGCTCTTTTAATCACATGGCTACGGCGCACATTAAGGCTACGGTCAAAGGCCATGAAGCCAATAGTATTTCATACTTTGTGCTGGAGATCAAAAGAAAATTGTGTCTGTTTTGTGGTTGTTTCCCAGTCCAGTTGATCTCCCGCAACCATTTGGCTCAAGGCCCGTTTTGCATAATCACGACCATTCGAGCGTGAGGACAAAAGAGCCATTGCAGGCCGCTTACAGGATTATCCATCAGACAACCCACCAGGGACAATCCATCCTCCAATCATCCATTATTGGCATATTGGACTCTCTCCGGCAGGGACCAACGACCTCAACTACCACAGGGTTCCAGTTCCCTCCGGGCATAGGCACCTGGGGCAGTGGGCCTCACCCCCTCCCCCAAAAAATAGTAAAAGGAGAATTCAATGAATTATTCTTTCTACTATTTTTTCTCCAACAGCAACACAACAAACAGAAAACAAATTCCAGAACAACAACACAACAAAATAAATAATCACAACCAACAACAAACATATTTAATCACAGCATGCAACATTCAATAATTCAAACAAGCATTCCAACAGAACAGCAAAGCTCTAAATCATCAAAGAACCCGAACTCAAAAACACACATCAACAAAAAATCAAAGCAACATACCAACAAAAAAAATCACAAGAGTATCAAACAAAATAAAAACAAACAGCCAAAGCACAAAAAAACTGAAGAAGCATACCAAGTCTAAACAACGCACT